>VXAY01002221.1:76919-156013 GCA_013399855.1 Oxyruncus cristatus
TTCTTCACCAAAAGGGTGGTCAGGCCGTGACACCGTTGCACAGGACAGGGGTGGAGTCCCCGTCCTTGGAGGCGCTCACACCATTTGTGGATGTGGCACTTGAGGACAGGGGTCAGTGGTGGCCTTGGCAGTGTGGGAAGAGTGTTGGACTCAATGAGTTTAGAGGTCTTTTCCAATCTAGTCTATGATTCCATGATTTCTCCAAGGTATTTCCAGGTTATTTGAACACCTTTTCATACTAAATAATATTTTAAACAACTAGTTTCACTTAACTCAGTGGTTATAATTTACTTCTTGCTAAAAGAAATAAAACTTTGGACAATATGTGTGAATACACATGTTCAAATTTTGGAACCCATCTTGAGGCAGACAGGATGTTAGACACATACATTATGGTGTTCCTTGTGAAATAGCTGGTAATCATTTCTGGTTTCAACCTTTTTTTTTTGATGTTGATAAGCTTAAATTAGAAGTTCCAGAAAGAAAACAACTTCTATTATAAACACCTCCTATTTGCCAGTTTTTTATAATGTGCTCATGTCATTTCTGCTGTGTAAATCTTGCCAGGTTGGTGGTATTTGTGAAAGGATTAGGCTTATTCTGTATCTGTCTCCACTCTAGTGCCAGGGGGATTTGATGGTACAAGATGATTTTTTAATTCCAAACCTGCCAAAGCATAGAGGAACACAATCCTTGCTATCCAATAATACCCTGAAAAGCAAAGAAGTTCACCTTTGCCATTTTACTGCAGTACTTGCTCTTACTTTTTTTTTTAATTATTGTTTATTTTTATTTTTCCCACAGCTGCAGTTTGCAATGGGCTGCAGAAGTGGGTTCCCTCCCTCAGCTATAATTAGCATTGCATTCTCTGTTTCAAGATTCCCAATCTCGAGGCCATGTTAACTATGCCTGCAACACTTCCAGTTGGTGAGGGGGCTCTTATACATTCCCTGGTTCACTGGGGAAAGGGATTGAATATTTCATGGTAGAAACTGTCCAGCTGTGCCTTTACTAAACTGGAAAGTTAATCAGACATGTCAGATGAATAGCATAAATTCGGATTTTCCAGTTATGTGTTTAGCTGGCTTTGCAGCAAGGGTGATACTCAAGTATTAAACATTCTTGTATCTCACTGTTAAAGCACAAGGCATTTTACATTTTCACATGCTTTGATTTCATGATACTAATAAAGGTAGGGTAAGAAAGCTGGCTGTGAGTTTTATATTAATCACTAATAAAAAGTGGCTCATGTAAATTCTTCTATACACTAAGCCATCTCTTGCTGTCAATATAGGCACACTTCACCAATCAGCAGCAATAAAGGCTCTTTAATTGCATACTTTTGTTGCACATATTTCTAAGTAAGCATCTCCAAAGCATAAAAAGCATAATTAAAATCCATAATTCAACTATCTGGGTCCATTGATAGAAATATAGTCACATTTTAAATGAGCTTTAACAGTTTAACAGCTCTGTGCTTCAAAGAAAAGTAGATTAATACAAATAGCCTGCAGGGAAAGATAAAGGTTCAGATCTCAGCAATCTGAAAAACTTTGCATTTCTATGGAATCCAATTTCAGGCTGCACAAATAAAGTTAAGAGGATGAGTAAACTTGCTGCATAGAATATTTTGTTATCCTAACTATTGTTGCTTATTGAATTAAATTTGATCATTTTGCTGAAGTTCCATTTTTGCTTCATTCCTCATGATACAAATATATTCTGGCTTTGATGTTCTCTAAATGTCAGTGAAGCTAATGCCATATCAATTAAATATGCTGTTCAAGTACTATTTTTTTCACTAGTCAATCACTGAAATTTTCTGTACTGCTTAGCATTAGCAGTCAAAACCAGATTTTTGAAAGAACCTCGTATTTTCAAAAGACTTTAGTCTTTGGTGTGCCATTTATTTGTTTAGGTACCTAAGGACAGCAGTGACTGTACTGAAGAAAGTGGCTTAGCAGCTTCACATTAATAACTAGGATGGTTCCACTGTCATTAGTGGAAAATCGTGTGAACAGTTGATATTTTTAACCAGATTATACCCCCTGGTTTGGATCAGTAGATTCAGATCCTGATTGCAAAAGCTTTGAGAAAGAGAATGAAAGAGGAACAAAATAAATAATGATGCGAGGCTATAAAAATAAAAGCAAAAAGCTCAGTCTAACAGGAGGAAACCTTGATGATTTGGTGAGTTAGAAAAATGTAATACATGGGGATGAATTACTCACAGGAGGTGAGAAAGCACTATGGATGTGATGATGAGGGAGCACAGAAAGGATTTGCAGAACAGCAGAATTGATACAGAACAAAGAAATCAGAGGTCCTTAAATTGAAGTGGGGAAAAAATTACTGGTGACAAGCTCAGATAATAGATCTGTGATTGAATTCAAAAGGGTTTTTTGCTGTATGTCTTTGCATAATATTGGTTCAACAAAATTTTATATGCTTGTGTCATCCTGCCTTGAGTAAATTTTGCCCCCTGTTGTGGCAGCGAATGACACTATATAGCTCATCTAAACACAAACAGTTTTCTTTTATAAATTCATAAAATATTACTTTCTGTGTTGCCATTAACCACCTTTTGCTGTGGAATTAGGAGATAACATTTCTCTCCACTTTTCCTAATGCTCTGAGCCCTTGGTGTTGGCTTCTGACAGTGGCACTGGCAGTGACCTACTTGGCTTCCTTGCAAAGACATGTCAGTGTCTGATGTGGAACAAAGTAGGATCCCTCTTCATTTTGGTTTCTAATGGCACACTCTACATTTGAACAGCTAGTATTGCAAATTAACTGCTCTTCAAAGACATGAACTCAGAGTTATTATAGGTTTTATTATTATATTATCTATTACAGTAATTATGGTTTGTACTTATTTAAAAAAGACCAATCAAAAACATTTCAGTTGTGTGATGATGTGTTTGGTTGCTTACTTTCTTCTTGGGACTAGTTTATTTCTTAAGCATTCTGGACATGTTAAGAAGTGTTTTGGACAGGAGAGAAATCTTTTGGCTGAAATTCTACTGTTATCTGCTTAGCAAATCTGTGCCTCCTTTATTTCCCCGTTATAGATAGATCCTCGGAAAAATTTTTTCACTGAGAGGGTTGTAAAGTATTGGCACAGGTTGCCCAGGGAAATGGTGGAGTCATCAGCCCTGGAAGGGTTTAAAAAACATTAGGTGTGGATCTTAGAGACATGGTTTATTGGTGCACTTGGCAGTGTTGTTAATGGCCAGACTCAACGATCTCAGGGGTTTTCCAACGAATGGTTCCATGATTCTCTGTTTTAGGGGCAGTGGTCTGTAGTGCATCCCCTACCTAGGATGTAAGGGAGTGTTCTGCATTAACAGTGCAGGGACACAGAGGTAGGAAAAAGCCCTGCACGTCTTTCTCCATTCTCTAGAAGAAATTGCCATATGGGAAAGAGGGACTAGACAGTGATTGTTTAGCTTTTAGTTTTTGGCAAGTGGGTTCCAGAGCTAGATTCAGCAGGGTTAGTTACAGATGAGACTGTGGCCTGATTGGGGATCGCACAGTCAAATGTCCCTAAGTGGTACATTTTTCTTCTGCTAAAACCACTGCTTGGTTGTAATAGTCATTAAAAAGTCAATCTCTGTTTCCATACTGAATAAAAGTGAATTGGCCTATTCCTTTCATGGGTACTCATCTGTAAATTAGATTAGAGCTGAATTCGTAGCCCAGCTAAATAACTGGGTGCATTAATGGCAACTTTGTGCTTGCCTGACACTGGAGCATAAGCAGATAAAGGAACCCTGTGCTCTCTGCACAGAATATGTCTCGTGAGGCTAATGGGGGCCATAAACCAAGTGCTCTGCCAACCTGCTACACCTTTTTAACTAAGACAAATCAGTCAGAAAAGATTTACCTTGAGCTTTCTTAGAATGAATTTTGTAGGTCATAGAATCACAGAATCATAGAATCAGACGGGTTGGAAAGGACCTTGGAGATCATCAAGTCCAACCCTTGATCCAACCCCACTGTTCCAGCACCTCAATATCCCTCCTGAACTGAGGGGCCCAGAACTGGACACAGCACTCCAGGTGTGGCCTCACCAGCGCCGAGTACAGGGGCAGAATCACCTCCCTGTTCCGGCTGGCCACACTGTTCCTGATACAGGCCAGGATCCATTGGCNGAACTGGACACAGCACTCCAGGAGTGGCCTCACCAGCACCGAGTACAGGGGCAGAATCACCTCCTTGTTCCGGCTGGCCACACTGTTCCTGATACAGGCCAGGATCCATTGGCCTTCTTGGCCCCCTGAGCACACTCTGGCTCATGTTCAGCTTCCTGTCAATCAGCACCCCCAGATCCCTTCCTGCCTGGCTGCTCTCCAGCCACTCTGTCCCCAGCCTGTAGCGCTGCAGGGGGTTGTTGTGGCCAAAGTGCAGGACCCGGCACTTGGCCTTGTTGAACCTCATCCCATTGGAATCAGCCCAGCTCTCCAGTCTGTCCAGGTCCCTCTGCAGAGCTCTCCTGCCTTCCAGCAGATCGACACTCCCCCCCAGCTTGGTGTCATCTGCAAATTTACTAATAGTGCACTCTATCCCTTCATCTAAATCATCAATAAATATATTAAAGGTCAGTTCCTTTTGGGGAGAGCAGAACTGAGGTGTCCCAGAATTTTGCTAAGAAAATGTGAGGAAAAGCAGTAGCTTTGTTGGATTTCTGTGAGGTTGGTGCTGTGCTGGGGACTAACCAGATCAAACAGAAATGCTGGTCAATTCAATCAAGCTTAGAGGTGTAACTTTATTCTTTCAAGATAGTGTTCTTTCACTGTTTATTGACAGACTTCCATGATTTTCCCTGAGGGAAGAATGCTGGCAGCTTCCCAATCATGATATTTTATAATGTACTTGTTCTGAACTTTGTTTGCTCCTTTAATTTGAGTGTTATGACATACATGTGTGTGTATCTGTGTACACATACATAAAACTTTTCATCACGCCCTTGTAGGATACTTTATGAGGGCTTTGAGAGCATCCTACCTTCATATTGACTGTTTCCTTGGATAAAGGTGAAAAAGCTCTGGACTCTCTGAAATGATCTGATATTTCTGCAGTACCCTTAGAGCGAAGCCTCTATGCATGTGTTCACATCACATGTTTGTGTGTGCACATGGCTGTAAAGAAAAGCAGTTTTGAGGGATGCTTTACATGAACTCAGACCAGAGACTCAGGCTCCATTCAATCACTGTGACAACACCAAGAGCATATTAAGCAAAAACCAGTGAAGTGTGAACTTACTTTGGAAAGTTACTGCTCTGGAAACATCTCAGCAAACAGTATTGATTCCCATCTGTTTCATCCCTTTGCTTCAAACAGGACACGTAGAAGGAAAATACACTTTGTCATATCAGAGACTGGTACTCAGATGTCCCCTCATCTAAAAAGTGAATGGAATGGTCAACCTGCAGATTTTTTGTGTGTTTGTCTGTTCTCAGTCTCCAAAACTGTTTTGCAAAGCATAGGGGGTCATTAGCCAGACTAAAGAACTCTTCAACATTAATTCATAAGTACCCTCAGCTACTCTAAAGCATTTCCTCCAAAAAACTGATGCCAAAAATTGTGCCAATGCCACAGCTTTGTTGAACCGCTTCAGGTACTGTCAGGACTGACATTTGCTTTGGAAATCTGGAATAAACATAATCAGTTGCCTGACTGCCATCTCTCCCTTTATGGAACAGGCTATAATACTATGAATACTCTAATTCAGAATGTCAAATATTCAATGCTGATAATTCCAGTGGTTATAGAGCTTTTCCCCAGTGTCTTTCTGCCATTTAAAAGTAAAATTATACTAACAAAATGCTGAAATAAATGTATTAACATTTCTCTTGAGTTCATTAGGTTACTTCAAGTAAAGAGTTGAGGAGAGGGAATAGTCACTATATACCCAAAACTTCAGAAGTGGTGCTGCTGTAACTTGTTATCCTCCCCCAAATCCCTAGATATAGATACTTCTCTGCAACCATCTGGATGCAGCTTCCTAGAGGTTTTTATAAAACACACTTTCACCTCACAGTTGAATTTAAATATAGCCTCTCTGTTGCCGGCTTGCAGGATAAGTGTCATTTCCCTGTAACAGTCAGCATATGGCGCTTGGCGAGGGAGAAAGGAAATTGAAGTTGAAGCCAAGTTGTCAGGAAGCTACAAGCATGTCTCTGAGATAAACTGCAGAGTTCCTTCAGTGCTCTGGGACTTCTTTCTCACCTACCAGTATTGTGGTATTTGTATCTATATTTGACACTTTTAGAGTGGTCACAGGGTATCCTTGGAGTGGAAAGAAAAAATTATTCAAACACTCCAGTGTGTTGGCATATGGAATTAAAAAGAGGTTGAGACTGTTGCTGCAATTAGTGAGCAACTCTACAAACTGCAAACCTTGGATGAAAATGGAGTGTGTTGAGCAGAGGGACCCCTTCGAGCAAGGCTTATAGGTTTGCTTGCCCATCTGGCCTTTCCCAGTCACATATGCTCCAGATCTCACAAACCACTTAGCAACAACAGGTGAAAGGACAGGTTTGACCCAAGACAACCTTTGGTTTTCCATTTATCTTCTCTTCTAAAACAATATTTTTTACTGTCTGCTTCTTATACCTTTGGTTTCCTTACAGAAAGCAGAGAGAGCTAGTCCAACAGTCTTTTTCAGAAGAGATGTTGCTCTTGTAAGGGAAAGAGCATTGCCTGGCATTACTAAATCACTACATTACTGTATATCTGTTTTGCTGGATGGAGAAACCCCACAAACTCAGATGCAGCCACCCAACCTTCCTGTTATGCATATAAAGTTCCCTGAAAGCATCTTGAGCCTTAAACCTGCTTTGGGTGGGGAAAACTGCACTGATGGATGAGATTTAAACATCACACAGAGTCCCAGAACGGGTCAGGCTGGGAGGGCCCACAGTGGGTCATCCGGTCCCACCTTCCTGCTCCAGCAGGGCCATTCCAGAGCACATGGCACAGAATATCCCTGGAATATTCTGGAATATGCCCAGGGAGGAGCCTCCAGCCTCTCCCTGGGCAGCCTGAGCAGTGCTGCGTCACTGCCCAGCCAAGAAGTTCTTCCTCCTGTGCGGGGGGAACTTGCTGGGCATCAGTTCCTGCCCCTTGCTCTTGTGCCATTGCGGGGCCCCCCCAAGCAGAGCCTGCTCCATCCTCTGCCCCCTCCCTGCAGCCCCTGCCACACCCTGGGCAGGGCCCCTCTCAGGCTCTGCTCTGGAGGCTGAACAGCCCCAGCTCCCTCAGCCTTTGCTGCTCCCAGAGCTGCTCCATCCCCGGGGCATCTCCGCAGCCTGCGCCGGCCCCGCTCCAGGAGCTCCATCTCCCACATCAAGTCTCTTAGGGCCTGATCAACAAAATGTGCCAGTTCCTAACGCCACAACTTGTTATGTCCACAGCTACACAACATTTACTTGTGTTTCTAGTTTCAATATGTTTATCTCTCCTTAAAGTTAGATTAGGCCTTGTAGAATGTGTCAGACAAGCAGCCTGTAGCAATGCTGTATTTTGAAATTTTTGTATATTCTCAGAGCCAGTTATAGCTCTGGCAACAGTAATGAAATTTTTGCTGGTCTCATGCCATGCTGAAAAGCAGCAGTTCTGATTCAGCAGTAACCACAAAAAGAGATGGTGTACTGCAGTTTTAAGGTACTTTTATTAGTGATCTACATTGTGTAGGTTGGATGAAACAGATTGCCCAGAGAAGCTGTGGCTGCCCGATCCCTGGAAGTGTCCAAGGCCAGGTTGGACGGGGCTTGGAGCAACCTGGGCTGGTGGAAGGTGTCCCTGCCCATGGCAGGGGGTGGCACTGGATGAGCTTTAATGTCCCTTTCAACCCAAACTACTGTTCACAAGATTTGATCCTGAAACTACATGAACATTTTCTTGAAATTATTTCATTTAAGCACTCCTTTGAATCAGTTGTTGAGAACTAAATACTACTGTATGAACTAAGCAGAATTCTCTCCTAAATGTTTATTCCATAGCTTTTCATGGTAGTTTCTGGAATTATCTAATTCACTATAAAAACATCAAAAAGTGTGAACTTGCTGTGACATAATGGTAACAAAAGTGAACTGTATATAAAAGATGTTTTGTGATTCTGCAGAGATTTAGATTGTGAGAAGTAGTCACGATACTAAACAAAAAATAATTAAAATCCTAATTTCAGTGACATTCCAGAGAGAACAGTGTTCCACCTGCTTGCGTTAGTTCAGATTTTCATTTTGTAAAACTCCTACAGTTTGATTTACTTAAGAATTAAAAAACCCCACACCAACCAAATAATCTCTTAGATTAATATCTAGAGAGAAAACTAAAGATTAACACTCAAGCTCTTCCCTTTTCTTTCTAAAGTCATATATCAATGAACTGAAGTCTACATGCTGAAAGTTTCCCTCATTTGAAGGAAGCCTTTTGCAATTAATTCTTTGTATTGTTGGAATATTAACACACTTTCCTGACTCTTATTGCACAGGTCAGTATTAGCACTACTTATCACTATACTCACCCCTTTTGTTACTGTGAGTGAGGTAATTATGGGGATATTTGTGAAGAAAAAAGGTTGTTGTTGTAGGTCACTTCCAACTGAACTGCTCTACTCTAGTCTAGTGAAGTAGCTGGGTAGACTTCCTTTTCCTTCCTTCCTTTCCTTCCTTCCTTTCCTTCCTTCCTTTCCTTCCTTCCTTTCCTTCCTTCCTTTCCTTCCTTCCTTTCCTTCCTTCCTTTCCTTCCTTCCTTTCCTTCCTTCCTTTCCTTCCTTCCTTTCCTTCCTTCCTTTCCTTCCTTCCTTTCCTTCCTTCCTTTCCTTCCTTCCTTTCCTTCCTTCCTTTCCTTCCTTCCTTTCCTTCCTTCCTTTCCTTCCTTCCTTTCCTTCCTTCCTTTCCTTCCTTCCTTTCCTTCCTTCCTTTCCTTCCTTCCTTTCCTTCCTTCCTTTCCTTCCTTCCTTTCCTTCCTTCCTTTCCTTCCTTCCTTTCCTTCCTTCCTTTCCTTCCTTCCTTTCCTTCCTTCCTTTCCTTCCTTCCTTTCCTTCCTTCCTTTCCTTCCTTCCTTTCCTTCCTTCCTTTCCTTCCTTCCTTTCCTTCCTTCCTTTCCTTCCTTCCTTTCCTTCCTTCCTTTCCTTCCTTCCTTTCCTTCCTTTCCTTTCCTTCCTTCCTTCCTTCCTCCCTCCCTCCCTCCCTCCCACAAACATTTTAAATGTCATTTTGAGAAGTACACATTAGTCAAATTAGATTATTTGATCTTTAAAGATTCCCTTCCAGCCTAAACCATTTCATGATTTTACAGTTACGAATTTTTTTTCCTTTATTTTACAAAAAGTTTATATATCCCAGAACCATGTTGAGCATTTTAGGTGTTGATAGAAACTCTGGTACCACTTTGCTGTTTAATTATTCCCTTTTCTTATGTTCCCTATGTTCTTATGTTCTCTTTCCCTCCCAGCAAAGAAAGAACATGGAGAAGTGAAATAAAAATTAGGGGGAAAAAAAAGGGAAACGAGCAATAGTGATTAACTGTAGAACAAAGGTCTTCTGTCACATTCTTCTTAAAAAACCCAAACAAACAAAAAACATTAAAAAACCTGGAAAAGCTACTAAACCTCACAAACAATGCCCCCAAAACTGCAAACAGATGACGTTTGCTTCACTGATGGATGAGATTTAAACATCACACAGTCCCAGAATTGGTCAGGCTGGGAGGGCCCACAGTGGGTCATCTGGTCCCACCTTCCTGCTCCAGCAGGGCCATTCCAGAGCAGGAATTTATTATTATTTATTTGCAGGTTGCAAATAAAATTGTGCTATTTTCAAGGTTTCCTCTCTCTTCAAGAATTTGAAGTATAAAGGTCACCCACTGAAGTGGACACCATTACAGCTTTCCAATTTCAACTATTTACCAACCATTTACCTTTTAATAAAGGTAATAAATAAGGTCACACAAAATAGCAATGTCTGTGCCCAGAAGTCACTGTTTAGGAAATGATTATTAACTTGTGCAGTTCCTTAAGGTCATAGAAAGGTTTCTCAAGCCGAATAATGTTGGTAAGTGATTCCCCTTTTGTGGTGTGCATGTTCTTAGGGCAGCAGTCCCGCACTGCTGGAATGTTGTCCTGTGCAGTAGCTGCTGGAGCACACATTTGTACTTTATTATAGCACTGCGTTTTAGAGGTGTCTGCACTCAAATGCATCTTAAAGAAACTGTACCATTCCCAAAAATGAGATTTCATGCTGTCACTTTGGCATATACATGAAATCAAAGGCTTGGCACAAACATACAGATTTCTTATTATTTTATTCCTGCTGAAACCTGAGCAGTGCACCAAAAAAATAAGAAGGACTGTGTTCATCTCTGTGTTAGAGATTCTTTAGGATTTTTTTCTCTTTACAAGAAACTGAGCAAACACAGATGCTGCTAAGGTTCAAATTAGGGCTAAAGAATCCTTCTGGCTGGATTTCTTTTCTTAGATCATAGAATCCCAGAATGGTTTGGGTTGGAAGGGACCTTAAAGCCCATCCAGTTCCACCCCCTGCCATGGGCAGGGACACCTTCCCCTAGCCCAGGTTGCTCCAAGCCCCGTCCAACCTGGCCTTGGACACTTCCAGGGATGGGGCAGCCACAGCTTCTCTGGGCAACCTGGGCCACAGCATCTCCACCCTCACAGGGAAGAGTTTCTTCCTAATATCTAATCTAAATCTCTACTCTTAGTTTAAAACTGTTCCTTCTTGTCTTATCACATCATGCCTTAGTAAAAAGTCCCTCTCCAACTTTCTTTTTCCCTCTCCATCCACATGGGCAGCAATGTTACCTCCAGAGGAGTTTTTTGGTGTGCCAACACCTACTGAAGTTTTATGGGGCTCAAGGACATGGAGTATGATGTTTTCCTTATTCTTCCTCAAAGAAGAGGAGAGGCTGGGGAATGATTGTGGGGTCCTGCAGGTCAACACCTGTACTGACATCAGGGGTTTGTTGTTGACTATGGGACCTTCATTTTTGTGGATCAAGGAGTGCTAGATCACATCAAGAGATGGGATCCTCTTGACATAGTAGGATGAGAGCACCTTTTCCAACAAACTGAACAAAGTGGTGGGGAGGGCTTACAAGTGTGAACAGCAGGGGAGAGATGAACCCCAATGGAATCAGGAAGTGCAGGACTGGGTTGGAGAAAGAGGAGTGGAGTACGGCAGGCATGAGAGCAAAGAGGCTTTTGCCTCAAGGGTGTGAACACCAGAATATGTGGCCTGGCATATGATTAGGGACAACTGGAGCTGCACTGGGACAATGGAGACAGGGTGGGGCAGCTCCTACGACTGCAGCACTGGAGGGAGAGGCCCAGCTGTGTGGGTTAATCTTGACTAAGGACCAGATGCCCAGCCAGCTGTTCTCTCACTCTTCCACCTCAAAAGGACAGGGCTAGAAAATAGGATGACAAAAGCCTATCATTGAGATAAAGACAGGAAGATAACTTACCCGTTACTGCCAAGGGCAGAAGAGTCTCAACTCTGAAAATTAAGTAGGAAAATTAATTTAATTTATTACCAGTTAAAATAGATGTGGGTACTGAGAATCAAAACTCCCAAAATTAAAAGAAAAACTTCAAGAAAAAAATAAACCCACACTTATCCTCTTCCTTCCTCTCCTTTTTCCATTCACATTCATTCCTCATTTACCTCTATGTTAAGGTAGCTCTGATGCCAGAGCTCTCGTTTGGGATGGACAACAGCTGGGCAACAGTTGGTGGGTCAGGGCTGGAGGAGGGATGAGCAGGGGTGACACTGTGGTGTCAGTGAGTTATAGACCTCCTGGGCAGGGTGAGGAAGTGGATGAAGCCTTCCTTCAGCAACTGGAGGCCATCTCTGGATCACAGACCTTCGTTCTCAGGGCTGGCTTTAACCCTTCTGGCATCTGCCAGCATGGTGGGACACAAGCTGTCAAGGAGGTTCTTGGAGGTGGTCAGGAATAACTTTGTGATGCAGGTGCTGGGCGGATCACCAGAGGTGGTTGCCTATAGGTGAGTTGTTACTAACCAGGAGGTGCTGTGAGGCAATGAGAGAATTCGTGGTTTAATGGCCATGAATTAGTAATTTTCAGGGTCCAGAGAGGAGTGAGGACAGGGAATAGCACAGACCTTATGCTTTAGGAGAAGAGACTTCTGGTTATTCAGGGAACTGAAAAGCTCTTTCAAAGTCAAGGGAGCTCTGGAAAGTTGGCAAGGCTGAAAGAAGAGCATCCTCTAAGCATCCTCCAGGTACCCTCAGGAAAATGAGTGAATGTATCTGGAGACCAGCTTGGCTAAGCAGGGAACTCCTGACAGAGCTGTAAAACAAACAGGCACTGACAGGAGGTGGAAACAGGGACAGGCTGCCAGTGAGAAACTTAGAAACTTCCTTGAACGTGCAACAATGGTATTAGGAAAACAAAATCCGAACTGGAACTAAGACTTGCAAGGGGCAACAAGGGCAACAAAAAGGGCTCATACAGTTATGTAAACAAGAAAATGCTGCACAAGGTAAATTCGGACCCATTGCTGAATGGCACAAGTGATATAGAGACAGATGCACAGTCGGGAAGAGATGTCCAGTGCTTTGTTTGCATCTGCTGCTATCAAGAAGCTTTTCTATGCCCCTAAACTGAGCGAAGAGATACAAGGGGCAGAAGAGCTACCAGCAGAGATTGAGGGTTGAGTCAGGGTTGAAAGAAGAGAGGGTTGAAACAATGAGCATTGAAACAAGAGAGAAATTGGTCCATGAGAGCCCATGGGACCTGGCACACATCCAAGGGTGCTGAAAGGACTGCACGATATAAGGCCCCTTTCTGCTGCCATTGAAAGATCATGGAGACTGAGGAAGTTCCATGGTGACTGGAGAAGCAAGTGTTGAACTCATCTTCTAAAAGGGCTGAAAGAATGATCTGGGAAACTGACCACCTTGGTTATATTCCATGGGAAAATCATGGAGTGAGACCTCTAGGAGCATATTTCTGGGGAGATGATGGCCACATAAAGTGGCTGGAAATGACATGGATTGAGCAAAGTAAATCATGTCTGATGCAGCTGATTACCTTGTAGGGAGTTGACTGGATTAGTGAATGAGGGGAGGGCACTGATTGTCCTTTGCCTCAGCTGTAGGAAGGCTTTTGTAAGAGTCTCACAATGTGCTTGAATACTACTTCTGATATTGCAGTCCAGGTGGGAGTACAGTCAAAGGGATGACAAGCACAGTTTGAATGATTGGTTTCAGAGTGTCAAGGCTGAGAGGTCTTGCACCTCCTAGAGCCCATTAAGAACCAGACTACAACAGGAGTCTGCTGTGGAACCTGCCCTGTTTAATGTCTTTATCAATGCCCGGAGGATGAGACAGATAAGAGTACAAGAGACAACAGCTATAAATTGAAACAGTGGTTTAGATCATACGTAGGGAGAAACCTTTTCTCCAAGAGGACAGTTAAGAATTGAAGATGTCACCCAGAAAGACTGCGCAGTCTTCATCTTTGTCTGATTGCAGCAGGAGGTTGGACTAGTGACCTCCTGAGGTCCCTTGCAGCCCTTGAGCCTATGATTCCATGACACTTATAATGTTGCTGAGCTAGTGAGGCCACACTGAGTACCATGAGAAGTGTTCAGATCATATTTTTGTGTCAAATGTCAACTTTCCTGTAAGAACAAAACCAAAACCCACAAGAGGACAAAGTGGTGCTTTATAGGTATGCTATCTTTTCCCTCTTTTTCCCTCTTTGGATCAAGATTGCTTATCAGCTGTGCCATCCATAAAATGTTGCAGAGATGTAGAATCACAGAATATCCTGGACTGGAAGGGACCCACAAGGACCATCCAGTCCCTGGTCCTGCACAGGCCCATCCCCAACAGTCCCCCCCTGTGCCCCAGAGGATCATCCAACCCCTCCTGGAGCTCTGGCAGCCTTGGGGCTGTGCCCACTGCCCTGGGGAGCCTGGTCAGTGCCAACCACCCTCTGGGGAAGAACCTTGTCCTGAGATCCACCCTGCCCCTGCCCTGGCACAGCTCCAGCCCTTCCCTGGGTGCTGTCCCTGGTCCCCCCAGAGCAGAGCTCAGTCCTGCCCCTCTTCTGCCCCTGCCCAGGAAGGTGGAACTGCACTGAGGTCTCCCCTCAGTCTCCTCTTCTCCAGCTGAGCACATCAAGTGCCCTCAGTGTCCTCACACAGCTTCAAATGACGGCCCTTCCTCATCTTCATGGCCTCCTTTGCACACTCTCTAAGAACTTTGGATATTTCTGTATTGTTTGATGATTAGTTCAGTGCAGCACTGCAACAGCAGCTGCATCAGGAACAGGAAATCCCCAGAGGAAACTGAGTGTGAGGTGAGCAGACTAAATCGTTCATGAAGTTCCATGATACTGTTTTCCAACTGAAAGCACTTTCAGTTTTGGCTAAAGAAGGAGGAACTTCTCCCCTCTCCCAAAACACAATGAAGACCACTTCTGTCTTTACTACGACACTTTTCATGAAAGAAGGAAAAGTGAAACTTGTGAGGAAGACACAGTACACTGTCTGTACTTCTAACTGATAAAAAGCATTTTCCTGTTGAAAAGTGTTTCAAGGGAGAAAAGCCCTTGTCTAGTTTCACTGTTCATTTCTTGCAGAGAAAGGATATTCCACTGTATTTTCTTTATATAGGGCTCAAACATATCTGCTTCATGGGGGGAAAAAATAGGCAGTGTATGTATGTATTCTGGGAGATTTATCCCTGTGGGTTTAAAAGAGTGGGTCTGGTCTTTCCTCATTTAGTTCTAGAAAAATGCTGATTTGTACATCTCATTAAGGGACTCAGAACTGGCTGCTACTTTAGAAAATGTGGGTGACTAAGCTTGTATGCTCTTGTTTGAAAGAGGTTCAGAGTCTAGGGCTTCGAGTGCTTTTTGAAACTTAGAAAATTTATGCCCAAATCCCTTTTTCCTTATAGATTCACTCTGTGACCATGCACAAATCTGCTTTTCCACAAATAAAACCAATTTCCTGCCTCACAGGACTCTGTCAGAAGGAATACATGTAAATGTGCCCAGGTACTGTGGCAAGGGTAGGGGGCATTAAAATTACCTGAACACCACTTTTGCTCAATCTGAACTTGTTTGCCCTTTCCCATTTAGAATTTAATTTTTATATAGTTGTAAGGGGGTTGTTTCCCATATGTGTTTATGTGTATCTTCTCATCTGAATCCTCTAGAAATGAAAAACATAGTAGGAGACAGTAATAGTGATTATATATTGAGTTTATGATGAACAAGTTTCCCTTCTGTTGGCACAGAGAGAGGAATTTCATTTTTTCAAAAGCATAACAACATGTTGCATGATTTAGTTCTTGGCATTACAGCACTGTTGGGATTTTCAGTGTACTGTTGGTGTGTTTTAATGTGCATTGTAGGTTCGAATTCTACTTGAGGTGTTGTTTGCCCTTTGTAGAAGGAAACACCAAGTGATGGATGAAAGATTTCAGGACAAATTTTACAATTCTTTCTCCCATCAAGAAATAGGACCTAGCTTCCATGTGGTGGCTTTGTGAGATGGGAGCTGCTGGAGTGCTTCAAACACAGCTCCACACAGATCCCTTGATCAAACTCTTGCAGCTGAAGATGGGGAAGTGCAGGGTCATAGGGGAAATACAAATATCAGAATAGTTTGATTAGAGTTTTCCCTGGGCTAAAAGGTGGAAGAAGGAAAGCTGAAACAAACAAGGGGTTCCTGTGGATTATCCAATAAGCATCAGTTCCCAATGTAACCTGGCCACATAACAATTTGTAGGCATTTATTGGACTCTATCACTATCTTCAATGTCTTTTGGCACTGCTAGCAAGAATTAGATTTAGAGTGCTTAATTTATAATTGGATTTACTTAAGATAGAGGCTGCTGTTCAGACGTGGTTCCTGAGGGAATACCATTTACTCACATGGGAAGGAGGAATCTTTCTCTCTAAAGGACAAATTTTGAGGCCCCACTCATTGCCCTACAACTGTAACAGGTCAGATCAGGGGAATTCCACAGTCCCTTATGACCCCAAAACATACCAGTATAAGAATCTCTGAAATAAAGATGCATCTTGCCCTTGGCTCATCTCCATGTCACTGGAAATGAGGGGACAGTCCATGCAATGGGAGCTGTCTGTTAGACCCCACCAAGGTAATGACAACAATAATAAAGTCACTCTAGGAAAGTTTCTCTGATCTACTCGGACAACAAGGATCAAGATTTTACAGCACAAGATCTTAATAACTTTGGAGACATAGAGTAACAGTTAAAAAATGTGCATGAGAGGTAAGACAGGTAGTTCTTCAGGCAGATTGAGAAGACTGGCAAGTGAGTTTCATAATTGCCATCAAAATTTGACTATTTCTTCAGCAATCAGATGTGCAGAAATGGAGCTGGGTATGGAGATACTCTTCCATGTTAAAAATAGATTTCAAATACTGGAGTGAACAGTTCAAATATAAAAGTGTTTGTGGATGAACAATCCATTTAGGAATTATTCAGTTCAGCTGAAGGTCTCTATCACATTTTTAAAATGTTAATTTTTAACTTTTTCACCTCATTACTTGTCCCATTTTCAAGATGACTTCAGAATATGCTGAATAAGAGAAATCCATGTGGGACCCAGTGATAAACTCCCTTGTGCACAACCCATCATTTCCCCCCTATTTTTGTTTTCTGTTTTTTAGCAAGTTACTAATCCACTAGATGACCATCTCTCTTGTCCCATTACACCATAGATTCTTCATGAGATTTTGGCTAAGAAACTTCTCTAATGCATTTGGAAAGCTGAATGCTCTGAGACTAAAGGGAAGCTGTTTCTGTTTGGGTAGAGGAGAGAACACTCTCCCTCTGGTAATCCCCTCAGGAGAGCTGCAATGGGACCAAGCACAGCCAGTGTCATTACTACAGCAAAATCATTAAAGCCTGCCCATTTCTCTCTCCATAGCGCAGTGGTATCCTGGGAAAAATCCTGCTACGGGCAGAGCAACTATTTGTGCCTCACCAGAGACATTTTGCCTTATATCCGGATAACACTCCTTGCTGCAGTGTTCAGATCCCATTCCTGCTTTCCCAGAGCCTTTCATTACAGCTCACATCCTCAGCACTAAAAAACCTTCATCAGCTGAACCAGCACAATCCAAATTCCTGGATTTAGATCCTGAACCAAAGTGAGGAGTCAGTGCTAGGTGAGCGTGTGTCTTCCCAACCCCTTCTGATCACATCTGTCTCATTTAGTTTGGAGCTGTGTAAGATTTAAGCTGTAAATGAAAAGTGATAATTGAATTTTCAGTTTTCCTCAGTAGGCAGGCCAGATTGCCTGTAGGCTTAGCAGCAGATATACAATAAACCAGGTCTCAGTACCTTTCCAGTCCTGTTTATGGTGCACAGAAATCTGCATGGTCCTTGAAATACCATAAGACAACAGTGGAATCAACAGTGAACAGAGAAGGAAAAAAAACTTCAATAGAATGTGTTATATCTTTCTTCTCCAGGAAATCTCCTGCAAATAATCTTGGACAATATGAAGAAAATACACTGAAAAACTACAGGAGGCTATAGTGTAAAACACCCATGTATTTTCATGTGCCCTTTGATCCTGGTTAAAAGATGTCACATGGAATTTTCACAACATTGTGAAAAAATTGCATTATGACACTTTATACAGACTGTTTATAAAGACTGACTTATTTTCCTATTTTTCTGCCATAGATCTTTAAATCTCTTTTAAAAATGAGTCAACTAAGGCCCAGTTTGATGCCAAATTTATCCTTGGGAAATCATGCTTTTCTCCAAAGCAAAGCACTTGTTTGTAGCGTATCAAAATGTCAGTTGGTTTTTATTTTGCATGTTGTCATCAGTCAGAATATTGTTCATATGGTACACCATGATCTTACTGAGCAGAAATGTATTCCATCCCCTGGATTTAGAAATGAAGGCTGTAGTTTTGCATAAGCTGTGCCAAAACTCACATTGTTTCTGTCTCGTGCCTTTTGCTGCCTCCAAGGGGGTACTTGTAGCATTAAGTTAGTCACGTATTTAAGTATCAGAGAGTCAGGAGCCAAGGCAAAGATACAGAAAGGTAAGGAAAATGCCAGCAAGCAATTTCTTGGGAAATTAATATTCCATCTGAAAAACAGCAGTGCTCCCACAAATTGAAAGAATGTGGTGTCTCCACCAGGGAGTGGCCCAGTGATATTCTCTATTCTCTGTTTCCTTTGCCTGCCAGAACTGATGAAACCATTCTCAAAGTGTCCAAGGCCAGGTTGGACAGGGTCCTGAGCCACCTGGGACAGTGGAAGGTGTCCCTGCCCATGGCAGGGGGTTGAAGGAGATATCTTTTAAGGTCCCTTCCAACCCAAACCATTGGTGCAGAGATTCTGCACTATGATTCTGTACAATAACATTTGCAAAGCTCTGAGGCACAAAAATCTGGAAAGACTGGAGCAGTCCTGGCTGGTTTGCTGAGCATGGAAAATGCTGCATGTACTTCCCACATACATCAACGTGCACCTCCATCAGTCTCTCAGCCTTCTGCCCTTTGTGCATCCATGGGGAAGCATTGCCAAATTCCTTGGATTGCTCCAGGTGCTTCTATGCACAAATCACAGAACTGTATCATAGAATCACAGAATCATGGAATGGTTTGGGTTGGAAGGGACCTCAATGCTCGTCTCCTTCCACACCCTGTCGTGGCCAGGAACACCTTCCACTGGACCAGGTTGCTCCAATCCCCATCCTCGAACCCTTCCAGGATTCCAAGTCCTTCGATTAAAAAAAAGAAGGCAGGATATTTAAGAAGTACAAGTGATAATATACAACTAGATCAGTGGAATATGCTGTCACGGGATAGTAGAAGAAGAAATATGTGTGGGAATGTTTCTGTGAGTGACATTGGCAGCTATACATTTTCTTACATAAAATTGACAAAGCTGCTGGTGTTCACATTTTGTTTTTTAAACTGGTAACCAACTGGGCAATGAAGGAAATTTGCTTCCACGGTAAAGTATTGCACAATTAAGGCTTCTCTTTTGAGCGCAGAATGCCTTCAGCTTCCAGGGAAGCGAGATATCTCATAGGCTTCATTCCCTGCCAGATGCTCCGTAGACGTTAATCCACCCATCTGTGAGCCATACACCCTACCCCAGCTGGAGGTGGGATACAGAAACACTGGAAAAACAGCCTGGTAAACTGCAGTCACTCCCTGTACTTGCACTGAAATGTGTGGCAGGACAGAGAGAGGAGAGATTTAAGAGAGTAACATATGTAAGTTATTTCTATTTTTTTTCTCCTAACATTAATGTCATGAATTTGCTGTCGATGTATTGCTTTTATTTAGCTCATTTGGAACTTTTGGAAGTACAGACTACTTAAAAAAATCATTCTATGTATTAAAAGAGGAAGCTCAGGCACACATGCAGGATTCCTTCCCGGGGTGTGGTTGCTGTGCTTCGAGGGCGGGACAGGGACGTGCTTTAGGGAATGAGAGAAGAGACAACAAGGAAAGGGTACAAAGTCATCCACAATTCCTAAAAGGATTTCTGTCCCTCTAATAATCCCAGACCGAGATAGTTCAGGGCTCTTTCTGAAAGACTAAAACTGAAGAGTCAGAAACCAAAAATTATTTGATTTGTTAGTCAGCTAGTGGTGGGTTTAAAGCTGCAGCCTGTGTGAGGTGCGGCTCACCTTACAGTTTGAGCTCCACCAGAAAAAAAACAGCTAAAGGGTCTATCAGCCACTAATTTTCAGAACACTCAGAATATTTCACAGATAAAGTATTTGGATTTTGAATCGTCATCAACTGCCAAACTTTTAGGAGATCTGAATGTCATTCAGACTACCTTGTGACACAGCAGCAGGTGTGTTAAAAGAGCCACTTGACCTTGGAGAAATTAATATATCAGTAAAGCATATGAATTCCACTGTTCAACAGGTAACATTTATACTTTCTGCAGAAACCAGCATTTAATGTTTTCTATCTCACTCTCTCTTTTCCTCTGATGCTTTAGAACTTGATATTTGTCCTCCTCTAGGCAAAAGTAATATTTTATTTCGGTGTTAAAAGGAAAATATGCAGATTTTAAATGAGAAGAAAAGCTGTTTACAGGCTTTAGACTTCCCTTAGTTTCCAACTTATGGTGCAAAAAGCAATGAAGGTTACTCAAAATACAAAACACCATTTGCCTTGGATATCTCACCTCCATTTCAAGTAGTTTTGCACCTGACACTGAGGTCATGATTAAAAACATATCCAAATTGTCTTTTCCAGAGTACTGTCACAGCTCAGTAATAATTTTCCTCAGTCAAGCAAAGAAATTCATATGATGTTGTCCTTTTTTTTTTCAACAGAAATTGTGAAATGTTGTAATAGGTTATATGCTTTAATCTCTGTAAGTCTTGCAGCTCATCACCACTGTAAATAACTTCATTGTTTTTCCATTATTTTTCCATTCCATTTATTGCCCCTTCCAAGCATTATGCACTAAAAATGTCCCTCTCAGAGTTTGTTGGATGCTTATCAGATATCAAGTAAAGTTGCTGCTCTGCTCTTTCCAGCTGAGAGCCTTGGTCAGGCTTTTGGGGAGCCAGGAGAAGGAAAACATTCCAATAATTTTTACATGTGGGACACCGCAGAGGAAAAGAGAAGCCTTTGCACTCTGCCAGGACATCTGAGCAGAGCCATAACCAAACAGTCTCATTCCTTAGGTTTCCTTCCCAGTAACGTTGGACTAGAGCAGGGAACTCTCATCTTGCAGAATTGACCCCTCAGTGTGAAAGGCAGAAAAGTGGTGTATCCACAAAAAATTGTTCTCTTAATTGAAAACAAGCATTTCTGTGTTTTTGACAGGCTGGAGAGCCTTTGGGTGACTATCAGTGTCTGTCCACGAAAAATGGAAATAAACTGATGTATAAGGACATTTGTAGCAGAGGAATTTCAACAGACTTTCAATTTCTTATCTCCATGTCAGATGATTTCCATACATGCATCCATAGTTTTCTCATCTGACCAACTCTTTTTCTTTCTTTCTAGACTCTGGTAAACATAATTGTGAACCTATAAAATCCCTCTCCTTTTATCCTTTTATGGGGATGCAGCCGTAGCTTTCCACACATTTCCATAGCAGTTCCACACATTTTTAAGGCACTAAAACTGATAGTTGTTCTAATGTAATAAGCTTAGAAATTGCATTTATTTAAGCAGTTAATGACTCTTGCTACAGTAAGTTTTCATTAGCTTGTTCTTTATTTTCATTTTGTTTTCAAGTCCCCTCTATTGTGCAAGGAATAATGAAGCTTGGGATTGTGGCAGAAATTTTTGCTTCACTTGCAAGCAGCAGCAGTTCTCTGAACGGCCTCAAGTTGCACAAGGAGAGGTTTAGATTAGCTATTAGGAAAAATTTCCTCACAGGAGGGGTTGCAAGGCATGGGAACAGGCTGTCCAGGGAAATGGTAGAGTCCCCACCCCTGGAGGTTTTCAAAAAACACATGGATGTGGCACTTGAGGATGTGGTTTAGTGGTGCTGGGCTGAAGGATGGACTTGATCTTAGAAGATTTTTCCAAGCTTAGTGATTCCATGATTCTTTGTTTCTATGAATCCTTAGTTCTCTGAATGTTCTGCCCCATTCTGCCTTTCCCAAAATCCCATGAGCACCCTGGAGGTCAGTGAGGTACATCCTACATCAAGAACTCCTGTACTCATGTAGAGTCCCTTTACAGTTCTTTAGGAGATGATCCCAGTGTACAAGATTCAAAGACTTTGCCCATTGAAGCACGACACTTCTCCTCATCCCAAAGTTAGTGCACTGCAAATAAAATTGGTTATTGTCATTCTTTGTTACTCAAATTGCTTTACTGGGATACTTAAAAGTGCCTCAAGTGGCGTGTGCAAGGGCTGGTTTTGTGACCCTCCTTTGCAGTGATTTTCTTAGCCCTGACCGTGGCAGGCTGTCAATCAGCCCTCTCACCTTTCTCACCAACAATTTCAGATAACCTCAGAGCCTCTGCTTTGGAGGCTTGTTCATCACCAATAAGAAAAGCAAGAAAATGAATTCCAGCAAATGTAGATAGATGTGTAACCACAGTAACAATTTGTTTGTATGAGATGTGGAATTCTGCTGACTGTGACTCTGCTGCATCTAAATCATCCTGCCATTCCCTGGAAGAGGATTTAACCAGCCTTTTCCTACATGATATGCTGAAAAGTCTCAAAAATTATATCATGATTACACTTTCTAGGCAGGTAGAGCTTTAGTTGCTGCTTTTCTATATAAAACCTCCTATAATTCAGGACATCCTGACAGTTCAAAGCAGGGCATTCTTCATTAAATGCTCCCCACTTTGGAATCCACTTGGATTTTGTGTCTTTCAGAAATGCTTATGCATTTCTGTGCACCTTTATGAGGCTAGAAGGGTTAGCGGACATACACCTGCAGGCTTGAAATATGTAACATGAGACTTTTAAAAACATTTCTTTAGCTTTCAGATGTAAAAGGAGGTATTTGTTTAGGAAACAGGTAATGAACAGTGGACATAATAAGAAATCAAAGCCTGCTTTGAGCAAGTACAGCCAAGAACCATATAAATACTGTTGAAAAACGCAATGTGAGCAGCACTGCAAGGTCTCGCTCTCAGTTTTAGCCCTCCTGTGTTCTCTCATTAAAACAAGAAGCAAGAAGTCGGTTGTGAAGTGGCAACAGTGTTTCCTGAATTGACCTCTCCTCTGGTGCCAGTAATAGAACTGGGTCTTTATTAAGCCACTGAGTGTTCCTGCCTCTTAACATGCCCAGCTGGGCCATGTCTTTTTGAGCACTTATGCCATTTGCATCACAGTGGCAGGACACATGAAAAAAGTCCTGGGGCCATGCAGCTGTCATTTCTTTAAACTACTGCCACTCCAGCACATTTAAGGCATTAAACAAAATGTGTTTTAATAAGTTCCCTCCGTGTTCAGACCACAAAATATAAGCTGACACATTGGACTTGAGCGCTAAAGACCCCTTTGTACCTGCTGAGATGGAAGAATCTGGAACAGAAGAGATGAAGGAACATCTGAGCTCCTGGGCAGACCCAGCTGCTGCTCCTGAGAAGAGTGAACAGCCTGGACAACCCACTTCTTCCACGTGCCAGCAGGGAGGAACGTGTCCCTGAAATGCAGGGATAGGACTTAACTGTTTTTTGTGGTTAGCAAACGTAGTTCTGCGGGGGGCTGGAGGCTCTGAGGGAACTGGTTTCTGAGACAGCAGTTCAGCACATTGCTCAGTGTGGGCTGATGAATAAAGATACCAATAAACCAAATTACAGTAGCTGGGGTACAAATCAATAGTATTGAACTATTGCTGTAATAGTTGTAAACACTCCAGCCATTACTTATTATAGATAGAGAGAAAAAAGTGTTCATATGGTTGAAAAAAAATCCATCTATAGAAATAATCCCACAGGACTGGAAGAGACACAACCTGTAAGATGTCTGTCTTGACCAAAAAGGCCAAGAAACGTAGAAGGAAAGGGATGTGGGCCCCAGAGCCTGCACCCCTTTCCATTGCTGAAGTTTGTTTTCCCTTCAGCTCTAGATGGAAAAGCTGTTCTTCAGTTCCTTTGCTGTGCCTGACTGTGCTGCCATGAACTGAAACACCTCTCATATTTCACAGCAGCAGAAGTTTTACTCCATCCCTGGAGCCTCTATATACCTTCAAGTTTTTTTAAGACCTCAGCTATTTTTGATTTAAAAGCCTCTACGTAACTGCAAATTGTTATTCCATATTAATCAAAGTCAAAATGTTTACTTACTTTAGCTGCTCTATTCTCAGTGAAGAAAAACACAGTGAAAACTTTAGTGTCCCTCCTGATCCAAAATATGGTGTCTGTATCAAGGTGTTCTGTTTTTCTCTTTGTCTCTTTTCTCCACATCTCAGTGCACCATCCCGTAATAGCATCCCTGTATCATTAAATTGGCTTGAGCCAAGACCGGGCAATCAGTAAATGATGGTTCCCCCTTCTTCCTAGTAACTAGAAAATAATAATACAAAAAAAGCTGCTTGTGTTAAAAAAGAATGAAAATTATTTTAGTTTATGGTACAGATTAATTAAAAGAATAACATGTAAGAGGGTTATAAGGTTAAATTGTACCTGGTACCGAAGCGGAAAAGAAAACTCTTGATATTTCAAATTAACAGCAGTTTTTTGTAAGTTCAGTCTTCCAGTGTTGCTTTATTTTATGTAGATAATGCACATACCTCTGCATGTGGATTTTATTTTAAAACTGTTTTTTATTTACTCACATTAAAAAAAAAAGTAGGAAACACATCTTTTTTCTCTGCATAGTTCCAGTAAAATTGCCAGACATTATATATAGGACATTGTATATGACTTTGTTTTCTGCTGTAGGACAAGTTATAGCTGTGACAAAAACATATGATTGCAGAGACAGCTCTTTATAAGAACGGAAATTTCTTTGGATATAAGGAGGTTACAGAAAAGGTGCAACATAGAGCTAATAAACCACACAAAGTGTATTCCAGGTGGTATAAAACAAAGAGCAGAAATTACTGAGGAGTGGACAATAGAGATGTAAAATGC
Organism: Oxyruncus cristatus; assembly: GCA_013399855.1. Taxonomy (NCBI): domain Eukaryota; kingdom Metazoa; phylum Chordata; class Aves; order Passeriformes; family Cotingidae; genus Oxyruncus; species Oxyruncus cristatus. The sequence continues at coordinate 101,511 of VXAY01002221.1, forward strand.
AAAACCTGGAAGGACTGTTTCACCTTTTCTCATTTAATTGCATTATATGTTTAATTTCTTCATCCTCTGTTAGACTTCAGTTATTTTTATGGTTTAATCTTTCTCCCTCTAGTAACTAATGGGTGATATGATAGAACTAGAGTATTTAACAAGAAAAACTTTAGGTTTATTATTTTAAATGTGCTGCTAAGAGAAAAAAATTTGTTATGTGGCAAAAGAAATTCAAAGGATTCTGGTTTTGGTGTTTATTTTTATCCACTTGGAAAGAGAATTACCATTTAGAAAAAAACAAGGAAAAACTACTATCAGCTGAAATCAATTTTATTGAAAATAACTATATTTTAATTGCATTTTCCTTAACAAAGTAACTTTTATTTTAAGAAAATAAATTATGTTCTTCGAAGAATCGTATTTTCCATCCAGCACTGGAAATATTGCAAAGCAAGATTTTGATGTTGTGATAATTTTGGGGGCTACATCTTTGGATACAGATGTCTTTGCACGGTTTGTGTGACCTGAATAACAAACTCCTGAAGTTTCAAAAATTCTGAAGTCATGGCAGATGCCTTTCTCTACAGCAGATAGTGGAGCCTGGCATTTGCCCAGGATGAAAGACACCTCCTTGTTTGGGTAGTGAAGATTTTTGAACATTAGCTGTGTTACACCTTTGGGAGTGAAGAACCTGTGCTGGCATTTTTTGGACTAATTGCAGTAACATATTTAGATTTTTATTAAACATTGGGAAGAAATTCCTCCCTGGGAGGGTGGGGAGGCCCTGGCCCAGGTTGCCCAGAGAAGCTGTGGCTGCCCCTGGATCCCTGGAAGTGTCCAAGGCCAGGTTGGACGGGGCTTGGAGCAACTTGGGCTAGTGGAAGGTGTCCCTGTCCGTGGCAGGGAGTGGATCGAGAGGAGCTTTAAGGTTCCTTCCAACCCGAAGCATTTTGTGAGCCTGTGATTCCATATTTCTATTTGTGGAAGTTAATGTATAGTAGAATATAGCAGAAATGGAAATATATTTGGAAATGGATTGGTGTTTCAGGGAGAGAAGGGGTTTATGTGGGGACATATCAAGTCCTCTTGTCCCAGAAATCTGAATCCTTCTTTGCTGATACGTCAGAGAATCATGTTTAGTTCTCAGGTAGAAAGGTATGAAAAATACATGATAGTGCTCTGTAGCAGCAACCTCTCCTGTCACAAGCTGTGTGTGGAGTTATAGCACTAAGCATTGAAGTGATATTTGATGGAGTCATTAGGACTGAATTCAGCTTCTAGAACCTGCCCTGCAGCAGCACCTGAATGCCTCAGAGTGAGGGCATTTTGCTTGAGTGAATTATACAGGGTTTTGCAGGGAACAGAATAAAGTCAGAAATGCTTTCATTACTAAAACCTTCAGTAACAAAGATTCTCTTCCTCTAAAATGCTGTGCCTTGGTTAAGGAGAACCAATTGATTAATTTTGAAAGGTTTTCTTCCTCCTGCTTTTGGGTTGCTGTCTAATCCCTCCAGCTGGTACTGGGATTTCTGCCTGGGATTTCGCCACCACCAGATTCATTTGTGTGCACTCAGGGGACAACAAAAACCTTGACTGGGTGCTCATTAATGCAAAGTCCTTCTTGAGTGCCAATTAAATTTACCATGAACATAGTGTTTACCATCCCATACAAACTGACATGGCTTTATTTCTATACTTCATGGTCGGATCTATTAAGGACTTTGTTATAAATTTCTCTGCTTAATGATTGGTTACAAATTTGTTTGCTCTCCCTCCTCACTTCCAATGATATGTTAAGCACATTCTGGATATTTTATTTGAAGATTCTAAAGATCCTAACTCTAAATATTAATTAGGAATTAATTATAAATATTTTTTATCCTTATTTTTGAGATAGATTTCAATGTTTGCCTTAACTAGAGTCTGCCATGTTATATTTTAAAAGTCCAGAGTCCTTAAGGGCATATCAGAGATTCCAGTCAAGAGAAATTAAAACTGGTGTTATTTTTAGAAAGATTATTATAAATAAGATTCCTACAATTTTTAAAATTTATTTATATTTAATTAGGAACCTTTTTTTTTATATGAACAGTGTGTTTCACCCTACTGTACTTGTAAGTAGAAAGACATTTGGTTTCCCTGTAAAAGACAGCCAAGACCAAGCTCTGCTTAGTGGATCCTGATGATGAATTTTTCTTGTTTTATTCCCCATCCCCCTATTTGTATTGTGCTTTTGTAGAAGAAAAGTATAGGTTGAACCCTTAGGGGTGAGGAAGAGATTGAGAAAGCCAGGAGAGAGTTACTTGGAGAGGGAACAATCAAGTGAGTTAAGGACTTTTGTGACTTCTAGTGGGCAGGAGGTTGCATCCAGATGAGCTCTAAGGTGTGACTCCGCAGTGGGAAACTAGAAGCATGAAGGGGGCAGCCAGACTGTGGAGGTGAGGGAGATCCCCTGCAGATTCTGGGAAATCTCTGAAGGGCTAAGACTCAGTGTATCAATGTGTACCTGCTGAGCTGGTAAAAGAAAGTCAGGAATCAACAGATAGAAAGCAAATGCATAAGTTAATTTTTCATGTCTATCTTACCCTTTCCAGTTGCTTTGAGTTTTGTGAAGGTGGACTTGGGCTCAGGCAACTGCTCAGTCTCTGGCTGAAAGATACCATTAATTTACAGGATGAATTGGAACATTGCAGGGATTCTGGTTTTTTTTGGCAAATGCAGACACTTTCTGAATCCGGACAATATCCCAGTGTGTGCTTGTGTGGGCTGGACTGACATGAAATTCTCATTGGTGAAATAATAAGCAGTGCAAAGTCATTGTGTAGAAAAATGCCAGGACAAGAGGAAATGGCCTTAAGTTGTGCCAAAGAAGTTTTAGATTAAATATTGGGAAAAATGTCTCCACAGAAAACGTGGTGAGGCTTGGAACAGGCTGCCCAGGGCAGTGTTGGAGTGTTCGAAGTGTGGCTGTGGCACCTGGGACAGGGGTCAGTGGTGAACACAGGGGTGGTGCTGGGCTGGCAGTTGGACTTGGTCATCTGAAGGGTCTTTTCCAACCTTAACCATTCTGTGATTCTCTTAATGCAATCAGCAGAAGGGTAAGCAGAATTTAACTACTTCCAAGGTTTTAAAGCACCACCCAATCTACTGGTGTCATAAAGCCATAAAAAGGAGGATTTTCAGCAAGCTGACATTAATCTCATGCAATTTATATTAATTTTCTTTTTCTGCACATACTTCTCTTGGGCTCCAGGCAACGCAGGAGTTTTTCGCAAGAAACATTAATGGCAGTAAGTTTTTATTGCAATAACAGGCCCTCTACCAGCTCTTATCACTTTTTAAGCCAATTTCTTTTTTCATAAATTAAAAAACACTGACCCCCCCAGCAGCTGACTTTCATCTGTTTGAGGGAGATATTGCAGATAACTGCAGGTTCACTGTGTCTCTCCCCTCTTCTCTACTACTTTCTAGTGCTTACCGTGGAAAGTTTTAACTATCTCGAGCAATACAAGATCTCTGGACATTTACTGCCATTAGATAATTTTTAGAGGACATTCCTATCCTTTTGCTTTCTGCCTTCATGGACTGTAAATGTCCTTACTAGAGATGAAATTCTCTCAATCCCTTGTTTCTCTGTGCATTTATTTTTTCTACAGCAGCTGAACTGCTCCTACAACATACTCATAATTTTTATATATTCTGCTGATATGTGTCTAGTTTCAAACATTTCCAAGGGTTTTCCTGGCCATTCTTCATTGCAAATATTTTCATGGACTCGCTTGGACAGGATTTCTTATTTTATATACACTTTTTACTTGATATGATTTCAATTACTGTGATATTGTCTCTGGCTCTGCTTGACATGCTCTGAAACACAGCGAGCAGGATCTTGCTCCAGACATGGCCACTGAATTCTTTTGACTCATCCTGTGACTGGAAATTTGAATGGAAAAAATGCTTTTCTTCATGGCCTTGCAATAATTCAGGAATCAAAGCAGATGAAACTCTTATCCCCATCCTTGATGTTTTTCACCACTGGTCTGGATAAAGGTCTGAGTAACCTGGTGTGACCTCAGAGCTGCCCCTGCTTTGGGCAGGAGTTGGACTAGAGATGTCCTGAGATCCCTGTGTTCCTATGACCCTACTGACATGATCAGCATCTGTTCACAGAAAAATGTTGTGTGTTTGTTTATTTTTAGTACACTCAGAAAAAAAAATCAAAGATGCTTAGCAAGGCTTTAAACACTTGAGTTGTTTGAATATTTTCACATCTATTTCTGTAATTAATTTTTCACACATATTTTTTAGGAATATATCCCCCCCCCCCGTTTTTTATACACTACACAACAGGGGCTTTTTTTTTTCTCATATCTTTTCTTCAGTCCTTCATTCCTGTTTTATCCACAGTGTCACACCTGGAGTATTTCTTCCTCTATAGCCTGTCCACCCACCACTGATCATTTGGAAGTAGGATTCAGAATTAAGGTATAAAACAGCTTTTGTTTTATGAGATTCAGAAGAAATTACCAGATTTTGTACTATGGTTATAAATTACTTTTTTTTTTTCATTAATAGAATTTATTTTTAAAATTTTACTTCTTCCATTTTATGTTTAATATTTTGGCCATATCCTTTCCTCTTCAGGATTCTGAGTGGCTGGTTTTTCAGGCTCTCTCAATTCCCATCTCAAGAGGGGGAGTTATGGGTCTGAGCACATGGCAGCCACGCAGTACCCTACTGTTAGAATTCCTGCTTTGAAATGTGGATCTTTCAGTGTCATTACATGGTATTTATGTGCATGAAATTTAAAGGAATCTGTCTTCAGGAAAACACATTGACAACTGTGACACTGTCATTCCAGGATTTTCATCAAAAGGAAGCACATCTCTGGGAAAAAGTGTTATTTCTCAGCTGCCTCTACCACCTTCAATGCTCAGAGCAAGACCAGTGTGTCATTTTGAGTCACAAAGCAAGTTCTAGCAGGTGATGATTTGTTCACCAGCACAAAGGTTAAGTAGACTGCTTTAGGGTACTTACACCTACCCAAAAAGGTGGAATGCAGATTTAAGGTATGAAACTGGGAAAAGTCCCACATTTAGTTCCTCGGTTTGGCATGTGACTCGCACAGAATGACACTTCTGCTGTTGGCTTTCTGCTGGGGATGAAAGATTTCAGCAAATAGATAAGATTTACAACGCCATCAAGGGATAAAATTACATGGGAGAAGGTATGTTCTGATTTACACTTTCAAAGATGAGATAACACTTAAAACACTTGTAGCTAAGTGCAGTAGGATAAAAGGTGCTAAAGCTCAGTCCCTAATGGATGAACCTGCAATGATCATGCCCTAAACAGGCTAAAATTCCACTATAGTCCAAAGTTAGCTCCACACACTGTGAACACACCCTGCTGCTCCACTTCCAAAGGGAAAAATACCATCACAATCAGGCATCCAGAAAGAACTAGAAAGACTCCAAATCCTAATTAATATCTTATAATTCATAGAATCATAGAATATCCTGAGTGGGAAGGGAGCCATAAGGATCATCCAGTCCAATTCCTGGCCCTGCACAGACACCCCAACAATCCCCCCTGTCCCGCAGAGCATCGTCCAGACCCTCCTGGAGCTCTGGCAGCCTTGGGGCTGTGCCCACTGCCCTGGGGAGCCTGGTCAGTGCCAACCACCCTCTGGGGGAAGAACCTTGTCCTGAGATCCAACCTGACCCTGCCCTGACACAGCTCCAGTCCTTGTGCACAGTTTTCAAGTTTTTCAGTCAGATATTCATTCCCATTTGAATAATTCCAGAATTTTTTCATAACAGTATTTTTACTTCTTAAAGCAAATTTAATAAATAAATAAATTTAAAAATATTTTTAAGCCCTAATGTTATTTGGTAACTGATGTTATAATAGTTTGCTTGTTAAAAAATCCAAACTTTAGGATATAACATGAATCACAGAATCATTAAGGTTGGAAAAGACCCCTAAGATCGAGTCCAACCGTTCATTGATCACCAGAGTCATGCTACAAGATAGACTAAATAAAAGACAATCGGAGACAAATAAAAGAGAGTAAAGATCTCAGATAGCAAAGGTGACGAGGTTTTCACATAACCAAAATATGCCAAACAAAGTAATGTCGTTCACCTAATGAAAGGTGTGGCTACAACCATTAGGAGACTGGTCTTGTGGTTTTCAGCTGCTTCTTAATCTGCTTCCAGTTGTCAGGACAGATGCTTTACCCATCATCTCTCACTCTGCTGCAGCAGGTAAATACTGTTTTATCACCCCTGAAATTAAAAAAAAAATTTAACTTTGGATTTATATTTTACTGAAGCAACTGATTTCATATTCAGGAGGTTTTTTAACCTTTAGTTTTATATACTTTCTGGTTTCTGAGGATTTAAATATAATGAGTTTGAGAATCTGTTATCATAAACACAACAAATTATTCCCAGGATAATGGATGGAAAGTGATGAATTACTGGAATATAAATCTATAACATTCACTCATGGTTGGTAATAACCGAGGAACGGCAAGGCTGATTTATTACTTGCTGGTGTATCTATTCCTGTTCGGGATTGTTAAAATTATAGTACATAGAAAAATTTAATTAAAGTTATTAAAATGAGAAAACTATTTTCTGTTTTCTATTCCATAGCTGAAAAAGTTTTTCATTTGCTCATAAATTTAGGAATAAGTGTAACATTCATCAAAGTGTAAAGAACAATGTTAGGCAGAGAGCTTATTGTAAATCTCATATTTCATCAACAGAAAGGATAATGTGTCAGAGAGTGCAAGAACTCTGAGCTTTAGAAAGCCTAGCAGAGAAAGAAATCATCTTTCATAAATATCTCAAATCCTCAGACAGACAAAACACATTAAATCCATTTAGATGTTAAAATAATGCTGATAACATTGGCATGATGGTTTTACACCCTGTTTGAGCCAGGACTCTTCAGTACACTGGAGAAGTCTCCCTGTGATACATTTTGGAACCTCTGTCTCTAAATTCTCCCAAAAAGCAAGAAAACCAGCAGTTGTCACTTCTGGTCACTGTCCCATAATTAACTGTACCTGAGAGGGAACACCATATTCTTTATTTGATGCTCCAACATGATTCAGATCTAGAGGAGAAAAGACACTTGCAAGAAAATCTTTCTAAACCTGCTACAGTCCCTTTTCTGTCAGACTATTAAAAAAGGTCCTAGGAAAAAAAAGAGTTTAGAAATGGGTTTCTCCTTCCTTGATGGGCTTTTATTCACAGAGACTTTATTTTATTGATTTCTAACCTCCAGGTAATTTGAATGATTTTTTCAATGAACCATTTATGAAATCTCACTTGAAACAGCAATTTTGTTTTACTCAGTGAAGGGAAATACAACAAGTAGTTAGATCAGCTTTCAAAGCCTGGAGTAAAAGACAGGCCAGTTAAGGTTTATCCTCTCAGACAGTGCCCAGCTGTGATTGGTTATCCAGAGGAAAACTTCAGCCCAGACTTAGGGAATATTTTGTCAGTTCAAGAATTTTCAGCTCTACTTAGATGGTGGAGCTTTTGTTCTCACAGAGGGTATCTTTCTGCTGAACCAAGGACATAAACCAGACTTTAAATTCAGAGCATTCCCAGCACTGCCTGTCCCCCCCTAAAGATTTATTAGCTTTTAGTACCACAAATAGTTATCCAAGCTGCACTGGCAGAGCTCTGTGAGGAAATGCAGCTCTGATGGACAGCCTGGATAGGAGAGAAAGAATAAAGAGTTAGATAAATCCAGGCAAGATCAGGGAGCTGAAGAGACGAAACAAGGTCCTAAGAAGAGAGCAAAGGTGTGTTTGCTCATACCTGACCTGAAACAATTTGCTGTGTTTGCCAGGAATGTGCATTCCTGTGGTGTTTGCCCCTTTACAGCTCATGGGGGATGAGAGTGGTTTCCTTAAATATGTCATTTTAGGAGAAGAGAATTTGAATTCAGCTGATAATTTCCTTTGGATCAATCTCTCTTTTTTCCCTTCTTATTTCCTGTGAGATGTTTCCTAGTTTAACCTTCTAAAAAGTCTTTTGCTCTACACTAAAACTACTGGGGATAAGGTTCTCATACATTCTGGCAAAAAATGTCAGTGTGAGGTGAGGAGGAACAGCTCACATAGGCAGCCAGGAAGAAAAGGGGGAGAAAATCAAGTGGGCTGACAACAGTAGAATAAATCCAGGCAAAACATCTTGAATGATCCATAGTCTTTCTTATCCAATGAAGTGAAGGTTTTGACCAGAGTACAGATGGCACAACTCTGAGAGCTGCTTAAAAACTTCATATATTTTGAGAAGGAACACTGACCCACGTATAAAAAAAAAATAGATACTCACTTGTACATATAAAAATCTGTATATTTAAGGAATTACTGCAGTGTGCTGATGCAAATGGGCTCATCTCTGTGGGTTTGCAGCTCTGTTGCATTACTTGAGTGCTGTGTTTTTCTGGTGCAGCCTTTGCAGGCCAAAGCTGCCTCTATTTGCATCCCTGTGAAAGCTGATATCTCCAGTCTGTGCCTGGTGCTTCCTACGGCAGAACACAGGCTAAAAGGGCTTGGAATTCAATGGGCAACAGTAAAAAGGGAGTTGGAAAAAGATACATTGCTAAGCCCTGTTTCTTAGAGGGCTGCAATGAAGCACGAAGACCACAGAAAAGCTCTCCGGGGATTGAAACACTGAACTCCCACAGGCCATGAGCTGAATTTAATGCTTTACCAACATGACACCTTTTTTTTTAATTCAATAAGGATATTTAGAACCTTTGAACCAGTGACATGGATATAGACTGGACAGGGAATTACACGAACATCTCCAAGGATGGTGCATATCTCTGTTAGAAACAGTGCACTGTGCTTTGCAGGAAACCATCTGATTTAAACACAGTCATTTGAAGAGGATGTAACAGCCTATTTGTACTTACAAAATGCTCCGTAGTTTTGTAGTTTTATTTTTCAGGACAGTTTTGCCTCCTTGGTTGTTAGGAATAATTCTTACTTGAATATTTGGGCACTCTTGGGAAAAATAGTTACTTTGGAGCAATAGTATATCAGAAATTGATGTAAATTTGTATGTATAGGAATGCTGACCAAGCTTTAGCTCAGTAAGGACAGCTAAATAAAATTCAGATACTGCAAGTTGTGTACAATAAATTCATTACAATACAGAGATTAAGAATTATTTTTCTTCCCACAATAAAGAATAAAAAAAATCTGAGCTAAAGTAACAAGAAAATCAACAATTCAAGACTTCAGGTAACTTAAAGTTACATGAGTTCACACAAATCTGCAATTAAAGGAAAGATGAAAGAGAGAAATCATTCTTTTTGGTGTCATTTCTGTTTTATCAGACCTGTCAGTTTCCAAGGATAATGAGGGATGGCCATGCTCTCCTAATAGTTCTGGACAATATACCTGAAAAGACAAGAAGAAGATGAGTCTCAAAGCTTTGACGAATAGCTGCAACTTAAACTGTGAATTCACATGGTCATAAGAGAATCAAGGAAAAAATGTTCATACACAACCCTTCAGAACACAAGTTATCTTTAAAGCAAAACAATTGATGCAACCAATTTTCCAAAACACTAATGGAAAGTTATATTTTTCACAGAAGGCTTCCTAAAATGAATAATTATTTTCATCTCACTTTGGTTTAGCTTTCCATTAGAGACTGTGGTCAGGGACACAGTAAATGAGGAGGAAATCATGAGCTTGCAAAGGGTGTGATGACTTGGAAGTGTTCTGTGCTATAGAATAGATATGTAAATAAACATGTTTGTGAATATTTGGCAGCAGATTGGCCAACTTGGTGAGGTGGATTGTAAACTGAGGGTCTGGAGGGGCAGAGTTCTAAGTGGAAACACTGTGGCCTTTGCATCCAAGAGGGAAATTAGCCAGGCCATCAGAGCAGAGACAAATGTTCCTTAGCTTCCTTCCAAAATGAGAACCAGGAGACCAACCACCTCACGTGCATGGTGAACAAACAGGAGGAAGTGGAGCTCCGTGCCCAGCGGGAAGTCAAACCATAGGAGTAACTAAAATAGGGTGGGACAACTGCTGTGGCTGGAGGACTGTGCTGGAAGGTTGTTGGCTGTCTTGTGAAGGCAGGAGGGAAGAGGAGGAGAAGTTATGCTCTGTGTTGGGGAGAACCCTGAATGGAGAGAAGTCAACTATGGCAGTTGTGGAAGTCCTGTCTAATGACTCTGGGTCAGGATCAGTTGGGTCATCTCCAAGGAGGAATCTTGCAGCAGGCAGCTGCCCACTGACCTCCAAACCAAGATGATCGGTCCAACGAAGCAATATCTCAATCACTTCAGCAAGCCTTGGATCAACAGAAACTGGTTCTTATGGGTGACCTCAACTATGCAGACATTCATTAGAAGATCAAAACAGCAGCTCATGTGTCATCCATCGGGTTCCTGGAACACCCAGAGCACTGCTTCCTGTACAGTTGTTAGATGTGCCAGCAGGAATGAACCACTGCTGGAACTGCTACTCCCAAACCAAGAAAACTGCTCTGTAGTACCTTGGTCAGTGACAGCCTTGGCTGCAGAGATCACAATATTGTGGAGACTGGCATCCTGCTGAGCACTCTGGACCTTGGTACTGACACAGGGTTTAGGTTTTAGAAGGACAAAGTTCAACTTGCTTGGAGCTGGGAGGGATTCTGTGGGAAGATTCCCTGGAGGATAAAGGAGCTAGCAAGTGCTGGGATTATTTCGAGAAAGTTCTCCTGGAAGCACAAAAATATCCATCCCTTTTGAAGGTAAGGGAAGTAGGCAGAATGAGAGGACCTCTTGGCTCACTGTGAGCTTCTGAGTCTGCTCAAATCTAAAAGAAAGGGTACCAGAGATGGACAAGCAGTCACATACCCACTGAGAACTTGCCAGGGTGGGCAGAGTTGCAGTTAGAGAAACAAAAGCTCAGCTCAAACTGAAATTGGCCAGAGATGTCTAAAACTACAGGAAAAGGTTCTTCGTTATTTAAACAACAAGCAGAAACAGAAGAAAAAGATGGGCCCATTGTTAAACAAGAGAGGTGAACTGGCCACCAGGAATGCTGAAAAGGTGGAGGTTCTCAACACTTCTTCCCCTCTGTCTTTCCCAGCACTGTTGGGCCCCAGTCCTTGGGAACACCAGTCCAGGTTGGTGTGAACACAGACCCACCACCAGCGCAAGAAGGGTTGGGGTGGGAACTGTTGGAGGAGCTTGACCCCTACAAATCCTGAGGGTGCTAATGGAGCTGACGGGACAGTGAGGCTGCTCCCTGTGATCTTCGAGAAGTCCTGGAGATCAGGGGATTTCCAGAAGAGTGGAAGAAGGTTATTTAATGTCACCTCCATTACAAGAAGGGCTGAAGTGAGGATCCAGGAAATTAGATGTCCATCAAATCTTCCTTCAGTCCCTGAGAAAGTTAAGGAAAGTCCTCATAGGCCAAGATAAGGCACTTTCCTAAAGGAAAAGCCAAAGGTCATGCATGCAAGCAAAGAAAAACCAAGATTTTAATCTCTATTTCCCATCAGTAACACACGTACATCATTCTTTTTTCTGTGTACCATCCCAGAAATTTCTGTTAAGAGCCAGATTCTGAGACCCAAATTCATAACAAATAATTATATATCTCACAGGTGTCTCTCACACCTACAAATACATATGGTATTTAAATCAAGACTCCACTGAGACACGTTGTGTGGCTGTTACATATTTGATGACAGTGAAAAAAAGCATCAGAAAGTGTCTACCAGCTTCCTACAATAACTTAAACAAGCCTATGATATCAACACTGTGTTTTCACACAGATCCAAGCATAGCCCCATACCAGGTGTAATGAAGACAATTAACTCTATCCCAGCCAGACCCAGCACAGAGACACATTTCTTTTACAGTAGTGAGTGAGCCATGGAAAACTTGCCTCTTCCCTTTGAAATGCATATTCCCCAGCTGGATGCTTTATGACGACCATCTAATTGAAAACATGTCTAATATAGAGCAGCATCTGTTTCTGCAGTAAACAGACACTGAGAGGGCTCATGACTGTCTAAGGCTTCAGAAGTGAGGAAGGTCAGTACATGGATTTGTGTGGGAAAACTATCCTGCTTTGGATTAAAAGCAAACTGAAGTTATCGAAAACATACAAAAAAAAAAAAATAGGGTATAGACTGGACACCATTTGTTTTCCAAGGGCAGGATTACTAAAATCTACATGGATTCCAGACTTGCTCAAATTATGTTCATTTGGAATTGTTTTCTCTGTGGATATGAAACATTTGCTTTCAGATACATTCCTCAGCATTTTAGGATTGGCTTTTCAGGGCCCTGGCATCTAGCAGGGGTAGACCACTATCTTCTAATAGGGTTTCATTTAGCCTCTGGTGGCATGGCTGTAATGTACTGGGTCCTTATGACCTTACCCTGCTTAAACTAGTGGGGTCATCTGATGAAGTGATGACTTCATGTTTTGATTACCATTGTCATCCCCTTGACTGGGAGAGAAGGAGTGCTGGGATACTCTGCTGAATTGTCTGGAGTCTGCTTGGTTCTCAGAAGTGAGAGCTGGGAGAAGTGAGCGCTCAGCACGGAGCTGATCGTCATCTGTTCACAAATTTTCCTTGAGGGAGAAAAGTAGCTGAGAGAAGCTCTTTAGTCAGAGAATGCTGATAAATGGCTCCTGGATAGTTTTGTCCCATTGTCCAGCTTTTTTTTTAGCCATGCACCTGATTCCAGCAGAACTAAGCTTCAAATTGAGCCTGGGATCATTAACACTTGATTATGTTACACTTTGGGGTACAGTGGAGTCTGTTCTCTCACTGATGGTATTGCTGAGACATCTGAAGCACCTGATCCTGCTTTGGAAAATCATTGCCAATGAGTCCCTGATTAGTGGCTGACCAAGTTGTAACTCAGGAAATGCATTCGACAAATCTTCAAAGCTGCTGAGGATGTCCGAAGGTTGGGCACATCAGTGTGTTGGTACCATGAGGAGTTACATTGTTCGTGCCAGGAGGACCTTTCCAGATTGAAAGTTGTCCAACTGGTAATGAATTGGAGGCAGCAGATTTCATTCATTCCAAGAAGAAAAAACACCATAACTGATGGAATGGACAGGGACTATTTTCACGAAATAATCCTTTCTTGGCTTCTCTGCTAGAGAAAACTTGCCTGAAAGCTTCAGAAGCAGATTAAGTAAAAGTTAAAGGCTCTCCCCAGTTTTCAATTTTGCTTGTTTGAATGACTTTTAGTAGGTTTTGGGACTCTGTTCAGACACACAGCCATCTGCTGACAATCCAGCAAAGATTTACACTGCTGCAGTCTCACAACTCGATTCCTGTAATCCTTTTATGCTTGGTTATTGGTGAGGCTGGTCCACTGAGTCAGAATTAGTTCCAAAGACAGCAATATGATTCTATAAATTTTTATAGCTAATTTGGCCTAGTTTGTGTATCCAGCAATTTAAACTGCTGGTTTTAACTGTGAGAACTATAAAATGTTTTGTTTGAGACCTTTTTGTGTCTCTATCTGGTGTGCCTGTATGAACCCATGATAAAAACTCTGTGCACTTTGGAAATATATGTTCCTTGAAATCCAAAAAATTCATCTTGCTATGCTTCTAAAAAATACCCACCATGATTTTTCCAACTTATCACCTCATTCACTTTATAGTCTCTTTGTTTTTTTTTTCTGATTTCTTTATACTTTTAATTACTTTAGAGAATGATATTTAACAAAAAATTTTGTGTTTGGTTTTGTTATTCAGCATCTCAAATACAATTACCCTGTTAAGAATAAAAAATATTAGTTCAGGTCTGCCTATAGGTGTGGATGTTTTGTATTCTTGTTCAAACTCCAAAGGTGAGATTTTAACAACAAATTCTTCTGAAAAGAAAAAGAAATCCTATGAAAGCAACAGGGTTTTCAAGAGCAGCATATCTTTCTCCATTAAAGCATGTCAAGTCTTATCTCAAGTGTATTTCTGAGTTTGCCACTTTCCATTCTTGTTCTAGTGTCACTGAATTAACCTTCTACACACAGTATGATCTAAAAATCAAACAGTTGTTAAGACCTTGAAGGTAGAACTCTAAAGATATCATATGTCTTCAGAGAATTACTTGTCTGAATGAAGCTGTCTTCCTTTTTTTTTTTCTTTTAAAGAAAGGGAAAAGTACATTGTAAAAATACTGAGCTTCATAGTTGGGAATCCTGTAATTGTTTTATGCAGAAACCAAGTGCTCAGCTCTTCTGGAAAAGAGGTTGTTCTGACATTAGCAGAAGGGTCATGTTCAGGACTGAGCCCATGTTCACCAATACTGAGTTACCCCAACAGCCTTGGTTGTTCAGCTTTGCCTTGGGAAGGGGTATAAAAATGAAGAATTAGTCCCCAGAGTTCTGTTTGTGCCTTCCAGCATTCCCTCTGCAGCCGCTGCTACTACACAAACTGTCTGCAGGAATGACTTGCTAAACCTCTCAATAATTTAAAACTCAGTGTTCTATTTATGATAGAAATTAAAAATGTGCCCATTACTGCAGCATCTCAGTCTTCAATGCAGACATCCTCATATTCCTTGGGTAAAGAGGGGACTATTAGGAAGGCCTTATGAAGGGATAGTCAATGATTGACTGGCACTACTATCCTTGATATAAATGGAATTGTTTATAGTTAAAACTAGCTAAAAACCCAAAAAATAAAAAGAGAAAATGACTCCTTCTCATAGGGCAACAAGGAATATAGAAGGCTTGGTTCTCAAGGCAGTTAATAAAACACAGATAAGCCACTTTTTTTCCTTTTATTTATATTTGAAGTTTGGATTGTCTTTGCCAGAACTGACAGCTTTGGAATTTCATCACTTTGATTTCTATCACATTTTCATTCCTATTTCCTTTCCACCCTGTAACAGGAGTTTCAACACAAAGTGCCACTGGGAATTTAGCATGAGGTAAGCACAAGGACAGGACAAATCACTCAGTGCCGCAAAATCTAAAATGTATCTGTTTATTGGGATTGGAGCAGCTGTGGATGGTGATCCCTGCACTCAGTGTGTGACCTTGGGCACTCACACATTTCACACTCCTGCCAGGGCCACAGATCCTCCAGTCCAGTTCAGAAGGTCCCCTTGGAGCCCAGGGGACACTCACTCCCACCTCTCCACATCCTGAGGCCTGGCTGGTGGTCCCACCTCCAGATGGAGAGATGCCACCCTGGCCTATGGCTCCAACGGTGTTGGATGTTCCCATACAGATCTTTCCACAGTTGGGAATTGCTTTTGCTATTTATTGCTTTCCAAATTCCACTGTCAGCATAAGCCACCAAGGGAGCACATTCTCACAAGGTCACAGGACTGTTTGACTGCACCTGTGGCTTTATATTGGTATTCAGGAGCACGGAGCAGTGTGTGAGCAGGGCATGTTGCAGACGTGCCTCTCTGGGATCAGCCCATGCTGCTTTAGCAGCTCTTTGACAGCACTTCCATCCTTCACTCCCTGCAAACTTGAAGTTTGCACCCCATTTGTTCTTCCTGAGCACAGGTACCGTGTGTTGTGCATTAAGAACCTCACTTCAAAACCATGCCCTGAAAAATGTCAGCAGTTGCCCCAAATGGTGAATAACTTGTTCAGAAGGTCAAGAGGGAAATAATTGCATGGGAAACAGAAAACAAGCAATTCTAAGCATTTTGCATCTTAACATTTGCAGCAAAATGTGATTGTCATTCTGGGTCACTCAGTCCAGAAAACTGGGCTGAACAGAAGTTATTCTTAAGGTTTATTGTTTCAAATATGGGGCTGTGATTACCAGACCTTGCTTAGAAGAGAAGTAAAACAGGAAAGGAGCTCTGGAAAGGAAGACAAGATCCATCCAAGGAATCATATGTATGGAAAGCTGGACATGGGTAAATAATTTGAAAATTTGGCCACTCCTTAATATTTGCTTCATAGCTTTCCCTGGAACATCATAGAGTTTGAAAACTGATGCAAGGCTAGTGAAATAGAAAAATAAAAATATGTCATTCATTTCTATAAGTTGCCATCTAAAAAGAATGTTTCTGCCTACACAGAAAGGAGACATGCAATAATTACTCAAGTCCCATCACTCACAAAGACATAGTGAAGGGTAGTGAAAGCACAAATTTAGAACAAGTTCTCTTAAAAAGGGCACTTCAACACCCAAATTTGTTGTTGCTGCTACACTGTGATTGAATATGAGCTGTGTAGCAGTAAAAGATATCAAAAGGAAGTGCTATCATCATGTCTCTGGGGAAGAGATGTCTTTCGGTTTTGGACCTTTTTCAAACAGATGTCTAGCAAACTGATCCCAGTATTGACTGCTCCAGCAAAGGCAAATGTTTGCAGAACTTTGAATCAGAAGGGAAGGATTAGGGGGTTTTATGCCCTGTGATGTGCACAGGGGATGACACATGCAACACCAACCCCTTTCTCTTTGCGTTTTGTCATCCTTCAAATCCTACAGTGAGTCATTTGCATTTGTCACATCTTTTTCTTGACCTGGGCACCTCTATTCCAGTATTTGGTCAGTCTCCAAAAACACACAACTCACCTCTTGCAGCTAAAGGTTACATTTGTAAAAAAATCAATTTATATATTGAGATCTTGTGTCCACAGTGAGGGCTGGTGACAAGAATAAGAAGTCAACTTTAATACTCAAGTTGGCTGAATTATGATCCATTTTCCTGAGAAATGATATCATTGAGTATTCCCTTGCAGTCCAAAGAAAAATTTATAATGCTGTGCTTTCCCACACCTCTGTGCACACCACAGAAATATGGCATGAGGGTGAAAGGTGCAGCTGACCCTGAGGGGTGGGTTTGGAGCAGGGGCAGACCACAGGATTTTCCATAGTTCCTTTTTCAACACCTGGGAGCTGCACTCAACTGAGGGGCTACAAGCAGTGGCTTCTTGCCAGTTTATGCTGCTCCAAGAAACAGTTTTACAGCTGATTTTCTTCTGCTTCCAGCTGAAATGGTATAAGGGAATTGAAATAGAATGTGAGAGAAGCTGGTCCCAAATATTCCACTTTATTTTACTGTTATGATTCATTGAAAGAGAAAGAAAATTTTAGTTCAGTCTAATCCTCCCTACTATGAATTTCCGTCGATACAACCCCCCGCCCCCCCCTTTTCATTATTTACAAGTGATGGAATGCGCCCTGTAATTATCTGCTACAGAGTTGACCTAGTTGAGTTGAAAAGCTGTTTTCACTGACACAGACAAGCAGAACTAACCTGGAATGTTTATGGAAAAATCTGGTATATAGAAATGCTCCCACTGTAAACATTTTTCTACAAGGAATGCCCAGATCCAAACTGTGGGCTTCCAAAAGCAGGCCCTGAGCTGTTTCAAGGCAGTTGTTTTAAATCTGTGAGGTCACTTTTTGATCCAGGACTACAATCACATTTAAATGAATCTTTGTGATATGGTTTACTGAGCACTGTGGGATTCTGACCAAGGTTGGACTTGATGATCTTGGAGGTCTTTTCCAATGTTAATGATTCTATGGAGTGAGGTAATGAAGCATTTTTTTCTTACAATCAAATATTAAAAGTGTATTTTTACTGCCACCATAAAATATTCCCTCCCTCCTGCACAGTGCAGCATTCTTGAGCAGACATTTCCAAGCTGTAAATGTCAGGAGTGCAGATTGAGATGATGCTTTTGATGTGGCAAAAGTCTTTCACCCCATTTAAAATTGATTAATGTGTGTTAATGAGTATAGAGATACAAATCCATAGTTTAAGATACAAGCAGATAGCGTTTTTTCAAAGGGGGAATTCCGTAAGTTCAAAGCTTTGTCCAGCTGGCTGAACCAAGAACAGCTTTCTTTTCCTCACCACTGTACCATGTACTCACTGTGTACCATGTTTTATTCAAGTCACACTTGCACAGAACTTTCACAGTATTCCCTTGTTGTCTGAGATAATTGACTTTCAGGCTTGATCTTGAATAACTGGCCAGAGCTGGTTTTGTTCATCTGTGAAACAGAAGGTGTTGCATCAGTGCTACAAGTGCTTATGGAATGCAGACACTGTGGAAATACCATCAGAAATAGGCATGTAGGACACTATTAGTACTCTAAGTTTCAGCCGCTGAAGAATCCCACATGAGCTTTTCAGGTTCTTTGAGCAAGGGGAAGTTCTGCTTCTTCCTAGGAAATTCCTGGATGTGTACGAATGAGACAGGGTAGTCCTGTTACTGTGATAACAGATAAGTGGAAAGGGAGAATTTTATGATGTCAGACTTCTGCTATGATTTTGTATCTCTTTTTTGCCACTACTGACAGAGAGAGAGAAGGTTTAGTTTAGATACTAGGAAATTGTTCCCTGTGAGGGTGGGGAGGCCCTGGCCCAGGTTGCCCAGAGAAGCTGTGGCTGCCCCATCTCTGGAAGTGTCCAAGGCCAGGTTGGATGGGGTTTGGAGCAACCTGGGCTAGTGGAAGGTGTCCCTGCTCATGGTAGGGGGTGGCACTGGATGGGCTTTGAGGTCCCTTCCAGCCCAAACTATTCTGTGATTCTGCGACACTTGTCTTACCCATTTGTCCTTCCCCTGCCTCCCTTCCTCACTGCCCATCTCAGCTTATTTTATTTCTCAATACAAAAATTTGCCACTGCTTCTTCTTTCATCCTTCTTTCTAATTTTCATCTGCCTTGTGTCTTATCATCAGAGACTGCATCGCCAGTGACTCATCTTAGATTGTGGCTTTCTTTGAACTTTGCTTTTGCCTTCGTTTCTCACAACAGAAGATATGGGATTATATTCATGTAAATGTTCCTGGGGGTGTGGGGCACAAGTTGATCTTCATTAGGAACAGAAACTGGAATCCTATTTTTTTAACACACAGAGAAATCTGTTTGATACAGTCCTATGTAATCCTTGTTTGAAAAAAAAGGAAAATGAGTCCCTGTTGATTTTGAAGAGTTATATCTAAACTGAAATTCAAAAGGGAGAAAAAAATTTCTTACTACTAAAACAAGAGAGTTTCATATGTAAAACAACTTTTAGTGATGAAATTTTAATGAAATTCTACCATATTAAAAAATACTTTTTCCCCAGAACTTCAGAATTCTGAACAAGATACTTCATTGCAAAAGTCTCACAACAAGGTCATTCATAAGTAGTATTTCTTTGGGTGTGTTTAAATGGGTCACTTATAAGTTACACAATTCCACTTTAGTACTATATATGAATTCACATTCAAGAATGCAAGTATATTCCAGCAAGGCATGGATGACACTCATGCAGCATATGAGGAACGAGCCTTTCCCCTTTTGAGCAAAGTAAATCTCACAAAGGTTGTCCTGTCTCAAGGACAGAAAAGATGAGGGTGCAGAAGTTAAATCATAATCTTACAACAGCTGCACAGGCTTTGGATGACAGAGTGGCTGCTCTTCTGCTGGATTACCTGCAAAATAAACCCCACAGAAGAGAACTGCAGAGCTACGGTGGTTTGGCATCCTTTGTTATCCTATATTGTGGCATCCTATGGAAGCTGTTGAATTGGAGAGGGAGGTCAAGAGATTAGGAGACCCTGCAGTCAGGTTTCCAATTAATCTTGTTAAAGTTTGTCTTGGAGACAGCTGTATTCCCTGTACAGTCCTTGTGGATGAAAATTAGTTTCAGTTCTCTTTTTATGGAACATTTGGCAGACTGGAGTCTTGTCCTACAGGTGAAGTATGCAGACACTGGTCTGAGGATGGCACTATGGAACTGAATAGCACTGTGCTAGTAGCAAACCTTACTCACACCCAAGGGAGCAGAAACCTCACCTTCACCCATACCCAGACTCTGTATTTTTTGGAAAAAAATGTTAGCAAGTTTGCAAAGAGAGAACCAACTTTACTCCTCAGACACCAAAGAGCTTTCTTTTGGCAGCTTAACAAAAAGCCCTTCCAGTTCTGTGCACTCAGACAAATCTCAGCCACAACCTGGCCTTGCTTGGTATTAGAGTGTGGCTTTTTCACAGTTGATTTTCTTCTAAATCCAGGGACTTTCCTCTGAATTCGTCTTTACAGTTACATTCTAGAAGATACTGTGCAAAGGAAACACTCTCAACAATCATCCCAAATGATTTCTAAGATGTTTGACTACAACATGTATCTCATTCACATTATGCCTTGATGCAGATATGTCTAAGCAGAGAGCAAACAAATGCATTCACATGCACTGTAATAAGGCTTTCTACTCCTCCAGGAGCTTTGAAAAGATGTAGACTACTTATCCCATTTTTGTTCATTGAGCCATCCATCCTCGAAGCAAAAGATATTACATTTCATAGCTTCAGCCACAAGGACCTCCAGCCTTGCCGAGGAATTTTCTGAACCACTGACTCTAATTTCCATATTCTGGGGAGAACAGTAGAATGCATTAGATTAATATCTGAACTTAGTAAAGCATTTGATCTCATAGTTCACAAGAATTATTCATGAAAATAATCTATCTTGGCTTGACTATGATCCTTTGGAGGAATTTATACTTAAAAATGCTTAGACGTAAATGTCTATGAGGATGTAGCTGACCTAGGGAGCAATCACATCAACCCCAGCCCTCAGAATGAAAATAAAACTAATGTCACTTATGCAGTCCCTTATCCTACCCGAGGGAGAAAGTTTAGGGTCTGTACAGTGTTTGAAAAGTGCTTTGCTGTAAGTGACTGATATATTTTGGCTGACATTCTGTTTTTCAATAGTATCCATTCTCAGCTTACTTGCATTTAAATACAAGCTTATTTTCCCCAGGAGGCCTCTGGGTGCATTTCATCAATTAAAAGAATATTATATACACATTAACAATACCCTGCCAACAACGGGCAACACTTACTCAAAACCCAACTAAAATGAAAGCTGCCATGGTGCCACTAGCGCAGAGCAAAGGGCACCCACACCTTTTTATAAGATTTTGTTCATTATCATTTCAGGGAAAGAGAGACCAGCAGGTGCCATTCCGATGGGCTTCCATGAAGTGCTTGGGGAATGCAAATGCCATGGAACTGGGAAAGGGAGGAGACTTGCTATAACCAGGTCTAGGAAAGAAGCTCTTGTTGTATCCTGAGGTGATGTGGAGGAGGAGTGTCAGGTCATTCCATTCAGGAAGGTCATCTGGGAACCATTGGTCCATGTCACACACTAGGAGCCATCTGGGAGGTTATCTGTGGTATCGGGGTTGTGGGTGGGAACCAGTTACACTCAGAACCAGCCATCTGCTGCTCCAGGGAATTGTTGTAATCCAGGAAATCACACCAGAAATTATATAGTTCATTTTTACAAGTAGAGCAGAAAGAAACAAGAATAAACTTGGACACTGGATTTACTCCAACTCTCAAGTAAAAAGGTGAAATTATGACCATTGAGAATTACCTAATGTAACTAATTTATACCTAGTTGCTTTCAGCTTTTTTAGCTTTTACCTTTGGTGATGGATAGAAAGGCATTCATACCCATTAGCTTAATCACTTTCGGGAGTTTCTCTTTTCTAAGAATTCCCTCTTACCAAAATCCCCTATAGCCCATCTACCACTGACAGAAGCTGAATTCTGAACTTGAAACTTCTTAGAATGAAGGCTGAGCACGAATTTGCCTTTTCTTGGGGAAGCAGAGTTTGATGCTTTCTAGGCTGTTTTACTGATTGAGATACATTTTGTGCACCCCATGCCTTAAAAAGATAGGAACTATCAATTTAAGGAGAAGTTCCACTTGCTGTAACTAAAGTATTTTGCTCATTTTTTGTGTGTGTGCCACGGTCAAGTACAGCATCAGGGACACTAATCTCTATCTTTATATTTTAATTGCATGTCCACCTATGTGTTTGACTAAAAAACTAATAAATTCGACCTCCTAGGAAACAAGTAGCTTTAAAAGAATGATACAGACCAGATTTTGTTTGTTGCTTTATTTCCCCTGCAGCAAAACTCTGTGCAGCCCTGTCAGCGAAGATACAAGGTCAGTGGAGATGCTGACATTTAATGCCAGTAGTAAACATTTCAGCATACAGAAAGCAATTATTTACAGCCCAAGCAGTGAGAAATTACAAAGCTTGTCTTTAGACCTTGTGGCTTCTTGGCTGGTATTTGGAAAGGAGATGGATACACAAAAGGATTTCTTTACTGCTGTATTTTCTTCACTGTATTCTCTGCAGACATTATTTTGCTGAACTTTCTGAAGGCTAATAGCTCACAGAACACAATAAAAACTGGTTATTTAGCAACACCTCAACAGCTATAATACTTCCCCCCCCCTTCTAATGCACCTTTTTAATAACTTCCAGCTGAAAATACTGCCCTTATTTCCTAAGAACTCCTCACATTTACTAAATCACCAGTAGGTATTGTTCTTTTTACAAACCTCCCCACAAAAACAACTTGTAAAATATTATTATTTCAAGTAGCAATTCATGGGAACAGTCAGAGCAGACAGAGCAGTCCTTTTTACTGAGCAGGGGAAGTCATGTAGTAGAATGCAAACTTCTTATTCTTTTAAATAGTAAGTCTTTTTTAGGAGCTTCCATCATTGTTTTATTTTTCTGTGAGGGGTGTGTTCTACAATAATATTTTATAAGGTCTGCAGTGTTGTCTGTATGTCACAATCAGGAAATCACAGATTTAGAAATTACAATTCACTTTGAATTAAAAATAATTTTCTATAAACCCCAAGTTATTAATGTTTATTATCAATTTTTATTAGTATTTTAATGCGTGATATTATGACAAGTACCAAAGGTGAGCAAAATGTGAATTTAGAAAATTAAATGTTAGATGTTTTCTTAGAAATTTTAAGAAACTCATCAGAGATTTCTGATGTTAAAATTGATTTTCTTCATTGCTAGAACTAAATGAAACGTGATCTCCCATCGTGCTCCCAGCTCTCATCCCTTTATGATGACATCAGGACCAGGGACAGCACCCAGGGAAGGGTTGGAGCTGTGTCAGGGCAGGGTCAGGTTGGATCTCAGGACAAGGTTCTTCCCCAGAGGGTGGTTGGCACTGACCAGGCTCCCCAGGGCAGTGGGCACAGCCCCAAGGCTGCCAGAGCTCCAGGAGGGTTTGGACAAGGCTCTGAGGGACAGGGGGGGATTGTTGGGGTGTCCGTGCAGGGCCAGGGGTTGCACTGGATGATCCTGTGGGTCCCTTCCAATGCAGGATATTCCACAATTCTATGATTAGAAGTATATCATGTCCTTCTTGTGCCTTTTTGGCTTGACTTTGAGAGTCTTTTGCATCTGTCACTGCAGCTGGGAGAAGGCAAATCCACATGGATTTTTGCATTGCCTTGAGTAGTGGAGGGGAGAAATGAGCATTGAAAATAAAATGTTTGTCAAGTCAAAGATGAAAACCTCATTTATCCTTCTTAAAATGTTTTCATTCTTTATTTTAGATTTGGGTAGGAAAACCATTCCTTGCCATATTGGTGCAGAGCCCTTGCTTCAAAGTTGAACTCTGTGCTGCACTGGTGGAAATTGACAACACTGAGAATTTTGGGAGCTTGGCTTTTTTTACTTTACTTTTTCCTTCCATCTCTGTAGCACTCTGGACAAGGAAAAGGACACAAAGGAAAAATGACAACAGAAAGTGCCAATAAAAAGGTTGAGTATAGCAGGAATGTTGTGTGGTTACAATGTCTGAGAACTTGGCAACTTGATACGGGTCACTGAAATACAACACAAGAAAACAGGAATTAGGGGAACTAAAACCTTTTCTAGGTAAGAAAGTGGTATATAAAAAAACCCAAAAATATTAGGAAAGCCAGGAGAGTTGTGGTGCTGTTCAGTGCTCCATGTTAAATTCTCATTAAAAATGTTGGGGTTTTTTAATGTGGTGGTTGGTTGACCTTTGCCAGCTCCCAGCTGCCCCCCCTCCTCAACACAACAGGGGATGAGAATAAGATGAAAAAGCTCATGGGTTGAGATCTGGGCAGGGAGCCCATGTACCAACAACTACCATCACAGGCTAAATAGGCTAAATTAATTTATTTTATTGCCAAGTAAAATAGAGTAGGAAGGTGAAAAACAAAGACAAAAACTCTCAGACAGATATCTGAGAATATTTTGCTGCCTTTTTTTTTTTTTTTTTTTTTCCAAAAGACCTGTGATTTGTCCTTGTGTGTGGTCTGTTCCATTCAGGGTTTTTTCCCTCTCTCTCACTAGCAAACACCTCCGCCGTTAAGACAAAAACACAACACTTACTTTCCTTCCAGCTCTTGAAAATTCTCGAGCTGGCAACAGTAGAGGCATATGGCTGGCCTTTCCTTTTGGGGAAAAAGGACTGGGACATAACAGTCATAATCCTTCTTCTTCAGTCAGGACAAACCTGGAAGTCTAGAAAAAAGCTGTGCCACCTGTGGCAGCTGTATTTGGGTTCAGTCTTGGCTTCCCAGCAGTGGGTACCCCAAATGGCCAACTCCCACCTTGAGTTTGCATCTTGGATGCACAGGACAGGTAATTCAGGTGAGGAGGTAAAATACAGACAAAATTGAGCCTTGAGCTCAGGCAAAGATGTTGTGAGCAAATTTTGGCCCAGATGCCTGGGTGGGTGATAATCTTGTAGCTCACTGTAAGTTCTGCTCCTTCAAGAGTTATGCAGTTCTTCCTCCTATTTATTTGTATGTGGAGTTATAAATTTCTGAACTTATTTCTTGCTTGTAGGATAAATTTTGTCCCTGTGCATTTTTATTCATGCAGGCTTTAATTTGATCCTGCTCTAAGATTCTCTCCTTTTCATGTACTCAAAAATTGTAGCTACAACAATCTCTATGGGCGTGTAATTACGCAGCTGCCTAACGCTCCTGTCTTTCTTGTCAAGCTTATTCTCCTTCTGGTGCAATCTCAGGGACAGGAGTTATGACACTGGAGTTTCTTAAATCATCAGTCAACACAAGCACAGTTTGCACAGTCTGCAGGCTGAGATCAAAGGCACAGGATCCCCTCGCCGGGCGTGTTCTGGGGTCTCCTTGGGCTGCCCAGGCTGGGGGGTGTCTGGAGCTCTGCACTCATAGGAAACAGCCACATTTCCTGCTGAATTTTGGGCATTGAGTGAATGCAGTATTTTCAACTACCACCAATAAAGCCCAACTAACAACATGGACAATTCCTTACACGGCCTTAAATTCTGCACAGGCATTCCTGGAAAGTTGCCTCAAAACGCTCCCAGTGCCACCTGCAGATTTCTTTGAATCCTCTTGCTGTCATGGACACTTCATTGTGCCACCCTCCCTTCAGGTGGCTGAAAGAAATGGAAATAACACTTTCAGAGAAAGAAAGATGCAATTTCACACTCCACCCCTTTCTGCCTGCCCTTGTTCTTCTGCTTTTGAGAAGCTGATGTCTGATCTGTCAAGGTTACACACTGTGAAGTATCTAATGCAGGTGCTGGGAGTTGTCCAGCAGCCTGGAAACATTTATTTGTACCACAAACAAATTGCTCATTTAGTCCTCAGACTGTTTAGCTCCCTGGCTCCTGACATTTTCAAATGACAGTAGTAAAAATGAATGTGGTGAGTGGAGTGGAGTTGTAGCTGCTGGTTTATGTACTGCTTGAACAAAGGAGGTAATGAATCCCTTTCCTATGGTGTGAGGTTATGAAGTAAAGCAAAGAAAAGGCTTGTGGAGGTGGAAAAACACTGAATAACACAAACATCATAAATCAGTTCCTGAAAATGATTGGTTTGAAGTATTTTAGGAAGAGGTTCTGTCTTCTGAGCTAAATTTGATAGCACAGTACACTTCCTTCAGTGTTAAGATATCCAATCAGATCCAAACTAGGACATAATATTTTAAAGGACACTAAGAAAATTACTTGGATGAGGAAAGATCATGAGAGAAAGCTTCTCCACTGGCTGTAATACAGATTTTTTTTTCCAAATAATCCTTCTGTCATAAAGGACACTTGTCCCACCTCCAGCATTACCCCGTATAACCAACCCCATGAGCTTCCGAGCACCTGGTGCATCAGGGACACTTTGCTGCAAAGCAAAAGTGGTTTCATGAGATTTAAATCAATGTGGAATTGAAAAAGTGAATTGATGCTAAACAGTTCACTGTCAGGATACATTCAGGTTCAATACTGGTAATGCAGTGGAGAAACAACAGTGGTAGACACCTACAAGTAATAAATATGGACATCTGATTTCCATAATTTCCAGGTATTCTTCTACAACTCATCCTGAGAGCTTTAACCTGACACATACACAAATGTGCCCCTGTCCCCCAGCAAAAAGTGAAATAGCACATATAGAAAAGAATGAATTCTTTGGAGGAAACTGCAACCAAAGTAATAAATAGTAACATTGCTATTGCTGGATCTGGAAAATAAAAATCATATTCAAGAGAGCAAAACAGAAAACAGATACATTTTAGCAGCTCATCCTGCATTTTTATATAAAATAAAAATAGTCTTATGATAGAAAATATCTAAAACTTCAAGAAAAGGTTGAGCAAACGAGGGGGAAACCTGTGGGATTATATGTATGAAAAGGCAGAGTAATAAGATTATTTAAATTATCATTTAACTGCAGATTAAAGATGTGTAGGGTGTTGTTCTTCTATAAAAACAAAGTTAAAATAATACATTTTTAGCAAAATTTGATATTGTTGCTACAGTAAACACAGATTAATCAAAGCCTTCGTATCCTGTTCCTTAGACATAGAGAATAAAATAATGTCCCTACTACTCAAACTGCAAAAAACTCTCAAAATAAAAAGTTTTTTCTATCTAATCCTGCTTGATCCTTGCTTTTAGTCTCCGTAGATTTTTTTTTTCCAGTTCATAAAACCTGTAGCACTTTAACACAGGAGCAATTATTTGTATGACTAAGCTCCTACAAGGCTGGTAAAAGGAGTGAAAAGTAATTATTTATGCCAGGTAAACAGAGTGGTAATCAGAGAAAAATGGACCTTGTATGCTGTCTGCTTGGGTTTTAAAGGGTGTTTTACTTTGAAAAGCAGAGAAAGATTAATTATGATCTTTTCTATATATGAAAGAAGATTTGTTTAGTTTCTTTACAAAAATTCTCCAGAAAGGTATCAGAGTGTGACATCTCCCTCCATTGTTACGAACGTTGCAAATGCTGTGAGTGGTTTCTTAGGGAAAATCTCAGTCTATTGAAATTCTGGAAT
This sequence comes from Oxyruncus cristatus, assembly GCA_013399855.1. Classification (NCBI taxonomy): domain Eukaryota; kingdom Metazoa; phylum Chordata; class Aves; order Passeriformes; family Cotingidae; genus Oxyruncus; species Oxyruncus cristatus. Next base: position 128,628 of record VXAY01002221.1, read on the forward strand.
AATTCCTGGGAGCCCAAACTGATTGGCTCCAGGGTGTAGGGAAGGTTCCCTTCCCCCTTGGTGGTCCCTGTGATGGCCCAGCACCTATTCCAGGGGTGCAGCTGCACTTGCACAGCTGGCCACAGCTTGCCAGAAAACCTCCTCGCTGCCCAGGCTCCTTTTTTAGCCCCTTCCCACCAGTTCCCCATGTTGGTTCTTCCCCCAGCTACATATTCTCTCCTTCTTTGTCCAATAAATGACTTGTCTCTGGTCACTTTTTCCCCACAGAAATTATTTTTCCTACATCAGTACAGAAATCGGGAATTCTCAATAGCATCTCCAGGGTAACCTTGGTGTTCCTGATCCAGTTCCCTGGGTGCTGCTGGCCTTTCACACGGCCTCCACAAAAGGTCCCCAGTGCTCCCCTCCAAATACTCATAAAAATTGCCTTTTTCTCACATAAATCCCATTAACCCCCCCAAAATCTGGCCATTCCTAACAGCACTATCCGTAACTATTTTTCTCTTATCACTGTGCTATTCGTACATCCAGCAATTTCTCATGTAATTCCTGGTGCTTTCCCAGAGTCTGTTCCCTTTTCAGGTCAGGGCTTAGTCATTGACCTGTGTGCTTTAACACCACATGCCCTGTTCTCTGGGCTTTTGGAAAATATCAAGTCAAAAGAGTCATAAAATTAGAAGAAAAATTGAAAATTAAAATAATTATTAAATTTTAGTATCTTTTTTTCTTTATTGCTTACTTATACACTTGCCAGAAAATACTTTGGTAAGTCTAATTTAATTTTAATCTTTGTTCCAGCCTTGTGCTATACCAAACCTGAGAACAAACTGCTGTATCAGGAGGCTGAAAAAACATGTCTCCTAAGGATAGAAACTGAAAGTTACTTTTTTTGCTTCAGAAAAAGTCATGAATCCAGTAAAATATTGATCATATTACTTGTAATTTCCATCATACACAGTGAATACATGACAAATTGATTAAAACTGGAAAAAGCCCTCCATGTGTTGACCTGGCAATAACACTGGAGCACATTATTAACCATGCAGCTAAATGTGATATCCCAGTGATTCTACAAAAGCCACATGCTTTGGTACAGCAGAAAAAACTGGAATCACTGGCTTCCCAAGCTTTGTTCTGTCACATCAATGCTGAAGAGTTAAGGACCTCAGTGACCACCTGATCCAAAAGGCTCGATGTACAATTTGTGACTTCACAGAAACTCTACAATCACCAGTTTGAAACCCAGACATCTAACCTTCAGGATCAACCCAGAGAGACAATGGCTTTGAGCTTCTTGACACTGAATTCCCACAAGGACAGCCTTGGATTAATGAGCTCACTGGGCTTGTGGCTTTCAGTGGTAACTGTTGAGCCACTGGCTTGCAGAACATTCCCTGTCACCCCAGCAATCTGGAGATGCTGTTCCTTTGACCTCAGAGAGATCAGTGTATACTCATCATCTCCTCAGGAAGATGTGCTGAGCCAGGAGTTTACTGCAGTCCTGGGCTGTCACCTCCATCCAGCAGGCAGAGAATCTGAGCTGGAGCCATCCCAGGGACCTTCCCCTTGACACTGGTGCCCAGTGCCAGGGGCACACATCAGCCTCCCTTGGGATTAAAATATCCCTGACATGCCACAGATACCGATCACGGGAGGCTTTGCAATGAGCTGCAGCTTATAACCAGCCACTTCACAAGTGCCTGGTACCTATGTGAGCATCATAAATATTTAACTGCCACAGCAGCTTTTGCCTTGGACTTTTCCAGGCAAGTCAGTGAAACTGGAATACTGGTCTCCTGGAAGGCTGTTTCCTTAGGCTGTCAGATCAACAGGCATGAGCTCAGGAGGAATTGCACTGACAAACCTTGAGCTCTGGCTCAAGCCTTAAAGCACTGCTGATCCCCTAGTGGGGTCCTGTACCTTCATGTACAAACAATAAGCCAAGTCTCACAAAGCCTGCTTTGGGCAATATTTCAACAAATAAAAGGTGTTAAACTTGAGGCTGTATAAAGGAGTCTGGACCTTTGAAAAGCTGCAGATATGAGTTCTGCTCAGGTGCCCTGTGCCTGGCAGTAAACTCAGAATGAATGAAATGCCAAATGCCCAACCTGACGAACACACAGTTAACACATGACAGCTGTCCAGATGGTGACCATCCTTCTACCTGTGCTTTGGCCAACTCGTATCTGTGTATAAAGCTTTGACAGCTATTAAATTCTCTTAGTTTAAACACTGGTTTTGGAATGCGTTTAATTTTCATACTAAGAGGCCTAAATTGCTGATGTGGGATAGAATCCGAAATGCACTGAACTCAGCAGAAAAAAAAAAATTGCAGCCTGCCTGTATCTTGGAAATAGTAATTAGTGACTGAAATGATTATAACTGACATCATATTATATATATATGTATAATAAATATAGTAGAGTGTTGATAGGAAAGATGTGGACAGAACCGCATTGCGATGTGTGGGATTCTTCTCCGTTTCTTGTCTTATCTTACTGGGACTAAACATGACTGAATGTGAGGTGGAAGGTACTGTGATAGGATAGCCTTGGTTCAGTCAGCTCATCACACCAGGCAGTTTAACATCAATATACTGTGCAAATAGACACATTTGTAAGTGGAAAACAACCACATTTCTAGACTTTTAGTACTCCAGAGCCACAGTTGACAGGCGGCACTTTGGCTTCCTTGATGTGGAGTAATTCATGTTGTGCAACTGTATTGCATCTCATAACCAGGATAGAGCTTTTAAAAGGTGTCCACTGCTGCAAACCCTGTATTTTCACAGCTCCAGGAGCTGACAAAGGTGTTCACAGTCACCTAAAGCACTGTCTGTGTTGGCATGTTGAAATATGGAATCATAGCAGTGTACGATCACAGGATGGTTTGGGTTGGAAGGGACCTTAAAGCCCATCCAGTTCCACCCCCTGCCCTGGGCAGGAACACCTTCCACTAGCCCAGGTTGCTCCAAGCCCCGTCCAACCTGGCCTTGGACACTTCCAGGGATCCAGGGGCAGCCACAGCTTCTCTGGGCAACCTGGGCCAGGGCCTCACCACTCTCACAGGGGACAATTTCTTCCCAATATCTAACATAAATCTACACTTTTTCAGCTAAAAGTAATTCCCTCTGTCCTGTTCCTCTAGGCCCTTGTCCAAAATCTCCAGTTTTTTTGGAGCCCTTTTAGACACTGGAAGGGACCCTAAGGTATCCCTGGAGCCTTCTCTACTCCAAGCTGGACAGCCCAAACTCAGTCTGTCACCAGAGAAGAGGTGCTCCAGCCTCTGTATAGAATTTTATTTCATAAAATAAAATATTATTTTTTATTATTCTTTAATGCTTGGATACAGCATTTTCTTGTTCAAAGTGTTTCCACCTATAGTGCAGCTACCAGGCAAAGCTCCCAGGATTTCTTGGCCAAGTGGTATAAATCAGTTCTCTGAGTCACTGGGTGAGCTGGAACTTGGAGGACTGTGGGTCTCTCAGGCCAGGCCAGGCTTGGTTTAGTTTTCTGTATAAAATCCATTTCAATTAAAAGCCTTGCTGACAGTAGCACCATTATTCAAGCTGGGAAGTCATTCTGTGCTGATAAAATTAGATTTCTTTGTCACAGTCTTTCAGACTCTGTCCCCACAATGTGTAGCAATTTTGCACAGAAAAAAAAAAATAAAAAAAGAAAAAGAAAAAAAAAAAAGTAATTTAATCCACTGTAGTTATTCCAATTACAAATAGTGTTCACAAAACTGAATTCATAATTCTCCAAAGCATCACACTGCCATTCAGCCACAGCACAGCTGGGGAGAAGAGTGCTGAAGAAGCTGAGCAAAATAACTGCTTTGGGTGATTACAATGCAAATGGTTTATTATTGCACACAGCAGAAATTACCCACTTCCTCCCCCTTGGTTTTTGCTGTGAAGTCATAACACGAAACACTGAGATCCTCCTGAGGAGGCACAACAGTTGGAAGCTGAGAGACTACAAGGAGATATCACTGGTGCTCTGTCCTCTGCAGCCTGGGAGTCTAAAAATGGCAGCAAAGCCTGAGCTGAAGTTTAAGGAATAGAGGTGGAAGACTGAGGGTTTTGGCATTTGTCTAAATCTGAAGATATTTATGGCCATTTCTGGAGTATTAATCTCATGATTGTAACTACATGTCCAGCCTGGCCTTGGACACTTCCAGGGATCCAGGGGAAGCCACAGCTTCTCTGGGCAACCTGTGCAAGGGCCTCCCCACCCTCAGAGCCAAGAATTCCTTCCCAGTATCCCATCTAACCCTGCCCTCTGGCAGTGGGAACCCATTCCCCCTTGTCCTGTCTCTTCAGTTCCAGAGTTCCTCTCCAGCTCTCCTGGGTTAGGGGACCTAACTCCTCTCCAGTACCCCAACCCCTTTCTGGTACTGGAAGGCCACAGTAAGTTCACTCCGGAGCCTTTTCTCCTGCAGATGCACAATCCCCTCTCTCAGCCATTTCTCTCAGCAGAGTTGTTCCGTCATTTCACAATCACTGATGCCCTTGCTAGTCATGTTAGTATTACCTGTGTACATGGAGGATCTCCTTTCCTTCAGGGAAATCAGAATCAAAATATGCTTTTAAGTACAAATTAAGCAATCATGTTGATTCCTCTTATATAATTGGTCCTTAGGACAGCAAAGCAGGACTGAACAGGCTCTACTGATTCTTCACCCAGCAAACAGACACTGTCACTCCAGCTGGCTGAGGTTACAAGAAGCTCCTGCCATAGCCAGAGTGCTGTGGGATGAGTTACCTTGTAAAGAAAACTCCTTTTTTGGTGAATTTTTCATTCCTTTAACACATGGAGCAGTAAGCAGGGGCAGTGAGGCCATGGATATAACTTCTGAGAAGTACCAATTATATGCTGCTTTCTAGAGCAAGCCATTGAAGCACCACGAAGATTAGTGTGCAACATGCAAAGGATGTTGAAGAGGAAAATACATGTTTATTAATTATTGTAATTATATTAATAACTATTCTAGGAAAGTATGTCTCTATCAATAAGGTTTTTTCATATAATAGGATTATTTCTGTTTCTCCCATAACCTTATTTGGAAATGCAAACTGCCAGAGCAGAAAAGGAAAAGACCAATTAGATGGGGAAAAAATTTGCCTTCCAAACCCTGAGTTCCTGTCGTTGCTTAGACTTCATTAGTTCTCCTCAATTTGCCTCCTCTCCCCGCTTCTCCCACAAGTTCAGTTTGAGCTTTTTCAAGCTCTGATTGATCAGCAACAAACATAAGAAGAGTTCAGAACCTTAAGTATCTGGAACATACTCTTCACATAACCACAATAATGCTACTAAAAATACAAATTTTAAGGATCATAGTGGATATCCAAAAGCTTTCTGTTTCTCTGAAGAACTACAGAGACTCTAGCTCTTATTACCAGGCATTTTAAATCTTTAAAGGACTCTGAAAGCAGCCGTTCTTCTATAAAATAAAAACTTCTGCAGAAATTATGCAGAAATTATCCCTCTGTTATAGCAGTGCAACAGTTCTGGCTGAACATCACCTGTGCACACACCTGTGTTACAGAGGCCCCCAGCCCGGGGGGCAGCTGCCTTCTCCCCTGAATAGAATTATTTTAAAGTGGTTTTTTGAGCACTTTTGTTATTTTGAGTATTTTTAAGCTTATCTTAGACTCTGTTACCATTGCCGTTGAGTTTTGGAGGCTGGAAACCACCTCCTGCCTCCCCTGGATCCATGGGGGATTAGGATCTGATGGATTCAGCTGTCTAGTTTGATCAGGGTTTCCACAGTGAAGTCACGCTACTTGTGTTCAATGTCATAAAAACAACAGTCCTGCTTTTCTCCACAGACATTGTGGAAACCTCAGAGTTACCAGTAAAATACCCCCCCAACAGCTCCCCAGACATGCAAGGAGCATATTTGTGTTCTCTAACCTTGGAACACATTTTTCCTGTTTCCATGTCTCATTGTTGAATCAGCATCAGCAGTGGTGCAATTATTAGATGCTCTTCCCAGCTATAGTGGTGTCAAGAAGTAGAAGAAAAGAAAGGAGAAGGGAGAAAATCCCCTTTAGGAAAGCATTATTTAGTCGACTTTGTCCTCCAACAATATCTCTGAATATAACATGCAGGGAATATGTGTCTATGTATAAATACCAAGACTGAAAGTCGAATGGAAGTCTGACCATCCCAACCTTCCTGAGCTAAAATTAAAACTAAGCCCCAGCTAGGAGGGCATTGCAGACAGGTACAGGACACCTGGGACCTCTTCTGTGTCTGCCAGTTGTCTCCTTCATAGCCTTGGTCACTTCCCTTATTAATATCTCCCCCTTTATTAAGGGGATACTGCTGTTACAGATAATTAATTCACCAATTAAAAATAAAAGAAAAAGCAGTCAAAATATGTGGGAGGAAGGTCAGAATTGATACTCAGGGTTGTCTAATTTAATACTGATTTGCTGAGTAACTGAACTTGGAAACGCACTTCCTGGTATTTGGTATAACATTTCCAAAACACATAAGCTAAACCCATCAGCACCTCAACACTGCAGAAGGAGAGGGACATAATTATAAGAACATAATTTGTATGAAAGAATACATCCCACCTGATATATCCTGCATAATTTCAACAGCACCAGCTTTCCCGCTGCACTATGTCAGCATTTCCATTGAAACCCTCATTTTAATGGCAATGCTGTTCAACTGCAAAAAGTGTGTTCTAAGCAGAAAACAGGAACATCCAGGATCAAACATAAGCACACCACCCCTTAAAGGAGTATTCATAATTTTCAAAAGAGTCACTTGCCTGTTTCTGAAAACACAACCATCGAAAATTAATTTTAATTTTTGAAGATTTGTTATATCTTGTCTGGAAATCCAAACAGTCCATAAACCACTTTTTAGAAAAATATCTGCTACCAGGGAAAGGGGTGGGCTCAGGGAAAAGATCTATTAGACCTGTTCGATGTTGTTAACACAAATGAGGAAATAGTGACAGTGTGAAAATGCAGGATACCAGGGGAAAAAAAACAACACAAAAAACAACCTACCGAAAAGAATGAATATAATTGGCTCTGATCCTAAGATGCCACTGGGAGTTTCCAAATGGGCCCCAGGGGATGTATGAACACTGATCTTCAAAGGAAGTGCACACAGGGCTGGTACAAATTATGTAGGGTCTGATAAGGCAAGTCAAGTTACATGGTCTGATAAGGCAATTATCTGGCAAAAGTAACATCCTTAAATCCAAAGCAATCCCGAAAGGCACCAGCAGAGCATTTTGGCCCATCTCCACCTATTCCTAAGCAGAATGGGAGGAGGAGAGGGGGCTTAGCTCGGGTTCTGGCAACCAGGACTGTCAGAGCCATTACAGATTAAGTCATTGTACTGTCACCTGGTGATTTTCCAGAGTGTGACTGCCCTAGTAAGTGTGCATCTTGCAGTTGTACGTGATGGGCTTAACTCCCAAGTTTCACATACTGAATGCTGATGGTAAGGAAGGCCAGAGGAGTTCAAAGCTGAGGAAGCACCTTCAGCTGCCCCTCGGTGTCCCTGGATTCTCGTGGTGCCAACATGTGCGGGCTCCACCTCTGATCAGGCAGCCAAGAATCACCTCGTGCACAGAATGTCACTGCCTCCCACCCATCACAGCTTGTTTCTCAACACAAGTTTGCTCATATCTTAGGGACACACTTCCAAAATATTTTTTCCCTGGCTACAGCCGTGAGAGCACGGCCACCTAAGGAACAAGGGCTGTGATTGCAAATGGAGTGGTTTCTTCAGCAGGAACTTTTCTCTGAAATGTACCCATTAAGCATCTTTGCTGTGATTTGTAGCAGCTGGTGTGTCTCCATGCCAACTGAGGGGGGAACGGGGAAGGGCACCTCAAAGTCAGCTCGGAGCTCTGCAATATCTTACGAAGAAAAGCTCATGATTATAATGAGAAAAGTAATTCCTCGCTGTGAAAGCTGACTGAGAGCAAATCGAGAAAAGTAAGACTTTCAGCTGAAGAAAACCTGAGTAGGATTATCACCATACATGAAAAAGGTGGAATTGCTTTGGAGATGAGACCTTCCTCCTGCCCCTGAAAGCAGCTCCTGGGAAGGGCTCAGAGTTGGCTATTGTGAGCAATCTTTGTGCCAATGCTTGTGTGGGGATAAAAGACACGAGGATTTCAAGTGGATTTCCTTGCTCGATAAATCCAAGCTTTTTACCTGAGGACAATAGTTAATTTTTGGCAGAGGTGTGTGTGTAATTGCCTCAATGCTGATGGCAAGTGGGGACTGAGGAAGTAACACACAAGTCCTAATGACGAGGGAGAACCAGAAACTCTTCAATGCCTCCATTAAGGCACAAGTATTTCAGAAACACAATAATAAAAACAGAAGTTTTCTGCTTAACTGGAACTATGGTGACAAGATAGACAAAGAGAGCAAAACAAACCCGGGGAGGACGAGCTAACATTGAAGCAATGACACAGTTGCTGCATATGCAGCAATCTCAGCACATTCTCAGCTGTGTCGATGTTGTTATCCCAGACAATGCATTTAAGTATTTGCTGCAATGCTATTTAGTAGATGATAATGAAATAGCAGGAAAATATACATGAAAGAAGATGGAAATATCTTGTGCCTCCTCACAGGGAAGCTATCAAGCATAGGAACAAGGAAATGACAAAGAGCACTTGGAGGAAGGCGATGGCTGTTCACTGCTTCTCTGCTCTAAATTGGGCACTGGGGAAAAAAGACAGAAGTTCCACTGAAATGTAACAGAGGGCAATGTTTGCCATCACGTGTCAACAGTGCACTCAGGGAATGCAGAGGAATGAACTGCAAGAGGCACTAGTTTTAGAAATTCATCTGTAATTACTTTCTAATGCAGAGGAAAATAATAATGAATAGAAAATAATGATGAAGGTAAAAATTATGCCCCTCTCATTTCACCTTCAAACAACTCTAGCTATGTGTATTCTGCATCCCTCTCTGTAGTCTCTGCTCTAGGTCTGGAATATTGAGTTAATTTAAAATATTTTTGTGGACAAATCTACTGACGTAACACATCTCATTTACAGTCGTGACCTGAGCATTCCTTCAGCATCAGCATTTAGATTACACTGCCTAATGATCCCTGTAGTGTAGGGCTTGAATTTCTAACTTTAATTACAGACGACAGTAATTGGTCATATCAGATCATAAGACCTGCTGAAAGAATTGCCTTCACCAATGGATTTCTCCTACATTAAGCTCATCTTGAATTTTGTATTCACTCTCTAGGATGAATTTACAGAATAATAAAAAAGATGTGTGCACAGAAAATGCAGGTAATATAATTGTGGTATGAGGTGGATACAACTGAGTGGACTTCACTATGGCCTAGAAGTTCCCTCAGCTTTGCAGCTGGAGGGTTATGTACAGCTGTGACTGCTGCATTTAGTCCCACTGTGCTTCTAATGCAAGGGTTTGCTCTTTTCCCTTTTTAACGTCAAAATACACCTGGTATCATTTTGTCCATTTACATCAGGTTTGATGCGCCTCTGCTTTACCATTCTGAAGTCATGGAACAACTTAAGCTCAGAAATTACAGATCAAAACTTTGTAAGTCCTTCCCTGAAAACAAAACTGTTGTGAATGCTCCATGTATATAAAACTTGTTGCTCCATAAAAAATGGAACCAGACAAAGACGACACAGCCTTCCTTTTCCTTCCCAGTAGGTTTCCTCACTGTCAGGGTGCTTCCAGATGACATTCTGACCAAACTCTTCTTCGTTTTACCTGCTTATGGTACTGCTTAAGAAGAGGCGTGAGTAGTGTTGGGAAATACTTCTAACAACCCACAGTTAAGACTCCAGGGAAGAAATGTACAGATTAACTGGCAATGACCTTTCTGACTCAACATTCCTGCACTTTGAAATTCAAGCGTTTCTAGTTCTGCCTTTTTGCCTTTGATTCTGACCTGGTACAGCTGGAACTAAATATAGATGTGTCAGGTAAAACCCCTGATCACTTCAAAAGTGTCTTTCAACTTCCTTGCTAGAGGCCTTAAAAGCTGTGTCGTACACTGGTAATCAGTGGGCAATATTAATAGTCACATCTCCTCAGGATAACTTATGATAAGAATACTTTGGCAACGTGTTTCATTTGACATCACCAACCTCTTTTTGGAGAGACAGTGTCCTACTACTCACGTATACTGTAAATACATGTTGTATCATCTTATGACAGTGGCTCAATATTTGCAAAATAAAACAACAAAATATTTTACTTTTGCTTATTATTACTTATTTTACTTATTAATAGAAGACTGCATGAATTTCAGTTGCAACTCACTGTGGTGTGTAATTTATATAATAAACCTTGTTAATAGAGTAGCTTAAGGTTCTGTGACACTGCTAAAATATAAATAACAAAGAAGAACGAATCATATCTGAAACCACCAAGGCTGATATATTCAGAGGGTAATAAAAAGTCATTAGTTAAAGCCATCTGTTAAAGTCATCTGAGGCTTTGGTTAATAAAGTAAAAATTTAACATTTGTATTCTGAAAATGGATTAACAAAGAGATACACAATTTTCATCACAGAAAATCAAATTGTTGGTTAAAGTCAAATTTCTTATGTACTTCAGATAAAAAAGATCTACTACTACACTGTCCTCTAACAGGAAAAACTGGAGTCACATCTGTAATGAATGGGGTATAGCTTTGGCTGTTGTCCAGCTCTCCATAAATTCTCATATATCAACAGGAATAGACAAGTAAGCCAAAACCAATGAAGCTAATTTTAGTTGGCTGAAAGCAGAACCATCTGGATTTCTGGCCTTGGTAACTTTCTATTGATCCAGTTCTTGGAGAACAATGTGATACCGAGTGTGTAAGGTAACTTTTCAGATTCATAGTTTGCAGTGCTGAGACATCATCTCCTTTGAGGGTTTAGATGCTGTAACTTCCCTTTTTTGACTGAATAGCCTTATTTTTGCATGTATAGCAGGTAAACATTAGTATCCATTTCTTTGCACGATTCTGGAAAAGAAATCCATTGGCTGAAGTTGTTCTCTCTCCAAAGACACAGAACCAGTTTGAGATGGACACATCGTGTTCCCCATGTGACTCAGCTCAGCTCTGCATCTGCTTGTTTTCCACTCATGTTAATGCAATCAAAGGAGGTTCTTGCAGTGATCACAGTTAACTGGCACTCTGGGAGTGGAGTCAAGTACATATAATGAATTATCCCAGTGCAAAATACAAGGGAAATATTCTCACCACATTCAAATATTGAATAAACGATGAAAAATAATCCACGACTGGACATGCCATGAACGAAAAGAATTCAAATTGATCAGACATTGATTGTGAATAATTTACTCAAATATAGTTTGAAATCAGCTTTAAGACCAGAAGGCTAGAAACACCAGTTAAAAGTTTTGTGGCTTGTGGATTTACTTTCTCTCTCTTCATTTACTTCAGTGGGCTTTGTATTGAGCTATTATGGAGTAGACTCAGATATCATGAAATTTAGGGTGCATTTTGCTATTTTCAATAATTGTAATTGTAATTTTAGGACTTGATATGAAAAATAATTTGCATCTGATAACTTTTTCCTCTCTTATAAACTCTAAATATAGTAAATAAGATGCTCTAACCTCTGGGGACTGTCAGCTTTTCAGACAGATCTGGATTTTAATTTACTTACAGAGCAGTAGGGTTATGAACAGAGCTCACTAATGGCATTATTTGTCCTTAATGTGCGTATTCCAGTGTATCATTAAACTACATATCCTACACAAACCCGAAGTATACATATACACTTATTTATACTTATTACAAATTAATAAATAGGCACTTGTAGATTAAGTTTTTTAGTGACTGATGTCCATTCAGGAAAAAAACCACAACATTTCAGCTGCTGGTATTTCACCAGTGTTGGATAACTTTGCTTTTGCACATCGTTATTTAGTGTCACAACTCCTTGTTAATAGTATCAGAGGGTCTTGAATCCTAAGGCTCAAAATAATCTTGCACAGCATCAGTGTCCTGAAGTTTATTACATGTTTATTAGACACTGCATCAGCCCAGAAAGTTGCCTTTCTTTGATGTTGGTAAAAAACCCTCTTGTGCCTCATTACTGAGGAGCCTCTCCGTGGGGCCTCCGGGGGCTCAGGCAGATTTACATCCTAAGAGCAGGTGCACAACCAACGTTCTTCACTCCTCATTCCCCAGCCATTTCTAACGGATCTTTGTTTACTTCATTAGTCCTGCTTTCAAGCTTGTATATAGAAGAATTCTGCCTTATTTGAGCTATTGAAAGGATTTTGAAGGCTCATCCTTGTAAAGATGCCCCTGGGAGAAGTTAGATATCCAAATGTCTAGGTGTAGATTAAAACAAAGGTGAGCATTTACAATTTTTTATACCTATTTTTGATTGTCCTTAATCAATTAAGTCAGAAGCCCGGTGGGAGATGGAAAAGAGAAAGAGAATTATAGACACTTAGCATATTTACTCCTTACTGAAGCAGATGTTGAATTTAGAAGACCAGATTCTACCTTAAATTAAAATTATTCTATCTTTAATTTTGATCATTCTCTTTGGCACATTTTAAATACTTGGTTTTTCCAGAGGGGTTAATTTCCATAGACTGTGTCTCTTCTTTGATTTACCTTGATTAAAGTAAGATATGGGCAAATTAATCCCCTTCAGGTAATAGCAAGTTTATCATTCTATGGTCTTCTGCACAGCTCTGCAGTGTTTCTGGCTTTTACCATTACTTCTATTTGTATTTGTGATATATAGATAAATTAAAGTCATCACAGAAGCCCCTGAAACATCTGACAGTTTTTTTCTTACCGTGTCAATAACCTTGTCACAGAAGTGTCCCATGTGTGGAGGTGAGTGTTTGGCCACCAAATGCAGAGTGCCAAGCAGTTCTGCCTGCTCTGACATGGACTGAGGTAAAAGGCTTGTTGCAGTAAAAGGCAGGTAGAAACAAAAAGGACTTAGCAAGCAAAGGGCTATACTGCTGTCTCCTGGTTCTGTCTGTCCTGCATCATCTATCTGAAGGATTCCTTTTTGTTCTGGGCAATTTAGCTCCGACAGCTCCAGCTGCAATTTACAGTAATAGTGTACACAATTATAAAATACAGCAATATCAAGCAGCCCCCTAATCTCAGCTCTGGTGCTGGGAATAAGATAGTCAAATTCTGACAGCAGTAAAGTCTTGCTTGCTGCAAGATGTTCAAACCAGCTGATCCATCCATCCATGCTCATTTGCACCTTCCCCAAAATGTTCCAGGCATGTGTAAGTGGTATAGCCCACTTACCTGTGAAAATAAATATACCTGTATCTTGACAACTTTGAGTATTGGCACATTTTTGAGTAGTTAGAAATCCATGGCTTAGACCATCACCCAAGGTGATGCCATGGGTATTACCTTGCTAAGCAGAAATGGTACTGGCAGGTCTGTATTCGTGTCCCAGTACCAGATGCAGCTCAAAGGCCCACATCTATCTGCCCAGAAATGCAGAGAATTGCAGCTGGAGCATCTCAAGGAGAACAAACAACTATGACTGTGAGGGCAGCAATGATTGCTTAGTGCTAGCAAAGCCCCACTGCTGCATGGGAGCGAGATAAGGTCCCTTAAAATCACAAGGGAAACGCAGCCTTCACACCAACTATTCCACAAATTTCAAAGGGTATCCCCATGCCCACTTAAAATTCTTTTTGCACAAAGAATATGATGTTGGAAGAGGCATTTAAAATCTCATCCCAAGCATCCTGTTCTGTCTGCACCCTGTATGTCATTCTTTTTTGCCCCAAAACACGTTGTCATTTAAACCAAACCCCTCTCCAAGCACAGCTCTCTGGCAGTGCCCTGGGGAAGCTCCTTATTTCCTCAACCTGGTTCCAGCTTTGCTTCCCTGACACACTCACTCTCCAGGCAGCTGTGTTGTCTTCTCATCAGAGCAGAGCTGTCAGCCCTGTCCCTGCTGCTCCCTGGACAGAGGCTCTGGGTCACTGTGCTTTCTTGTCCCATAACATCAAAGTGCATTTTGCAGCATGGTTGGGGTGAAGGGGGTGGAATTTCCACCCATACACTCTTTGTCAAGCTAATAAAAGTAATCATGACTGGCTGAAAAGAGAAGGAAAATACTGGCAACCCCAAGTTTGTCTTCAAGGTGAGATGTAGAATATTAGAGTCTTGAATTCTAGAGAACAAAGTATGGGGGAAAAAGAATGGGTGAACAGGTTCCTCTCCAAATTTTACTGGTTTTCTTTTACTAGGTTCTGTTATTCATGAGTTGCAGATTGTAAAATCCTGCTCCTCTTGTATTGAAGAAAGGCATTAATTAAATTCCCAATGCAGATATTTCTTATTAAAGAGTGTCACAGAATCGTACTTTGAATAGTATTTTACAAATAGAGGTATTATGACTTCCATAAATGTCTCAGTATCTACCATTTTCCAGATGGGAAAACTGAGGGTGAAAGGGGTTTTTCTCTATGTTTAAACAAGTGCAATTGGTGACAAACTTATGACAGTCTTAAAATATATTTTGCACTTAAAATCCCTGAAGGTACTCAGCTCAGGTATATACTGATTAGTCACATAGTTTGTATCCCTGAATACTGCTAAAGAAATGAAAATGTTTTTTTCTGCTACAATTTAAAGGTGTAAGGACATAAAAAACCTACAGAGGGTTTGCTTAGTTCCTCATGAAAATGAGATCAGAGCTCTTACAGAGATGTCAGGTCCAGTTTGTTACCTGAAGAAATACAGTAGAAAAATATGTTGAAAAAAAAAGTCTGAAGATTATTTAAGATAAATAGAACCTTAAAATAGCATTTCAGTTATACTATTCGAGATACTACCGTGGAAGATCTAAGGCAGGGTGCTCCTGAAAACTCAGCATATCTACGATGCTTTCACCTCTCATCTTCTCCAGCTCCCTTGCAAGGGTTGTGAATGTTTAATGGACAAACAATGCCCTCTGTTTGCAGCAATGCTGTGAGGGGATCACAGCTCCCACAGCCCTCTGAGCACTCTCACACTGCTAGGCCAGGGAAAGCAGAGCTCTGGGAACACTGCACCCTCACCTGGGTGCTGCTGCTGCTTTTCCACGCTCTCCTTTTCTTCTCTCCTGGCAGCACATCCCAATTCTATCAGTGTCTCCACTGGAAGAGCTGTTTGTCATTCCACTTCCAGCTCATCCCTGAGATCCAGGCACAGGGAATGACCGTGGGACTGAAAGGGCAGCACAACCGCTACCACTGAGTTTATAAAGACCCATGGAAGGTCTGCAAATACTGTTTCCTAATAAACAATTCTCCTCCAGTTTGAAAGAGATATTTTTCCTTCTGTTTTTCTCCCCACTGAGGACATCAACTCCTAAAGAGTCACCTGTTCTCAGAGCATTTACCAGAAATAATCCTTTATAAGGATTAATCCTGACAGGATTTATAATATGACTTTATTTTCAAGACTCGTATGATCACTGTTAACTGTCAGGAAAGCGCTCCAGTTTGCAGCAGTGATGGAAACAAAATTAGTACTTTGCATGGTCATGATTCAAGCAATTACTGAACAGTGTATTAGAAGGATGCAACAACAAAACCCAAGTAAGACCTGAAGGAGAAAAACACTTCATGCAAATTAAGTTTTGTGTTGTGAGGTTTAGCTCAAATCCCGCAGTAATAATTGTTTACTTTGCAAGGGCAAGGCCATGTGGGAAGGACAACATGTGTCAGGAGCAGGACTAACTGCTGCTCTTTCTGGGGTTTCAAACACAAAGAATTCCATGGTTTCAGAGACAAAGGGCAATTTCTTTCTGAGTGCTGCTATTTGTATGAATATACTTAATTTGTTTCCCTCCTCTTCCTGGGCATGAGATGAAATGATAAGTCAGAATCTTAATAATAACCAAACTGATTCTAATAACCCCAGAAAATTAATAGTAATAAAAAATTACATATATATGCTTTTTCTTATTTTTAATCCCATGAGGATAAACATTTACATTATATTGCTTTCAATCGCACAACTTGTCTGTAAGTAAACTAACTTATTGGTTTCCCTGAGCCAAAACATGTCAGGTTTAGAAAAATATTGGTCTCAAGAAAGTGATAGAAGATTAAAAATAATTTTGAAATATTCTTAATATCACTGAAACAAAACATTTTATCTAAATATAGTAAATCTACCAAAATGCTGAAACAGGCACATAATACACATAATTACAATTAGCCCTTTAAAATTTCTTTTATTCTATATTCTGTATCAACTTGGAGCAAAACTTGTGCTGCATAAAATATAATTAAACCCAATTCTTTTGCTGACAGTTTCTTATTTTCTCTGATGATAACATTTTTCTACTTTTCAGGAACTATTGAGTAGGGATAGCCCAATAGCTGTTCATATAATTAATTTGTGTACTGGGAATCACCATCAGATTTCCTATGATACAGCAAGTACAGGCACTGAGGGAGCCCACAGAGTCACAGGATCCCAGAACATGCTGAGCTGGAAGGGACCCACAAGGACCATCCAGTCCAACCCCTGGCCCTGCACAGGCCCATCCCCAAGAGTCCCACCCTGTGCCCCAGAGGACCATCCAAACCCTCCTGGAGCTCTGGCAGCCTTGGGGCTGTGCCCACTGCCCTGGGGAGCCTGGTCAGTGCCAACCACCCTCTGGGGAAGAACCTTGTCCTGAGATCCAACCTGACCCTGCCCTGACACAGCTCCAGCCCTTCCCTGGGTGCTGTCCCTGGTCCCCCCAGAGCAGAGCTCAGTCCCTGCCCCTCCTCTGCCCCTGCCCAGGCAGTTGGANCCTTCTGGCTCTGCAACTCCCTGAGAGGAGGGGGGAACGGGGGGGGGGTCGGGCTCTGCTCCCAGGGAACAGGGACAGGAGGAGAGGGAACAGCTCCAGCTGGGCCAGGGGAGGTACAGGTTGGACATCAGGAGGGATTTCTCAACAAAAAGGGTGGTCAGGCCTTGGCAGGGGCTGCCCAGGGAGATAGTGGAGTCCCCATCCTGGAGATGTTCAAGGAACCTGTGGACGTGGCACTTGGGGACAGGGTTTGGTGGCAAACATGGGGGTGGTGCTGGGCTGACAGTTGGACTTGATGATCTCAGAGGGTTTTTTCAACCTCAGCCATTCTCTGATTTTGTGAAAATGCTGGCAAATGCTGGCGGTGGCGGCAGGAATGGGAGGGAGCAGCTGCTGTCAGCAGAGCAGACACATACAAACTGTGACAGGTGGGGCAGCTCCTGAATTTTGCTCACATTTACAGGTCTGGATTGGCAGAAATGTAGTGCTGGGACAGATCTGTTGTTCAGCCTTCTTTACCCCAAATAAGGCTTGTTTTTCCTAACTGAGCAATTGTTCACCTCCTATTGCTGAATAACATTGCAAGTCTGTTGTCACATCCCCCAGAAGCTTGTGTTCCCTTTAAAAAAACCTCTCCAACCTTTCCTAATAACGATTTTCTTCCACTGCCTGTTGTTTTGAAAAGGATTTAAACAGGGTTTTTTTATTATTTTATTTTCATTTATTTTATTTCATTTTTAATTAATTATCACTCTTTGGGGGCACCATGATTGGGATCTTAGCAGACCTCTGGAAAGTGACATGTTGTCACACAAGCTATTTTGTTGTTTTACATAAAATGTTCTAGTTTTATGTAAGAATTTTTCATCATTGCAGTGGAATTCCAAAGAGAATTAGTGGACCTTTTGAAATGTGTTCTATTGTACCATATTTCCACTCATTTAATTATTTGTTTTCATAAAATGATAGAGTCATTAAGGTTGGAAAAAACTTCCTAAGTCACCTAGTGCAACCTTTGCTTGAATCCCGCCATGGCCACTAAACCATATCCCTTAGCACCACGTCCAATCATTTTTTGACCTCTTAAAGGGATTGTGACTCCACCACTGCCCTCTCCAGTCTGTTCCAATGCTCAATCTCTTTCAGGAAAACATTTTTCCCCAAAACCTGGACCTCCCCTGGCACAACCTGAGGCCATTTTCCCCTGTTCTATCACTAATTGCCCTGGAAAAAAGGCTGCTCCCCCATTTTGTGTGTATTCAGATGTATTTTTCAGTCCAGTACCTCGCATTTCATCCCGTGCCATATTTTCAATTTTCAACCACTTTTCTGGTTTCTGTAAGTCTTCCAAAGTACTTGGCAAAGCCCTCAGCTTAGTGTATTTTATGGATATACTTTCATTCTACTCAATAATAAGATTTTAAAAAAAATGACCAGGTTCAGGATAATTTCTGCTGGATCCCTTGTAATGTGATAATGCACCTCTAACAACAAATCCTTTGCAAGGGATCTAGGTCCTACTCCTGCATTCAGACAAATGACTGTAATCACTCTTTCTGTGCCTGGATACACAAAGCTTCATCCTTTTTTGGGGCAGTAGATGGACAGCAATAGATTAAACTGCAGCATGAAAGACTCCAAGCTGATCCATAGCACAGAGGTTTTTCCACTTCAGGATAATTACTGGGGCTACAGAGTTTCTGTGGCAAAGGACAAGATTGTGGAACCTGCAGTGAGGGCTTAAATCATTCCATGCAACAATCTTTTCTCTTCTTGTATGTTGTCAAAGTGCAATTTGTGTATACAGAAAACCAAAATTTACATCTTATGTTTTATATTTTTTAATATTTTTTCACATAAGTGAAAACCTACTAAACTATTAACCAGATAATAGATTAAAAATTACAGTATAATTGAAAATATTTGATTTATAACCACTTTAATTTTTTTTTACCTTTTATACTTTTAACTTTTCCTTGGTTCACTATGGCATGGATGTAAAGATGTGGAGGATATTTTTTCCTGTAACTTTCTTCAGTTTCAGAAATTTCATTACTTATCACACGATCCAGCAATGACACATAGGAGCACTTACAACAAAATCAAGGCTTTTAATAACAAAAAAGGCTTGGATTGCTACAATTCTTTTTATTTCTGTTTCAAGGAAAAATCAGAGAGGAAATTAAATCACTTGCTGTCCTAATTAGCATTTAAATAGCCTCTATTTGGCAGTGGATTTCATGCTCTTATTTAGGCTAAAGAGGTGAAGAAAGCATTTGTACCTGTCTGTGCAGCTGCTGCCGGGTGAAGTTTCTCCTGAAAGGATGCAGGGATTCATGACTATGTTCAGAGTCGTTGGATCTAAGACTGCTCTAAATTCTTCATATCAAGGGCATCTTTGGTCTCATCCAGATTCAGACCAGGAAAATTAATGTGAGATTTATGGAAGAAATTGTCCCCTGTGAGGGTGGGGAGGCCCTGGCACGGGTTGCCCAGAGGAGCTGTGGCTGCCCCTGGATCCCTGGAAGTGTCCAAGGCCAGGTTGGACGGGGCTTGGAGCAACCTGGGCTAGTGGAAGGTGTCCCTGCCCAGGGCAGGGGGTGGCACTGGATGGGCTTGAAGGTCCTTCCAACCCAAACCATTCCATGATTCTATAAAGTAAGATAAATATAGGCCTTACTTTTTCAGACAACACATTTAACACTTGACTGTTCCTCTTGCAGAAAGTAGTAACTCATCTCCCATCCAATGCTTTTATTTAGTTAAGAGCATTAGGAAGTTCTGTGTTTTTAATCTGGAACTATATGGACAATTTTATTGCCCTGATTCTCTGTTCAGTTCACTGGTGTAATTCCACTGGTTCTTTGAGATATTTGCAATTTACTCCACTGGAAGAAAGAAGAATGCCAGGACTATTTTTCATAAACCAGCACTCCAGATTTATTTTGGAATTAATAAAAATAATTGTGCTAAAGCAGAAGCATCCTTTGTTATGATAGAAAATAAAACTGAAACATTTTTATGTGCTGAATAAGAATTCCTGGCTTTATTTTTTTGCCTGCAAGGAGAGAACAGAGTATTTCCTTATACTGTTGAAACAACACTTAGATAGGAGGATAACATTTAGATACAAAGAAGATCAGCTGCATATTCCCCGAAGAGCTAAGCCATAAACAAACAAATAACACAGCAAAGTACTTCAGAAAATATTTTGTTTTACATTCTACTGCTTTCAACAATTTGAATTGCTACAGACAACAATAGTGTAGTTGTTATATTTCACAATACCAAGACAGCATTTATGCATATCTGTGTGAGATTTACACTTGCGTGAAGCCAAACTTATCCCAGGGTGTTGGGAGAAACAAATGCCATTATAAATTCAAGTGCAGGTTAACTAACTGCCATCCCTCTGTGATGTAAATAGCACTGCTGGCATGTGCTCTGCAGGAATGGGGTGGAAATAAGGGAGAGACAAAATCCCTCTTCTTTGGAAGGATAAACTTGTAAATTGTTTAGAAAGTGAGCCAGATAATCTCCACTGTAGAAGATTAAGTTTATACAGTGTTCTTTCTGGAAAAGGAACTATTCTACACATTATGTGCAGATTCATAGATAAGGCTTTGGATCAGTATTTCTTTGAGAAGGTATTTGAGAATATATGGAGAATATATATTTTGTCAGAACCATTCAGGAGGTTCAGACAGTCAGGACGAACATCAGCTTTTGTGTTGAGTAGATGGGAATTTGGGGTCTCTGTGGCACGAATCATAAGCATCAGTAACATCCCAGAAACAAGCAAACCCTTTCCAAAGAGAGAGCTCACATTCTCTTCTCTGCCACACTATCCAGGTCAGAAAGTGTTTAGGTTGGATCCAAGTATGGGACAGGAGGAGGTTGTACCTGCCCACTGTGCTCTGTAAGTGCTCTCAGCATACTGGGCCTCACTTCTCCAAATAAGAACTAAGGGGAATATAGCAGTCCCTTAAAATTTGAAATCACTGCTCACAGTGTGGGTTTGTCTGTGTTCCTCTCTGTTGCCCAGCACTACAGAGCAATTTGTAGTTCTGAAACAGCAATTATCAAAATAGTAATAAAAGACATTTCAAAGCCTTTGAGACTGTGAGCTGTAGCACAACCAGAAGATGAAGAATTTTAGCAGTTAGTGTTTCCTTTCTGATTTATCTGGGAGTATCCATCAACATTGAATCGATGAATCCTCTATTATGTTTTATTTTCTCCAGCAGACCTGTATGCTTATTTATTCTTCATAAACTGTCTTTTCATGTGTTGATTTATGCACTAAAACACTCCACAGATTCAGCTTTCTTCCTTATCTCTGCAAGAAACCTGGTCTATTCTTTTTATTTTTAATCAGGACACAAAGAGAAGGAAGAAGAACTTGATTTTCATGTTGATTTTGAAGCAGTAACAGGTATAGTCAAATCTCTAAAGCCCATCCTCAGAGAGAGCTCCAGAGATTATGAGTTTCATTTTCTTAGAAATTTCCAGAATCATGAGGTCAGGTCCAATTAACTACAGGGACAGGACTATGATATCTATTGGCTCTGAAGGTCAGGCAAAAAGACTGTAAAGACCTTTCTCCTTCTCTTTGTCATAACTCTTCTTATTGTGTTGAAAAACGCTTTTCCAGGGCAGTCCTCCATTTTAAAGGTTAACTGCTGTTTTAGCTCGAGGTAAGATACCTGCTCCTCTGAAAGTGTTCTGGGAAACAGAGTGAAGGTATTTAGTGCATTGTGGAAAAAATGGGAAACAGTTTTTTACCCCAAAGTTGAAATCCAAACCTTTTCCTCCCACTGAATGTCAGACAACATTGTTTTTTAAAACAGTTGCAAATAAATTGAAAGAAACACAAGAAACTTCCAGTCAGAGGAATTTTTTGGATTTCATTTGTCTTCCTCCAGTCTAAACAAATGCACCATTTTATCAATCATGTTGCCTAGATAATAAATGATTCCTGTGAGCAGGCGTGAACTGAGAGAAAAGGATGTTTTGAGCTTGCCAAACTCTCCACCGTTCCTGTAAGTGCATTTCTCCAGGCCAGTTACTCCTCTGCACTGCTGGCATGATCGAGCTGCTTCCCAGGCAGAAGGTAAATAAGATTAAGTCATTAAGAGCTGTTAGTTTTGTGCAAATACCTTTACATGCACATAGGGCTGGCTAAATGTGGGGATGGTGAGGTCATGAAGGAGTGCTCACAGGGGTGTTCCAAGTGTATCACAAACCGATAGTAAAAGGCAAACACAACACCACAGCTCAAGATACAGAAATAATTCCCTTTTCCCTGGATTTTATCAGAGGAGGAATTTTTCAGTACACGCGTTATGGAGACATGGACAAAAGGAAAATCACCTTTCTTTCTCTTGTGTCCCTTTGGTGTTCATGACAGAGGAGAAGTTTCAAATCACTGATGTCACAGTATTTCACACAGTAATCTGACTATGAGTAGTCATAAAAAAGAAATACATTCTAGGTATAAAATATATACTTTTTATTAAAATTTATTCATACATTTATACATATTTCATATGCATAATGCAAGAAGATAATGAAGCTGATACTGATGAACTGTAGTTCTGGAAGTAGAATTTCAAGTGCTAGGAAGCTGATAAGGTGAAAAAGACATAGAAAGGCAAAAAAGTGACTAGGATGTTTCAAAGGAATAGTGTCTTAAGACAAAAAGAAATCCTAACAATAGTGTTTATTCATTGTAAGGTAAAAAACTGTAAACAACAATATGGAAAATATACATATGTTCAGAAGACTTTTCTGTTTTGACCTTGGGAAAATTCCAGACCATTGTGAGCATATATGTAATGAAGAAACACTTTCCATCTTAGCAAGGGGAAATATGTTTAAAAGGATCTTATATCTTGAATGTTTTTCTTTCTGATCACCACATCTAGATAATTGAAATTTTAAGGGACATAAATGAGATGTGTTCTGTACTATCAGGCCCAGCTTCTTCTCTTCCTCAAGGGAGGCTGTTCTGTTTACTTTGCTCATGTTGATGTCTTTTTCCCTATCATCAAGATTTTATAGAAAGGTAGATATTTTCAGAAGACTTCTCAGTCACTATATAACTAAGTCCCTTCTTCTTCACCTTGAATAGAAAAATGAACCGTAACAAGCATTTAGTAAAGGTAGTGGCAGATTTTCAGATTATTATTATTATTGCTTAATTGATTACAATAAACATTGAAAAGTTTATGACCTATGCTGGTAAGGAGAATGTTTTCACCTGACAATCTATAAATAACACAGCCTTGGTTACTACCTGATCCTGGTGCTGTCCACAGCTGGGTGAATCCTCTCTTTAAGAGCCTTTTTTTTTCTTTTTTGATAGCAAATATTTTCTGTACTTGCTATGTTAGAACTGCCAACAGGTAGCTGTGAAGTAATAGGATATTGCTGCTGTGGAACCCTCTTTTATCAAACTGATCGGATTGTGGTATAGCTGGGGCCCAGTGCTGCAATATAAGGAAGGTATTGAGCCATTAGAGAGCGTCCAAAGCCAAAAAGATGGAGAAGAGCCTTGATCTGAAGCTGTGTGAGGACACTGAGGGCACTGGGTGTGTTCAGCTGGAGAAGAGGAGACTGAGGGGAGACCTCAGTGCAGTTCCAACTGCCTGGGCAGGGGCAGAGGAGGGGCAGGACTGAGCTCTGCTCTGGGGGGACCAGGGACAGCACCCAGGGAAGGGCTGGAGCTGTGTCAGGGCAGGGTCAGGTTGGATCTCAGGACAAGGTTCTTCCCCCACAGGGTGGTTGGCACTGACCAGGCTCCCCAGGGCAGTGGGCACAGCCCCAAGGCTGCCAGAGCTCCAGGAGGCTTTGGATGGTCCTCTGGGGCACAGGGTGGGGACTCTTGGGGATGGGCCTGTGCAGGGCCAGGGGTTGGACTGGATGGTCCTTGTGGGTCCCTTCCAACTCAGCATATTCTGGGATTCTGGGATCCTGGGATTCTGTGATTCTCTGTACCTACACAGCCTGACTCCTGTGGAGGAATAAGCCTGGGTACAATTTCCCCCAAATGCTGCAGTCATACATGGCTTTTGTGTCAAGTGGGATGGAGGAGACGTGGCTGATGGTGCTCTGGCCCATGAGTCAGGCAGCTGAGCTGTCCCTGGCTGTGTCCGTGCAGCTGGCAGCCCACCCCACCCCAGTCACACACCAGGGCCTGGTGCAAATCATGAGCATTGCAATGTCTTATTGACCTTTTTCTTCTGCAGTTGAATATAAAATGAAACATACCTCA
Source organism: Oxyruncus cristatus (assembly GCA_013399855.1). NCBI lineage: Eukaryota > Metazoa > Chordata > Aves > Passeriformes > Cotingidae > Oxyruncus > Oxyruncus cristatus. Next base: position 152,704 of record VXAY01002221.1, read on the forward strand.
TCTTGGCCTTATTTAAGCTATGGCTTCAGGCATTAGAAATCCTCGAGCTTTTAAGGAAGGTAGCAGGAGAAAAACACCATATATTCGCTCGTTGAGCTCTTCTGCCAACAGAGTAACTTGTAGCAAAGGAAAGCATTGGATTCAGAATCCCACTGTCACTCCAGCCCAGTCAAAGCAGACATGTTCCACCATGTTGAAGGATGTGTGAAGTTGTCTCATTAAGAGAAAGCATCACAGAAGAGTTCTTTCGTATTAGAAGTGATATGGAGTTCATTTTCCCAGAGTGTTCTCCACGCTGTGGCACAATGTTGTTTGATAACATTAATGCTTACTGATACTATTGATGATACTATTTTATGAAACACACAAGTTACTTACAATGTGGCCTAACATTGCTAATTTTTCCTGGGTTCTCTTTTGTGTATGGGTGACCTTAGGAGAGACTGTTGTAGTTAAGAAGAATCCATCAGACTCACAGTAAACCTCTTTGTAGGCTGATTCAGTCATCTGCAATAGCAGAGATTATATTCCCATTTCAAATCTCCTACATACCACAATTTTAGAGTACAATGGCATTTTTTAAATTTCTTTCATCTACATGTTTTATACAGAGCTTTCCCCATATCTCCCTGTACCATATGATTTCAATGAATGGAGTGGTAGAAGCAAATGTATAATTTATGTAAACATTTGGAAAAGAAGCTATGGCTTGAAACTCAAAGGACACATTGACAGCCCTTGCTGGCCTGCTGCCCTTGGAGTCCTTTCAGATCCACTTGCAATTTAAGCTTCTTTCAAGATAAAATCTTGTCCTCAACTTGTATGGAACTTTACTAGGGAGTGTTTCATGTCATAATGTTAACTGTTTCCTGAGATTAAACATCACTCTCAATGTCTTAGAATAACAATATAAATCAAAAATGTTAGGAAATAATTAAAAAAATAGTGTTGAAATGACAACTGTGTTTTCAATTGTGCTTGTTTTCACCCCACACTGACTCCCTGACTGGTCATTCTTCAACCCAGTGTTCTCTGAGTAGAACTGATGGCAGGAGAGCCCCTCCAGCAGCCAGAGGCTGTGCCATCCTGCAGTCCAGCTGGTCAGAGCTGGCACTGCTGGGCTCCAGGGCTCCTGTGTATGCATTACCCAACAGCCAGGAGACAGATTTTGGGTAGAACATACAAATCCATAGTTCTGCTGTGCAGGAAGATGGAGAGAACGCTGCCCATGGTCTCTGGCATTACCTATGATAATAATATAATTCCATTATGGGTTTCATGCTGGGAGCCAGACTGACTGATTTCCTCTGTCCTGCACAAGCCCAGGAACTCTGAGCCATCATCCCTCTCTGCACCAGGCTTTGCCCTGAGCATTAAGAACTCCATCCAATGGGTAACATATTGTTGGGGCTGAAAATATCTGGGCAGCACAGGGGGTACCACCTGCTATTTACTTCTTGAGCAGCTGCTGCTCTTGGCTCTTCCACAGAAGAGGAGGAGGAGGAGTAGGAAAGAATGAGCTTCTCATACCTGTGGTGTTTGTTCTCAGTGGATAATTGGTTTTCCTTGTCCAGCAGCCAGCACTGATGCCATGCTATGTTGTGGGGGTGTTCTCCTGATGAATGGCACTCCAGTGACTTTGGAAGGCAGGATTTTCTCTGCTCAGAAGTTTATTAACTCTGCCAGGCCTGCTCATCTGCCTCTAGTACCAAATGTGCATTATTCCCCCTTGATTTCCAAAGAGGAATAATGCACATTTAGTACCAAAAATTGTCTGGGGCTGGAGAGTTTGTGCTAGAGAGACTACAAGGGGTGACAAGAGAGAGAAAAAGGAAATAGGAGAGAATATACCACTGCCTGCAATGTGAAATTAAAATAAAAAAGAGAAATTATATGGATAGTTGTATAAATAGGCATATTTCTATAGGTCATATAAAAGAAAGATGAGGATATGATTTTATTTACAGTGACATTGCTAAAAAGAGAAAATAGCTCTAATTTTGGGATAGTGGTTACTAGTGACTCTCACATATCCAGGAAGCATTTGTGAAAACCTCCCTGCACATCCTAGAAATGATGCAGCACAGCTTCTCACCCTGAACTCCAACACAGCTTTCCCTGCTCCTGCACTTCACTCTCATAAACCAAGTTCCTTCTAAAATCTGAAATGTTTCCTCAGGTTTCCTGCTGGGGAAGCCGCTCATCACTTCTGGCTTTTCCACCTCCAGTATCCCTGCTCCTGCAGACAGGCAGCTCACTCTTGGTGTCCTGTGTCCCTCTTTTGTCTTCAGAGATGAGGCTTCTTCTTGTCTCTCCCACAGGATTTAGGGCTTCATCTTTCCTTATTCCAATATATTTCATTTAGGAAAGACTTCAGCAAAGTAGAGAAGCTGGTTTTTAAAATCTCTAAAAGCTTCAACTGAGTCTGTGGCAGAAATATAAAGCTGTCATAGCTCTCATCTTTTGAAAAAGTTCCATCTTCCATATTCTACTCCCCCAGATTCCTCAGCAGTGAATTTCCAAGGATGATTACTTGCTGCACTAATAATTGTTTCCACTGATATGTTCTGAGCCAAAAAATAATGACAAAACTTTTACAAAAACATTAGCCTACTTCCTCTCTTTGATATAACGTAAAATACAGAAAAAAAAAAATTCCTTCCATAGCAAAAACTGTGGAAAGAACTCAAATTTGCTTAAGCCAAACAAATTTCTATTACTGCTGGAATAACCCAGTCCCTGGATTAGGTCAGGGCAACCTAAACTTGGAAATTCTTCTGAATTTGTTATGGATGAGCCATCATTTCCAATTTAACTCTTCCAAGAAATGATTTGCTGCTTCTGGAGAAGGGCTGCAAGACATGTCTAAGCCCATTGTGCACAAGGACACACAGAGGAAGGCAATGAGCTCGGCCCAAGGTTAAGAGGGGATTCAGACCTGAGCTGGAATTACTCAGTTATTTTGTATCTAATATTTAGAACAATTTTCAATTGCCCAACATGCATTAAGAGCTCCAAAAATTGGAAACTGAAATTGGCAATGTTCAAACTGAAAATCAAATGCTCTCTGTGTAGTTAAATACCACCCCAGATTGGTGAGAAATTCTGAGAAATCCTCAGCATCTGAGACAGGATGAGATGTTTTTCTGGGAGACAGTTTCTTCTTGAGTCCCAAACATGTGACATGGGCAGCAAGAGGTGTTTTGGTGAGATTTCTCTTAACTGCATTGGAAAGGGGGCAGGTGAGGCAAATCAGCCGTTGGATTTAAAAAGCTGCTGGGAGCACTGCGACCTGGAGCGCGGCGAACAG
>VXAY01002224.1:640-13572 GCA_013399855.1 Oxyruncus cristatus
CCTGTTTATGTGGAGTGGTTTCCTTGTTTTATCCCTGTTTTTTTGGAGTGGTTTCCTTGTTTTATCCCTGTTTTTGTGGAGTGGTTTCCTTGTTTTATTCCTGTTTATTTGATGTGGTTTCCTTGTTTTATCCCTGTTTATGTGGGGTGATTTCCTTGTTTCTTCACTTCTATCCCTGTTTATTTGATGTGGTTTCCTTGTCTTATTCCCCTTTATTTGGAGTGGTTTCTTCACTTTTATTCCTGTTTATTTGGTGTGGTTTCTTCACTTCTATCCCTGTTTATGTGGAGTGATTTCCTTGTTTTATCCCTGGTTTTGTGGTGTGGTTTCCTTGTTTTCTTCCTGTTTATTTGGAGTGATTTCCTTGTTTTATTCCCGTTTTTTTGGAATGGTTTCCTTGTTTTATCCCTGTTTTTGTGGAGTGGTTCCTTTGTTTTAATTCCATGTATTTGGTGTGGTTTCCTCCTTTTCGTATCCCGAGCTGGCGAATCAGTCCCGTCCCCGAGGCTTTTCCTCCCTTTGCCTTCCCGTCCGATCCAGGGGGGATTTCAACGGAGCTGGGATTCCTTGGGCGGCCGGAGGGTGATTCCAGGGATAATCCAGGGGCTTCCCAACTCCTCCAGTATCCCCATTCCAGGGTTTTCCCACGGGGAGCTGGAGCTGTGGAGCTGACGGAGGGGACACCCAGCCCTCGAAACTCTCCTTCGCGATCCCAGACTTGGGATTCCCAAGTTTTCCCAAAACCGGGAAAAATGGCATTTTTGTCGGAGCGATCGGGAGAAGGTTCTTGATTTGATTTCATTTAATTTAATTTAACTTAATAATTCCTTGATGGAAGAACCCCACAGGGATCCCTGCAGTAAAGGGGGGTTGTTTTTCCACGAGGGAATCGGCAACGAGTTCCTGAAGATTCCGGGAGCTGAAAATCCTCTGAAAATCAGAAGCGGCTTTTGGAAACGTTCTCCAGTGCCATGGGATGGTTTGGGGTGGGAAGGGACCTTAAGGATCATCCCGTTCCAACCCCGGCACCTCCCACTATCCCAGGTTGCTCCAAGGGAATCCAACCTGCCCTCGGGCACTTCCAGGGATGGAGCATCCACAGGGATCTCCTCCCTCTCCTGTCTCCTGATCCTTTTCCCATCATCCTGGAAGGACAATCCCACTCACCCAGGATCCCACTGATTATCCAGGACTCCCTTTTCCACTCATCCAGGTGTTTAATCCCAAAAAAAAACCCTGGAAGAGGCTTTGCTGCAGCCAAAACTGCAGCTGGAACATGAACTGAAGCAAGTTCGGGACAGTCCTGGAATATTTGGAACTCACTGGGGATTTGCTCTGGAATATTTGGAGCTCAGAAAAGAGCCGGGAGCAGCCCTGGAATATTTGGAGCTCAGGACAGTCGGGAACAGCCCTGGAATATTTGGAGCTCAGAAAATTCAGAAGCAGCCCTGAATTATTTGGAGTTCTGGACAACCAGGAGCAGCCCTGGAATATTTGGAGCTCAGAACAGTTGGGAGCAGCCCTGGAATATTTGGAGTTCACTCAGGAGCAGATCAGCCCTGGAATATTTGGAGTTCAGGACACTTGGGAGCATCTCTGGAATATTTGGAGCTCAGAACAGTCAGGAACAGCCCTGGAATATTTGGAGTTGAGAAGGGTCGGGAGCAGCCCTGGAATATTTGGAGTTCACTCGGGAGCAGATCAGCCCTGGAATATTTGGAGCTCAGAAGAGTCGGGAGCAGCCCTGGAATAGTTGGAGCTCAGGACAGTCAGGAACAGCCCTGGAATATTTGGAGCTCAGGACACTCAGGAACAGCCCTGGAATATTTGGAGTTGAGAAGGGTCGGGAGCAGCCCTGGAATATTTGGAGTTCACTCGGGAGCAGATCAGCCCTGGAATATTTGGAGCTCAGAAGAGTCGGGAGCAGCCCTGGAATAGTTGGAGCTCAGGACAGTCAGGAACAGCCCTGGAATATTTGGAGCTCAGGACACTCAGGAACAGCCCTGGAATATTTGGAGTTGAGAAGGGTCGGGAGCAGCCCTGGAATATTTGGAGTTCACTCGGGAGCAGATCAGCCCTGGAATATTTGGAGCTCAGAAGAGTCGGGAGCAGCCCTGGAATAGTTGGAGCTCAGGACAGTCAGGAACAGCCCTGGAATATTTGGAGCTCAGGACACTCAGGAACAGCCCTGGAATATTTGGAGTTGAGAAGAGTCGGGAGCAGCCCTGGAATATTTGGAGCTCAGAAAATTCAGAAGCAGCCCTGGAATATTTGGAGCTCAGAACGGTCAGGAACAGCCCTGGAATATTTGGGGTTCACTCAGAAGCAGATCAGCCCTGGAATATTTGGAGCTCAGGACAGTCAGGAGCAGCCCTGGAATATTTGGAGCTCAGGACAGTCAGGAACAGCCCTGGAATATTTGGAGTTCAGGACACTTGGGAGCATCTCTGGAATATTTGGAGCTCAGAACAGTCGGGAACAGCCCTGGAATATTTGTAGTTCACTCAGCAGCAGATTAGCCCTGGAATGTTTGGAGCTCAGAACAGTCAGGAACAGCCCTGGAATATTTGGGGTTCAGCATAGTCGGGAGCAGCCCAGGAATATTTGGAGCTCAGAACACTTGGGAGATCAGCCCTGGAATATTCGGAGCTCAGAACAGTCAGGAACAACCCTGGAATATTTGGAGCTCAGAACACTCGGGGGCAGCCCAGGAATATCTGGAGGGGAAGGACTCCGGGGGGCGTCACCGGCACGTCTCCGGAGAAGATTCCGGAGCCGCCCGTGTGGAGACGAGTCCCTGGAGTGCCCTGGAAATTTATGGACTCTCAGTCGGGCTTTCATGATCCCGGGAACAACCTCGTTTACACTTAGTCCTGAGCCCGCTGAGCCGGGAAGGGATCCCGGAGGATACTCGGGATGCGGCAGGGCTGAGGCGGGAGGGGATTTAGGGGGCCCCTCTGGGCCAGAGCTGGGTTTAACCCTGTCCTGTGACCCCCTCCTCTCACTCCCCTGCTTTAAGCCAGGCTTAAAATCCGTATTTAATTAATGTTGAGGTGTAAGTGTTGCAGTGAAAAGCCAGGTCAGTCGGGAGGGGGGGTTTTTGGGGGCCCTCTGTGTTTAACCCTGTCCTGTGGTCCCTCCCCTCCCTCCCCTGCTTAAGCCAGGCTTAAAATCCGTATTTAATTAATGTTGAGGTGTAAGTGTTGCAGTGAAAAGCCAGGTCAGTCGGGAGGGGGGATTTTTGGGGTCCCTCTGTGTTTAACCCTGTCCTGTGGTCCCTCCCCTCCCTCCCCTGCTTAAGCCAGGCTTAAAATCCGTATTTAATCAATGTTGAGGTGTAAATGTTCCGGTGAAAAACCACATCAGTCGGGAGGGGGGATTTATGGGCTCGCTCTGTGTTTAACCCTGTCCTGTGGTCCCTCCCGTCCCTCCCCTGCTTAAGCCAGGCTTAAAATCCGTATTTAATTAATGTTGAGGTGTAAGTGTTGCAGTGAAAAGCCAGGTCAGTCGGGAGGGGGGATTCATGAGTGGCTCTGGGCCAGAACTGGGTTTAAGGCTGTCCTGTTGTCCCTCTCTTCTTTCCCCTGCTTAAGCCAGGCTTAAAATCCGTATTTAATTAATGTTGAGGTGGAAATATTCGGGTGAAAAGCCACGTCAGTCGGGAGAGGGGATTCATGGGTGGCTCTGGGCCAGAACTGGGTTTAACGCTGTCCTGTTGTCCCTCTCTTCTTTCCCCTGCTTAAGCCAGGCTTAAAATCCGTATTTAATTAATGTTGAGGTGGAAATATTCAGGTGAAAAGCCACGTCAGTCGGGAGAGGGGATTCATGGGTGGCTCTGGGCCAGAATTGGGTTTAACCCTGTCCTGTTGTCCCTCCCCTCTCTCCCTGCTTAAAGCCAGGCTTAAAATCCTCATTTAATCACTGTTGAGGTGTAAATGTTCCGTTGAAAAGCCAAGTCAGTCGGGAGGGGGGATTTATGGGCTGGTCCCCTCCGTGGTGAGCGCCGATCCCAAAAGGCTTTCCCGTGGATTCCCATCCAGGCGGGCGGGATCAGAGCCCCTCTCCTTCCCCTGCTGGAAACCTGCTCATGAGTCTCCAGGGATTGTTAATTCTCAGGAATGTTCTTACCAACAACCACCAGGGAGGAGCCCAATCAACGTTGTCTTCATTATATTCCTGCTAATTAATTAACAGGGAGGAGTTCCTGTCACCTAAGGCTGCCTCGGAATCCAAAAGGAATCATGGCATGGGCTGGGTTGGAGGGGACCTCAAATCCCAGTTTTACCCCAAATCCTGCTGCTTTACCCCAAAATCCTCATGTTTTACCCTAAAATCTTGCTTTTACCCCAAATCCTGCTGCTTTACCCCAAAATCCTCATGTTTTACCCTAAAATCTTGCTTTTACCCCAAAATCCTGGTGGTTTACCCTATAATCCCAGTTTTACCCCAAATCCTGCTGCTTTCCCCCCAGATCCAGGTGTTTTACCCTAAAATCCCAATTTCACTCCAAATCCTGCTGCTTTACCCCAAAATCCTACTGGTTCATCTTAAAATCCCAATTCCACCCCAAATCCTGCTGCTGTGCCCCAAAATCCTGCTGCTTTCCCCCCACATCCTGCTGCTTTCCCCCCAAAATCCCATTTTTTGCCCCAAATCCCACTGTTCTACCCCCCAAATCCCGGGTTTTCATCCCCCGCATCCCGGGAATCCCGCCCTCGCTCCGGCTGCGCCTTCCAGCGCCATTCCCGCCTGGAAGCGGCCGCCCGGCTCCGGCTCCTGCGATCCCGCGGGATTCAGCCGCGTTCTTCCCTCTCTTCTCCCAGGGGTCGGCACCAGGAATTACTACCGGAAGATTGGCTACGAGCTGGAAGGGCCCTACATGGTGAAAAGGTTGGGATGATGATCCGGGGAGTCCGGGAGGAGCAGGAGGCGACGCTTTTATCCCGACGCTCATCCTGGGAATGGAGCCCGAGGATCCAGCCCGGAGCCGAACACCAAAGCTGCCGATGCCAAGTGCTGGCTCCCAAGAATAGGATGGGGTTGGACTTGGCGATCCTGGGGGTCCCTTCCAGCTCCAGGTATTCCCTGATTCCCACGGAATGGGGCGGGGCAGCCCTGAGAGGGGCCCGTTCCCCCCTTCCCCACCCGCAGGGATCGGGAACGTTCCCGGAGCCTCCTGAGCCGTGTTGAACGTCCCCTGTCTCCGGGATGGGCTCCGATGGTCGCGGTCCAGGCTTGGAATTTGGGAATCTCGTGGAGCGGCCCAGTGGGGGAAAACCACCTCCCATGGTGGGATGCTCTCGGGGGGCTGTTCCTGGTGTTAAAATCCCGCGGGGTTTTCCCGCAATCCCAATAAAATTCTCTCCCCGGGGCTCGGTTGTTTTAAGCCGTTTTTTTTTTTTTCCTCCTTCTTGTCCATCCCAAGCATTCCCGAAGTTTGGCCCTTTCCCAGGAGACCACGAGCACTGGGAGCGAAGGCCTTGCTGGGATTAAAACTTCAACTTAAACCGAGTCTCCTGGAATAAGTGAGGTTGGAAGGGACTGGGAGCTCCCTGCAGTCGGGTCAGGATGGGGGTGCTGGGATGTCTCCAAGGTATCCATCCTCTCATCCCAGCGGGATTCTGCCCATGGGGCATCTTCCCTGCCTGTTCCCACCTCCCTGCCCTTCATCCCACAGCAGGGCCGGGCTCTGGGGAGGGTTTGATCCCCGTCTCTCCCAGCATGGAAGGGCTCACATCCCTCCAGATCCCCGGAATCTCCTCCTGGTCCCGCTCGGGAAAAGGGGGCCAAGTTGCCTTTTCCAGGAATTCTCTCGGGAACGATCAAATTAAAGCTCTTTCCAGCACCTTCCAACCCCCTCCCAGCCCAGGACCCCCGGGGCGGGTGGGGGCCCTTTGACATCCGGCATTCCAGGATTTTGGCCCGGGGCCACCCACGGTGCCTTTCCCAGACGGGAAGTTTGGGATCTCTGACCTGCTCCAGCCTTTTTTTTTTACGGTATTCCAGTCAAAAATAGGGCTGGAATGCAGCCACGGCTTGTGGACACCGCGGCCTTTCGGGGGGTGCTGCCATAAAGGACCCTGGCAGGAACTTTCCAGAAGCTTTTCCAATGGCTTGGAGATGGGATTAACAGCAGGAGGAATGCCAGGGGCTGGAGTCGCCATCCCTGGAGGGATTCCCAATCCCTGTGGATGTGGCCCTTGGGGACACGGGGCAGGGCTGGCCTGGGCAGTGCTGGGGGGGGGTTTGGACTGCGGGATCCCAGAGGGATTTTCCAACCTCAACCATCCCTGAGGATTCTGGGCCATCCTGGCCCTGTCCCAGCTCCCCACAATTCCCTGGAAGGAAGTTTCAGGAGATGGGGGTCCCCAATTCCCAGGGAACAAGGGCCGGGAGGAGAGGGAACGGCCTCCAGCTGGGCCAGGGGAGGGGCAGGGGGGGATAATTGGGAACAATTCCCACATGGAAAGGGCTGTCAGGCCCTGGAAGTGGTGGAGTCCCCATCCCCAGAGGGATTTAAAAATCCCTGTGGATGCGGCACTTGGGGATCCTGGAATCCTGTGGGGGGAGTTTGGGATCTTCGCTCCAAGACATGGAAGGGATGGAGCATTTCCAGAGAAAGGAATGGAATTAGGGAAAGTCTGGAGCAGCAGGAGCAGGTGAGGGAGCTGGGGGGGCTCATCCCAGAGAAAAGAATCCTTTTCCCACCCCACAACTCCCTGACAGGAGGGAGGAGCAGTTTTTAAGGGAAAATAGATAAATTAATAAATTAAAATAATTAAGTAATTAAAAGCCCGCGTGGAGACCGGATAAAAACAATCCAGCAGCTGTGAGGGGAACGGGGAAAATAAGGAGGTGGGGAGGGAATAAAAGGGAGTAAAAGAGCCGGTTTTCCCGGCCTGGAATTTTCCCTGGCGCATGGGGAGGGTGCGGGATCCTGCCGGAATTCCAGGTGTTCTCAGCATTCCCGGGAAATGGGGCGGTCTCGGGAAAATAGAGCGCCGGGATGGCCTGAGGTGGGAAGAGGGCGAGGAAAACCTTTAATTCAGGGAAGGGAAAAAAAAGAGGGAAAGCCAAGTGTCCCCCCCACACCCCGTGCTGGGATTCCCCGGAACTCCGGGATTCTGTTCCCGCAGCTTTTTCCAGGGATAACTTCGGACAGAGGCTGGTCCACGGGACAGAGGGTGGTGGGTTGGTTGGTGCTTTTTTGGGGGAGGATAAAGGGGTTTGGTTTTCTGTCAGCCTGGAGGAGCTGGTGAGAAGTGTTACAGTTGCCCAGGGAAGGGATCCAGACTCCGGATAAAGCCGTGGAAAGAAGGAAGAGCCTCTCCCTGATTTTAGCTCCTGAATTCCCGCTCTGTTCCAGTCACAAAACTTGGAATTTGAATAACAGGACAGGAGCTAAAAATAAACATTTCTCCCCAAAATCTCTTTCTGTTCCTGTATCCACCTTTTTTGGGGGGGGGGGAGGGCTGNGCTGGTGAGAAGTGTTACAGTTGCCCAGGGAAGGGATCCAGACTCCGGATAAAGCCGTGGAAAGAAGGAAGAGCCTCTCCCTGATTTTAGCTCCTGAATTCCCGCTCTGTTCCAGTCACAAAACTTGGAATTTGAATAACAGGACAGGAGCTAAAAATAAACATTTCTCCCCAAAATCTCTTTCTGTTCCTGTATCCACCTTTTTTGGGGGGGGGGAGGGCTGTTTATCCCTTCCCTCTGGAAGTTATTCCTGAAGGAAGAACCTTTTCCAGCCTCCTCAGGGAAAGCAAACCCACGGGTTCGCAGCTCCCGTTTTTCCAAAGAGGGCGGGAAAATGAGTTTCTCCCCCGGGATGGGGTTTCTGTGGCTTGGGGGGGAAAAGGGCCTGCAGGGGCGTGGCTTCTGCTGGAAGCTTCCAGAAGCTTCCCCTGTCCCAGGGAGCCAATTCCAGCTGCCCCAGGACCGGGCCCATCGGGAGCGATGGCAACGCCTCTGGGATAACAGAAGGTTCCCGAGGCAGAAAGAATTCCAGCCAGGGAATAGCGGGGTGGGAACGTGGGAACAGCAATGCAGACCCCGAGGTCGGAGCAGAAGGAGGGGCAGGAGGAGCTCCAGGAGCCGGAGCTGAGGCCCCACAGCCCCTGGGGGAGAACAGGGGGGGCAGCTGAGCCCCTGTGCCCGTGGGGGAGCATCGGGGTGAGAGACCCCCCTGTGCCCATGGAGGCGCCCAGGATGGATCAGGGGGATGCAGGAAGGAGGCTGTGACCCCATGGGAATCCAGGATGGATGAGGGGATGCAGGAAGGAGGCTGTGACCCCATGGGAATCCAGGATAGATCAGGGGGATGCAGGAAGGAGGCTGTGACCCCGTGGGAATCCAGGATGGATCAGGGGATGCAGGAAGGAGGCTGTGACCCCGTGGCAGGCCCAGGATGGGGCAGGTCCTGGCAGGGACCTGCAGCCCATGGAGAGGGAAGCCCACATGGAGCAGGTTTGTCCCGGGTAGGACTCGTGGCCCTGTGGGGAACCCATGTTGGCGCAGCACATCCATGAGGGACTGAGCCCATGGAGGAGGGACCCACGGGACAGCAGGGTGGGAAGGGCTGCCCGAGGGGGGGATTCACCCTGGAGATCCATCCAGGACTGTGTGCCATGGGATGGGCTCACCCTGGAGATCCATCCAGGACTGTGTCCCATGGGATGGGCTCACCCTGGAGATCCTTCCAGGAATGTGTCCCATGGGGTGAGCTCACCCTGGTGAATTCCAGCCCAGCCCCTCCCCACCCTCCCAGCCGGGAATCCCTTCCCAATCTCCCAGCTCTCCCTGCCCTCTGGCACTGGGAAGCCATTCCCTGTGGGAGAATCCAGGATGGAAAGGTGGGAAGCACGCAGGGACGGGGAGAAGGAGGAACCGATTTCCAGGAGTTTTCCTGGAAAGAGCGGCGACAAAACGGCGACTCACAAGGGGGAAGCGCAGGAATTCCCGCGGGAATTCCCCTCGCAGCCAGCTTGGCTCTGGATCTGTTCCCTAAAAAAAGGAACACGAGCATAAAAGCACAGAAGTTTTGGACAAAGGAGCATTTTTCCCCCGTGGTTTTCCTGTTAAAATTCCAAAACAAACAAACAAACAAATAAATAAATAAGTGGTTTGTTCCCTTCAAACGGAACCGTTCCAGAAATCCGGGAAGCTGTCCCGGCCTTCTGCTGGACACAATTCCAAAGGAGGCTCCCGGATCCCAGCGGGACACGATCCCTGCGAAGGAAACCCAGAAAAGGTGCAAAGTTGCCCCAAATATTGGATATTTTGGCCAATATCCAACGTGTCCGTCCCCTCCCCCACCCCAGGGATGAGCTTCCCGCTGTGGAAATCCCACTTTGGAGCAAGGAAATTCCTGAATCCCGGGGTATATCCATGTCCTGGTGTTCCAGTCCATGGGAGAAAACTCATTCAGGTGTTTTCCGATCAGAGAATCCCGGGATGGGTTGGGTGGGAAGGGACATTAAGGATCATCCCGTCCCAACCCCGACAGCTCCCGCTATCCCAGGGAATCCAGCCCGGCCTGGGACGCTCCCAGGGATCCAGGGGCAGCCACAGCTTCCCTGGGAATTCCAGCCCAGCCCCTCCCCACCCTCCCAGCCGGGAATCCCTTCCCAATCTCCCAGCTCTCCCTGCCCTCTGGCACTGGGAAGCCATTCCCTGTGTCCTGTCCCTCCAGTCCTTGTCCCCAGTCCCTCTCCAGCTCTCCTGGAGCCCCTCCAGCCTCTGGAAGGGGCTCCAAGCTCTCCCTGGATCCTTCCCTTCTCCAGCCTGGACATTCCCAGCTCTCCCAGCCCGGCTCCAGAGCCTGACATTGGATCCATCCACAGCCCGACTCCTCTCTGGGAAGGAGTTCCGGGAACAAGGGGGTTCCCTGGGAATCTCAGCACTCGGGGAAGGGTCTCCCTTCCCCTTTCCCGCCGTTTCCAATCCCCACATTCCATAAAAATCCCTCTGAATGGATTCTGAGTGTCCTTTATCATGGAATCCTGGAATGGGTTGGAAGGGACCTCAAAGCTCATCCCGTTCCCTGGCCAGGGACAGCTCCCGCTATCCCAGGGAATCCAACCCGGCCTTGGACACTCCCAGGGATCCAGGGGCAGCCACAGCTTCCCTGGGAATTCCAGCCCAGCCCCTCCCCACAGCTCCTTCCCAGTATCCCATCTGGCTCCCAATTGGGAGCGCTCCAGCGGGAACTCGCCCCCCTTCCCGCCGTCCCAGAATTCCAGGACGATCCAGGACAAACCTGGATCCGGGCACCTCCTGCCCCTCAGGGCAGGTCTCCACCAGCAGCGGGTGGGATTTCCCGGCTGCCCAGGGGTTGGAATGTCCGCCCTTCCCGCGGGATGCGCTCCGGAGCGCCCGGAATTCCCGCAGGGGCAGCTCGGCCTTTTCGGGGCCCCTTCCCGGGCCACTTTCCTTGGAGGCTCCTTGAGAAGGGCCTGGGAAACCACCCGTAATTCCCACGGGAAACTGTGCCCGGCTTCCGCCGCCATCCCTCGCAAAGAATCCCGGGAAAACTGGACACCGGGGGAGCTGCTCCAGCTCCTGGCGGTTCCCTGCTGGAAAAACACGGAACAGGAGAGGATGAGAAGCTTGAAACTCTCCCAAAGAAAGCTTGGAACTCTCCCGAAACACTCCCAAGGGAACGGCTCCAGCAGCATCAATTCCAGTGGGATACGATGCATCTTCCCAAGGAAACGCTTCCAAGCAGCAACAATTTTAGTGGGATATGTGGCAGCTTCCCAAGGAAACGCTTCCAAGCAGCACCAGTTTTAGTGGGATACGGTGCAGCTTCCCAAGCAGCTCCAGTTTTAGGGGGATACAATGAAGTTTCCGAAGGAAACGCTTCCAAGCAGCCCCAGTTCTAGTGGGATATAATGTGGTTTCCCAAGGAAAAGCTTCCAAACAGTGTCAATTTTAGCGGGATACTATGAAGTTTCCAAAGGAAACGCTTCCAAGCAGCATCAGCTTTAGGGGGATATGATGCAGCTTCCCAAGGAAAAGCTTCTAAACAGAACCAATTTTACTGGGATATGTGGCACCTTCCCAAGGGAAAGCTTCCAAGCAGCACCAGTTTTAGGGGGATACAATGTGGTTTCCCAAGGNACTCTCCCGAAACACTCCCAAGGGAACGGCTCCAGCAGCATCAATTCCAGTGGGATACGATGCATCTTCCCAAGGAAACGCTTCCAAGCAGCAACAATTTTAGTGGGATATGTGGCAGCTTCCCAAGGAAACGCTTCCAAGCAGCACCAGTTTTAGTGGGATACGGTGCAGCTTCCCAAGCAGCTCCAGTTTTCGGGGGATACAATGAAGTTTCCGAAGGAAACGCTTCCAAGCAGCCCCAGTTCTAGTGGGATATAATGTGGCTTCCCAAGGAAAAGCTTCTAAACAGAACCAATTTTACTGGGATATGTGGCAGCTTCCCAAGGAAACGCTTCCAAGCAGCACCAGTTTCAGAGGGATACGGTGCCGCTTCCCAAGGAAAAGCTTCCAAGCAGCCCCAGTTTTCTCGGGACACGCTGCAGCCGCAGGAGGAGCGACACCCAGCCCNCCCCCTCCCTGTCCTCCAGCAGCCCCTCGGCCCCAGCTGTTCCCAGAATCCCACCTCAATCCCCTTCCCAGCCCATCCCCTGCTTCCTTCCCCGCTCCAGGACCCTTTTCCACCGCAGCCCCTTCCCCTTTCTCCTTCCCCANTCCAAGGAGCATCAGTTTTAGGGGGATACAATGTGGTTTTCCAAGGAAAAGCTTCCAAACAGTGTCAGTTTTAGCAGGATATGATGCTGTTTCCCAAGGAAAAGCTTCTAAACAGAACCAATTTTACTGGGATATGTGGCACCTTCCCAAGGGAAAGCTTCCAAGCGGCACCAGTTTTAGGGGGATAGGATGCAGCTTCCCAAGGAAAAGCTTCCAAGCAGCACCAGTTTCAGAGGGATACGGTGCCGCTTCCCAAGGAAACTCTTCCAAGCAGCCCCAGTTTTCTCGGGACACGCTGCAGCCGCAGGAGGAGCGACACCCAGCCCGGGCCTTTCGGGAGATCCCATATCCATGGTAACCCGGAGCCCTCCTCCGGCGCGATCCCGATCCCGGCCGCGCAGCGGGACCCGCAGCCCCCGGGAAGCGCCGTCGATCTGCCGGCAGAGCCGGGTAAGGAAGGGAAGGAGCTCTGGAGCCACGTTCCCGGCCCGGGAGGCAGGGAAGGGGAGGCAGCACCTCCCCGGGAAGCTTCGACCGGCATTGACTCGGAGATCGATGGAGCTCCCGCCGGGAGCGGCTCTGGCAATAAATATTCCCCCCCGTCGGGAAGTTTTCCTCCCCGCCCGCGGCTGCCTCGTGTCCCTGCGCTTCCCCTCCCAATTTCCTGCCGGTCCATGCCCTGCTCCTCACCCTCGTCCCCCTCCCGCAGCCCCCATTCCGTGTCATTCCTCCCTGTCTTGCCCAGCACGGGTTCCCAGGTTGCCTCTTTGCCCCAGCCCCTCGTTTCCCTCCTCCCCTCGCCAGCGCTCAGCAGCATCCCAAGTTTATCCCTAAAAACAGGGCATTTTCTGCTCTCCTGCCCTACACATCCCCTTTCCCGATCCCTTAACCCTTCCCTCCACCACCCGCTGCTCCCTTCAAAGCCATTCCCTCCCCAGAGCCACGGCCCTGCTCCATCCCCCAGCTGTGCTCCTTCCCCAAGTCTTTCCTCTCTCCCCCCAGCCCTCCCCGCCCCATTCCCGACTCTCCAGCCCTCGGCTCCCCGTTCCAAACGCCTTCCCCATTCCTCCCACACCCCCTGCCCCAGGAGACAACCGGCCCTTCCCCTCCTCAATCCCTCCCTTCCCCATCCCACGGCCCCCTCCCTGTCCTCCAGCAGCCCCTCGGCCCCAGCTGTTCCCAGAATCCCACCTCAATCCCCTTCCCAGCCCATCCCCTGC
>VXAY01002226.1:0-91625 GCA_013399855.1 Oxyruncus cristatus
TTTTTTTTAAATAACAATAATAAAAAGGCTTTGTTTTAAGACCTGGCCATGGGCCAAGCCATATCATGTACAAAGTTTGTGGAAAATATAATGAATACACAAAATCCAGACACAGTACATCTTTCACTGGTTTAAGCTTTAAATTTTGTCCTGTACACTTAGGAAATGAGGAAAGAAGCTCAGATAATAAGGAAGAACAAAAAAATTTTTAAGATTTAACCAACAGGTTAAGCCTTTCTTAATTACGATCATCCCTTTGCACATCATTTAGGTATTCCATAAGGGATAGAATTGTTGAATATGCTGCATTATTTTTTCCATGACTTGAGCCTTTCTCACAGCTCAGTAAATCATTCTCTTTACCTAGAGCTGGATATGTAACACTAAAGCTCTTCCACACACATTGTTCTTCATTTCTAGAGGTGCTCAGCATTAGTCCCATGGACTTCAGCAACCTATAGTTTATAGAGTTGTGAGCCTCAAGAGCTGTGTACCAAGTCCTGACTGGAATTTTCCATCCCATTAGAAGATGTGTATCCTTTCCTCCAAACTTGTTTTTTGCTGGGATGGAGATGCAGCTGTAAAGAGAAAATCTGCTCCTGATATAGGATCTCAGGCAACAGCTAACTGTGGACAAACAATGTGTAGAAATAAATATTACATTAGAAATAAATACAATCTTCACTTAAAAATAACATATCTAAACCGAGAGAATATATATCCATCAGTTTGGATATATGAACATCAAATAAGCCATCAATTTATGATAACCAAAAATAGCTGCAGTAATAACATACAAGATATTTTGACTCAAAGGCCAAATGCTCTCCTTTTTAGAGACTGTCAATGACTTATTGCTGTCCTTCCTGCAAGGAAACACAGCACATGAGTGGTGTGTGCCATGCATCCAATTTTGGCTAGAAATTTCAGCAGTGCTCCAAAGAGGCTTCACATACTTCTTACCTAGAGGGATACAACCAGATGCTCTAAAGGAGTGTCTTTTGACAGAGATGTCCACACTTTTGTGTCTGCTTTTTTGTACTTGCTCACACCCACTCCTCTACTATGATTTTTTGCTGTTAAGGCCCTGGTTCTTATTCTTGACAAACACTGGGAAGGAATCTCCTCCCTGGCACAAGGCAGGCCTCCAGAAGAAGCAGGTGGCAGTTGTGAGCAGAGGATGAAAGAAATCCAGAAGAGAAAGCTGTTTGGGAAGTAACGAGTACAAGAGCCAATTTATATTTTAATGATTAAAGAGAGATTAAAGCCAACAGCATCATGATTTTAACTCTGCAGCTGGTGGGTTTCTTTGTTTTCTGGTCAATGAAGCTGAATTATGAGGCTGAGGGAACTTCAAAAGTGTTAAAAGATGTCATAATAGTAAAGGGAAGTCTATAATTATGCAGAAATTATTGCATATAATATGTAAGTGGATTGCACTTAAACAGCCTCATCAAACCCATTTCCACTGAAAACTCATTGATACCACAGATGAGGACTTCAGGTGGGAGGATAAGCCAGAGGAATGGATGAACACTTAAGAAACAAAGTCCTCGTTTTCATGCTAATGTCCCTGAGCAGTTCAGAAGAAGAGGAGAGAAACAGTCTTTGTAGAACATTGTGACGGGAATGCAGCAGTGCAGGGGAGGAGGAACCTCCTCTGGTGTAGGAATGAACTACTTCAAGTGAACACTTCAAGTTGTTCATGAGACAGCAGCAGCTGTAAGCCTTCTGCAATCCCAGCACATTTTATTATTATTGCAAAATAAAAAAAAAGTCAGTGTCTGTCTGACATAATCAGAGTGACAGAGATTCATCAGGGACTGCGATATTTTGCTGTTGCTGTCTTTTCATCCTTCTCTTGTTAGACATGAAGAACAAGATATATTCTCACAGGACCACTCAAGAAGACTTGTCTTCCCTTGTGCAAAACAGCTAGTTGAGCCCCCTATAATATTAAAAAGTATTATTTAAGTTTATATTTTATGTAAGAACATGAAAGAAGCCCTCTCCTAAACAGCCCTTCAATTCTGCTTTGGTCATCCTTCATCATTGTGACTCCTTTTGACTTATGATCTGCATCCTGCCTCAGTATCCTGCTCCCTGATCCCAGTAAGATACTTGGGGCAAGTGCTCCAGCTTTCCTACAGATAGAAGATAGCTTTGTAGTTCACAACACTTGTTTTCTTTTTGCTGCAGGATGGTGGATTGTTCTGAGGACAGAGGTACACAAGCCCTAGAGCTAACCCCTAAGCAAGAGTGGTACTCACCAACCCCATCATTAATTTTGAGGCTGCACCCAAGAATGTCTGGATTTAATTTAGGTAAGCAAGCTTCTGCTGACTTCAGGTAATTTCTAGTAAAAGAAGCTGGTTCCTAACTTCCAAGCTCCTATGAAATATATTGGGGGAAACAGGTACCACAAACTTACTTTAGTCTCCTCTTACTTTACCAGGTCTTGATGCAATGCTTACTCTCTGCATGACTTCAGATATCAGGAGTCCAGAAAAATAAGCTCTTTTGTTCTTCAGGTTAAAAAAAAACCCACTAAACTTATGATACTATTGAATCTGAATTCTTGTTTCTGTACACAGTCTTCCATTATAATAGGGGTGAGTTGACTCTTAAATTGTGACTAAATTATGACTAGTTAAGCTCCACACCATGTCTGAGGCTGTGTGTTTTTATATATTCAGAAAGTCCTTCTTTCTGAAGTCCCAGGCCTCAGCCCTATTCAGAAATAAAGCCAGACAATGTCCATTACCACCACTTAGGTGTCCCCTGACTCAAGCAGTATTTGACTGGGAGTTATGCGCATTCCTGTAAAACATTTAAGCCACTGGAGTAAATTCTTTTGTTAAAGTTTGTTAAAAGATTGGTTAAATATGTATTCATATGTGGGAATGTGACTCTTCTTTTGTACATGAAGCAGCACATGTTCCTTCCCATCATGAAACATTAGTTTACCTTTGTGTTCTGTGCATGAGAGATTTAGTTCACCTCCCTGTCTAGATTTCAGATTTTCCTTCAGCCTCTTACACAGAATAATGCTGATTGTTCTCTTGAGAAGGATTATATAAAACTTCAGCTTCAACAGGGGACCAAATTCTCAGCTGCCATAAACTGCTGTTACACCAAGCGCACTAGAACGGCACAGATTTGCAGCACCATAATCGTTCAGGAATAGAACTCAGTCCCATCCATCAGTGTTTCATAACTTGCATCATCATTTGACTCTCACTTCTGAAGACAAAATATAAAGATGAATTGAGCCCTCCGGGTTTTTTAGCTATTGAAAGTTGCACTTCTTAACAAAGTAATTAATCTTTTCTGGGGGTTGTTTTTTTTTCAAACTAAAAGAGGAGCTGTCACAGCATCAATTTCTGCTGCTTTTTTTCCTTCCAGTTCTGTCCTTTGTGCATATTTGCTAGTTGACACTTAACATTAATTCCTCTCATTAATTTTGCTCATGTTTTTGTTAGTTTTCTGCCTAGAGTTAAGCCTTAAGTAGATAACTGTATTGAAACAGTCCGTTTAACAGGGTGAAAGATGCATTTCATGGGTTTTTAGTGAGAAATTGAAAATCACACAGTAAAGTAACCATATGGTGTCTAGCACGATGGATCTGACTCTTGACAAGTTGTTCTTTAAGACCACAAGGACAGTCTGAACACTGAGAAGTCCAAATATAATCACATTAATTCAAATATCTGCAGACCTTGCTTTTTATCAAAGACCCTAAGAAATTGCCAGTCTCAGCCATTTGACTGAGGAGCAGGAGGAAATACATACATCTGCTACAGTCCCAAATAATTTTTTCAGCCACTCCATCCAGTGAAAACTGCTCAGGCAACAGCACAGGCAAAACAAGAAATGATCACAGTAGAGATCAGTTTGGGTTTGGTTTTGGCATTTTTTGATCTGTAGACTAATTTTGCAGCTGCATTTCCCCCTCTCCTTTCTAATTTCATTTATTCAAAAGAAGAAAATAATCCAAACCCAACTTCATCATCTAAGAACTTTGAGGGGCCCATTCCTTTGAGTATTATGAGATTTATCCCATTTATGTTGAGGTTCACAAATAAACCTCTCTCTCAGCAAGATTTACTTCTACTTATGCTAACACTTCTAATAAACTCACAATAATGCTGATCACACATACAGAAGTAAGCCCATGCTCAGGTATTTGTAGCAGCTGGGCCTTAGAGACAATTCCTCCCCCGGCCCCCAAGGTATTTAGGCATATCTGTTCTTTAATCATTTTTGGCAGTATACAAATAGATACAGATTTCCATATATTTACCTAAACCTACTGTAACTTCAGTTGTAGGAAAGGTATATGACTTTTCTTTCAGAATATTAAAGAATCTTATCTATCAGGTGCTTCTGCGTATTTATCAAAAGCTAAGCTTTGCTGAAGTGGAGAGAGAAAGATCTGCAGTGTCTCGCTTGACACATGGACAGATGTATCTCCAGCCAAAGGTATCTGCAACACCAACTTAATCAGTCTCCAGCCTTGGAGAAAAACTCATTAAAAAGAAGCACAAATTAGGAGGCAGTTCAATGGTGTTTTCTATGATACTTAAATAAAGCTGCCTTGTCATAGCAAATTCTGTGTAACTGGGACAATGGTACAAAACCTGATGTTGATCTAGAAACTTGGCACCTCAGGGCCATAGAAAAGGGACTCTCCGTGATCTGATGAGAAGCTCATCCTGGTATCTGTGACCCACTGGGTGACTCTAAGTCAAAGAGGATGAGCTCTGTACCCGGAGTGATATCACTCTGACAGCAGAGTGATAATGAATCTGGTTTGATGGGAAATCAGAAAGAAAACCCAGTTAGATTTAATCTGCATTCAGCTGAAAAAAAATATTCATTCACGCTCCTACCTTTTGATTATAAACATTTCTAGAAAAAAAAAGTAATGGAGTGCCTATTTTAAGCAACAGCCTTCCAAGGAAAGTTCTTTGCAGACCATCTATGTTGGAAGATGACTTTATGTTAACAGTAAATTCATTATCAGATTTACTGAATATTTGCATGCACAGTATCTTCACTTTCAAAATACTATTTTTCCCCTGAGACCATCAAAACTTGTATGATAGAGGGGCTTTGAAATATTACTCATCCTGATCGATTTTTTTTCCTATCCCAGAAACTTTCTGACTACTTACTAAGTGCTTATTTTCCACTATTGAAAACAGTGGATAACTGAAAATTATTTGTACTATGAAATTTTTAAATCAGCCCAGATTAATAATGCTCAGCTGGTTTTATTGTCTTCATTTATTTAATATTATATTTATGTACTTCTGATTGCCACTATGTTCCGTGTTTAGTATTTTGTTTCCTTTACTTCAAGTGCTTTGTAAAGCACAAAACAATAGTGTCAGATTCTGGTGACTAGTCACAGAAAGGATAACAACTGGGAAACTTGGAGATAGCCATTTTTCCTCTAGGAAAAACTGAAGGCTTTGGAGATACAGTCACTTTCTCAGCTAAAAAAAGCAGGATCATTCCTTCCCCTCTTTCCCACTGCCCCCAGTAAAGAAAATCATCTTAGTCAAGACTAAGTATTGTAGAAAAAATATACATAGAAAATAGTCTCCTTTACTTTAATCACCAAGCTGATTAATTAATAAACAGCTACCTTTATAGTCTGCATCTACCTGCCTTAGAAGAACACTTTGTTATTAAATCTGTCTTCTCCACTTACTGAATTAAGATTCACATTCTATGGCTGACTAGGAGCACACAAACAGGATCCATTTTGGATCAAGTTAACCAGAAATTTTCAGTACCACATCTAATACAATCTAACTGCAGATGGACGGCCACAGGACCAGACTGCAGCTAACCTGAATTAGTCCTGGGAAATAGGTAAAAGTTGACATCAGGTCCCCAGCAACAAATTTTCTCTCCAGTGCTGCACTTACTGAGCTGCACCACTTACTAAAGTACTTATAGGCATGAAGATCTCTGCATTTCTGGGGAGGAAGCACAATGCAAGTCCAAATTTAAGCAGTATAAATTGCAGAATTATTGTGCTTTACCACGGCAAAAGCTTCATCTAAAGGCTCCCGTCCACCAAACATTTGTGATCACTCTCTCTACATCTACATGCAGAATATCACATGAAGCCAGCCCACTGAACTGAGTGAACACACACCTACAGGATTCTATTCTTAAGTTTTATTTTAAGTTGTGAAAGGGCATGGCTAAGGAGAAGGTCTACCACCATTTTTTAGAAAGCAGTTTGTGACAAAAAAACCCTTTACACTGTAAATGATCAGGGCTTTAATGGTCAGTGTCCCATTCCAAACCCCATCTTGAATTAAGGGGGCAGGAAGAAGCTAATTTTTCCATTTAAGTCTTTTGATTGTACCATGAACATGGAACAGAAGTCCCAGATGTCAGATCCCCCTGCCAGAGGATGCATAAAAACATAGAAATTATCCAATCACCATCATCTAAATTTCTCATGACTCATTTGGAAATTTATAGCAGCTCAGTTTTCCTTTCAAATATATCTTCAAGTTGGCTCTTTCACTTTAAGAAGAGCACAACAGAAGGCCAGATCATTTTGAAAAGTCATTTCAGCAGCCTATTTTCATTATACATCATTGCTTAAACGTCTAGTCAGATATGAATCTCACCTGAACTCCACATGACACTGATTTGCTATCTGACATTGCCTGGATCCCTGAGGTTTCTACCAAAAAAACACAGGATGCTGAACATGTGGGAGAAGGTGACAGCCTAAGAATTAACCTGCTTGTTGATATTCATGTTCCAGCACATCCCCTGACAAACAGAATACTCCAGGGGTCAAAAAAAGAGACAATACAGATTATTTTGATCAGAACTACATGTGTCTGGCAGACTAATCCAAAATTAATTAGATCTGAGCTGCATAATATTCATTTGGATTTCATAAACATGGTGGCAGGGGTAGAAGGATTACGCAGATAGAGAGCAGATAAGGTAACTAATTTGTTGATAATGCTTTGATAATGTCACAAATGTACTTGTCTTAATACTTGCTAAAAATTAGGAATATTTTGTTGTAAATTAGTGTGTTTAGACAGCATGTCATTAAAAATGAACATGTTTTATCAGTAGGAATGAGATACAGATATAAATAGTTTTAACAACTATTATTTAAACAATATTTAAATGATTGTTTCCATTCTGTATCACAGTAGTTAGTTCAGAGCAGTACAAGTGTTTCTAAAAAGCCAACTTTGTTAACTGGAAACAGATACTGAGTTCTTTTGAAATAACTATTACTCACTACCTTTTTTTTAAACCCTGAAGCAGACTTTCATGTGCTGCGAGCTGACATCGCAGTATTGATTTCAACAGTGGGACAATAGTTATTTAATTTTTAAGCAGCTTCTCCCCCCAACCAGCTGAGCAAATTCCATGTGACAGTAAGAGAAAACCCAGTAGTATTTAATAATTAATGAAACCCCACCAAAACCTAACAAAACCCCCCAGCAAAACACTTTAAGTTACAAGAACAGGACAGCTGATAATATTGTCCAAAGAAAGAGAAAGACTCTGTATTTAATTTTATGTGGCCTGAGAGGGGAAGAGAAGTCTTCCCCAGGGTTCACCTGAGGGATTGAAACACATTCTGCAGGCAGAGTCACAGACTGTCTGACACAAAGCACTGATCAGTTTAGAGGGATGGAAGAGGAGGAATGAGAAAGTCTGGAAATGGAAACTGAGAGCACTTACAAATTTGTTAACAAAAGTGCTTTCTGCAGACCAAGGTCATCCTTATTCAGTTGCTGGATTTCACATCCTCCCACGCCCCTGCTCCCCATCAACATGATCTGAGCAGGATAACAATCTTCACTTGTGCTGTGAGAATGTCACAAACGCACCATTTCTCATTTTCCTTTTACAAAGGGATTGGTGCTGTGACGATTCCTGATCCCATTCCAAACTGTCTTCTGAGTAAAGGTTTATTAAAATTGAGATGTTATCCTGTTACATATATAATAAAAGTTGGTCATTTTACATATAGAATGAGACTATAATATAAGTATTTCACAGAGGACTGACTGGAAACAAATTCAGGGAACTGCATGTTTGACAAAATGTCAGACAATGACCCCCAAAGCTGAGGGAAGCTGACAAAGATAATAATGCTTGCTTAATGAATAAAACCTCTGGGACAGATTTTGTGCTGGATCTGTACATTCCTAGTGCCCCTGTGACCTGACTTGTGACTGGTTTTCTTCAGTACTATTGCAATAAACGAGTATGTCACATTGGGGGAACTGTATCAAAAGAATAAGAGAGAAATTTAAGATGTGGAAGGGCTTCCTCCTTGTCCCCCACAACAGAGTAAAACTTATTCTGTAAACATTTTTGACACCTGACCACAGTGCTCCCACTGAATTTGCTTTTGGGAAAATGCCTTCCTCGGTGTCTCAATACACATTTCCTTCCTCAGCTGCTTACTGGAGCTTATTTCAGGCTTCACTACCTTTGTAACCAACCATCTGATCTCTGAAATACCTGGTTCAGTCCTCTGGCAGAAACTCTGCTGCTTAAGGCAGAATACTCACAGAAATAAATAGGAAAAAAAAAAAAAGGCTGGAACAAACATTTTCTTTTTTAACATCAGCAAAGTCAAGCAAGTATGCTGCTGTGATATTTAACACTGCTGAATGCAATCCAAAGGGGATTGTGCAGCATCTGAACAGACAGCCAACAATTAAAATGGTAGTTGCAAAGGACAAGAAACAGAGCAGTGCTGTAGGAGGACTTACTGTATTATACACAAGCTAAAAAAGTCCTAGTCAAAAGTTTTTTCAGAAAGAACAACTTCAGAATATTTTTCACTAACATATTTCACTCCAAAGAAGCCAGCAGGTATCAAGTCCTAATTTGCTTGCAGCTCCCCATCCATCTACGCATAGTATTTTCCACCAAAGATGCTTTACCTCAGTGTGAGACTGAAAACATACACTGGTACCAAGCAGCTTTGACAATGACATTTTTGTTAAGCACAGAAGCCTAGATTTGTGCAGTTATTCCCTCATGCTAGAAAAAAATTAATTCAGCAGGTATCTCCAAACATCCACACAGGTAAGAATAAAACTTAAAAATTCAGGCAAGAACTTCAAAGCTCATCAGAAAAAAACCAAAACCTTGGGGAGCAAAATATGCTCAAAGTAATTAAAAATATTTTACTTCCTTGGCCTAGAAAAATGTCAGATCGGTGACAAGCAAGGCCAAAGCAGTGAGTAACATGATGGGGATTCAATGTCAGATGACTTGACTTAAAAAAATTAGCTTTAAATTAGAAAATTAGCTTATTAAACTGAAGAGCTAGGGTTCTGCTCTGAGAGTGTGAACTTGTTCTGGGAAATATAAAATTTCTCATTGCAAAGACTTTTACACTGCTCTAATTTGAAAGCTATGAACTTCCTGTGACGCTGACAAGCAGTCGGGCGGGAGTTCTTTAAAAAGGGCAAGCCCAGAGAACAGGCAGTACAAGCAGCTGAGAAAGGGAGGGAATCAGGTTTTACTTGCTGTCTAGTGTCAGGGGAGCTGCACTTTACTGGGCCCCTTACCCAGTCTTTGGAGAAACAAGGCTGAAAAACAAAACCAAAAATCCCCACCCGGCAGCCTTTGGACTCCACTTTGGATCCTGGATCCATGGGATACTCCCAAAAAGGAGAAGCTGGGATGGTACAAAGGTCTGGTACTCTTTGAGGGAGTTGCTGTAGGGTGAGGAGTTCTCATGCCCACCTACCCCAAACCACACACCCACAGCCAACACAAGTGTTACTGATGTAGGAAAAGTACTGCACAGGCTTTGGCTGAAATATCTGTTTCAAACACCTCCACTTCCAAAATACAGTGTGCCTCAGAAAGGACACCACCCACAAGCTTAGGAGGGATCTATTTTGGGATATAAATGAGCATTTGCCTGGACCACCCATGAAGTTAGAACCTTCTTATCTGTATGTTTCCCAAGCCAAGGTTGTTTAACCTCACATGCATTTTGTGAATTCAGCTTCTCTCACACTGAAACAGTGCAGTGGGACTGCACTGTGAAATAAATAAACAGAAATAGTCTGAACAAAGGAGACAAGATTTTTTTTTCTTCTTCTTTTTTTTTTTTTAAACCTGAATTCATTTAAGGAGCCCTATGGAGAGCTGTGCCAGCACTCTCTAACACACGAGAAGAACGAGAGGCACCAGAGCTAAACACATTTTATCCCAAAAGCATGGCATATTCTAATTTAAGGAACACACACATTCTCACAGACCCTCTAGACTGGTCATTCCTCTGTGTCTGCTCCTCTCTGTGCACACGCACAGAGCTAACTAGCTATCTATTACAATTCAAATATTTCTGACCTAGCTTTAATCTAGACAGATGGGAAAATATATAAGCTTAGTGCAGTTATACAGATTGCCTGACTAAAAAGAATAAATCACTCACTCCTCAGTTTCATCAAAAATTTGTATTTCCTGAGCTACACTGTCCTAAACATGCGACACTTACACCAATCAACAAGAGCAGAGACATACTTTTTCTGCACAAATCAGTTCCTGTCAACAAAACATGATTTTCAGTAAGCACAATCAATAATATGCCAACAACACCAGTTGTTTCTAGATCTTACAGAAATGATGCCAAGCATTATCAGTTGCCACAGTATCATAGCATTCATCCATTTTGGTAAAACATATAAATAAACTGACTGAGAAAAGCTGGAGATTTTATTTTGGAAAGTCATGTAAACTTAATGAGGGACATATAAAGTGATCTATGACAGCATTTTGCCCTATGGCAAGATACAAAGACTAGCAAGCAAGAAAAAAAAGCACATGGATTAGAAAGTGATCAAGTAACAGAAACCACGCAAGTTTAAGTTGGATACAGAATATCCAGCCCACAGGGAAGACATGTCAGTGATTAAAGGTGAAGATTTAACGCTGGAAAACAGTTTGCAGGCAATTGTTTTAATTTAAAATTTGCCTTAAATGGAGACTATGAATCCTAATGTGGATGTAGAGTCATTTAGCATGATTGCTCTTTTACAGGCATGGCCTTTTGTAGTGCACATTTGGGTGCAGACCATATACTACAAGAATCTTGATACCACATAACTAGATCTACCAAAAGAGGACATAATACTTTTGCTTTATCGTTTTTCAACACAATTATAACAGCTAAAAATACTATTGAAACATTTTGTATATTTAAATTAGCCCAGAGATTTGTTTATTCAGTACAACAATTTCTCCTCAGTCACAGAATTTGACAGCAATTTTCACTTACATATTCTAGCACTTATTTTTCTGTATTTATAAGGGAACTGAACAATATAAAAAATAAATTAATGTTTGGGAAGCACTACTGTCATAGATTAATAAATCCCACTGAACGTACTGCAGATACAGATTATTGATCTTCTGAGATGCACAACATGAACACTGGAGAAAGAAAAGACATATAACCTGCTCAAACACCAAAGATACTCAAATACTAAAAAACTTCTCTTGGAGCACTGTCCACAATGAGGAAGAAATTAGTAGGAAAATATGCAGGAGAATACCCTCCATCTGTATATTCACATTATGCACAACAGAGCATATTATTAACCTTTACTTTTTCTTTGTGCAAGCAAAAGCCATAGTGGCAGCACAGCAGCTGCAAGCACATATTACTGTTCCTTTAGCATGCTTTAAAGAGAGAAATAAGGACATACTGGAAAAGAATCTCGGAAAGTTCTGTGGTGTCATACCTTGTAAATATGCAAAGCGTTTTTCCTCTTACTGCAAACAGAAAAAACAGATCATCAAAAGAATAAGTTGAAGAGGGATAAATTTAAAACACAACATCAAATCTTAGCAGGTTAATGCAATTACATTTTGCTTCTGAAATACTTTACAGTGTCCTCTGCCATCCATTTTTGAAAACCCAACAAAACCCAACCAACAATCAACTGAGTAAACAAACAAAAAAACCCCCTCCAAATAAAGCAAATGGAACACACTCAACCATATCCATGAAACAAAACTACTCTTCAGGGTAGATCTACCTGGTAATATTTTTAAGACCTTAATCACCTTAGAAACTTGCTGCACTCCCTGCGCTATTTGCATAATCTCAGTTGACAACTATTCCAAAAATGCACTTTGTAAGTAAGTCTCCGTCAACGGTTTAGCCCTGTGATTTCTGCACGGTTTTTATCAACCCATAAATTTTGCTAATAGGTAAGAAAAGTTCGCATAGACAAAACAGTTTATCATCCTTCTTTTACAAAAGTTTGCACGTACAAATATATGTATATATAATTAGATGGAAGGAAGAAATGCAAAAGTGCCAGAACAGATGAAGTTATTTCATAGAGATGATTTTTCTTGTCCTAAGAATATTTTTTTTACATATCAGAATTTACTTATTTTACACTATTGCACTTAAATATTGTTAAGTACCTTTTGCAGATTATGAACTTGAGAAATAACATTGCTACCAGAAAAATCCCAGAAGGAAAAAGCTAAGTACATTTCCTAGCTTCAAATCACCTTTCCTCCAGATTATTTGGGGTGCAGATTTTCAGCCATTTCCATAAAGCTAAGCTAAATACAGCAAACAAGGCTCAGTGAGGGACAGAAACATGTGAGAGATCATTTACAGTCCTTGCAGAAGCAACAGTGCCACCAATGCAGGGAAAGCCCAGATCCTGGAGAAGATTCTACTTGTGCAACATTGAGCTCAGCAGCTTTTGGTGAATTTAGCCTTATTAAAATTTTTTCTCAGAGAATTTGTGGTGGTGCCTCTGAAACCAGCTTGCTCAGGAGCCTGGGTAACTCCTGCTGAGTCCTCCAAGAGCACAGGCTCAGACATTCAGATGAGATGCAGAAAACTTGAGTTTTCTAAAGCAGGGCAGGTGTAGCTCTCCCAGCTGTCCTGCACTTTGGTGGGTATTCATAGTCACCTTATGTGTCATCACTGAAAAACATTCTGGCTTCTCTGATTTTGACCTGGAAAAATATTCTTGAGAAAGGATCTCACATTTCTCTGGAGACTTCCAGTTTTTGAAAGTCATCTTATTCCTCCCAGAAAAAAACCTCAAACAAATGTTTTGCTGAAATTGCTTCAGCCACCGAGCTTTTGCCTGGAGATCGCTCTCAAACTAAGAAACCCTGCCACAATACCCTATAAAAGGCACAAGACTGTCATAGCTCTGAAGGACTCACGTCAGGCAGCCTGGGACTGCAGGATGGGGACACTTGAGGCCTGAGAAGATGGTCCTGGGACCAGCACATTGCTTAGCTTGAAGGAGGCCACCATGAAAATCCATCCAGAAGTCTCTATCAGTCACAGTGCAGCAGTGAATGCAGCATCTCAAGAGGTAATGGTTAATATGAAATGACTGGATGATTCTCCGCAAAGGTTAAAACACAATTTTCTAATTCAACAGAGATGAATAGTGTATTAGCAGGCTGTTTGTTTCCTGTAACTGAGAGATGCTAAAGAGCTTGCTGCTCTTTGTCTGGTAATTAGTAAATTATAAATTCATAGATGGCATTTGATATTACTATCTAAGACAATTAATGTCTATGTGTTTGTTATTTTATAATATACTAACATGAAACTTCCAATGTCACATTAAGCAATTTATTTCACTTCCACTGGTTATTTTTCACTTCTACTGCAGGTATAAAGCAGAGACTGTGAGGAAAGCTCTCATTGATGAATTTCTATCCTTAAGGTTATAAATAAACTTGTTAACTACTCTCAATCCATACTGGCAAATGAAATGTAGTTCTACATCAGTGGAAACAAAGGCTTGTCTTCCAATAGCTCATTTGTACTTTCTGTGGCTCTGCCCCCACCTTGGCCTGTCCCTTGGCCTCAGCTTATGTAAATCAGTGCTGCTGCCTTTGACATCAGCTTAGCACTAATGATTTCTGCCAGCTGAAGATCTCTGGGCCCTCATGGTATTTTTGTAGCCTTATCTTTCTAGAAACAGTGGTTCCTTAGGTTGGCTTTCCCCATCAGAGGCTGTAATCCCTAAATTGTAGAGGGAGCCTCACCACTGCCCTCAAAACAAAGCAGATTCTCTGCTTCTCCCAGCCTGTCTCCTCTGCCTGCCAAGTAATGACATTATGAGCTACGTCATTTCCATGAGGAAGGTTCAGCACCCACGTGGAAGGAGTCCCTGAAGCTTTGAGCTGGAGAGAAGGTGTTTTGCACATTCAAGGAAAGCACTGCAACTGGGTCTGCCCTGGGGTGGCCTTACCTTGAGTCCTCTGCGCAGTTTTGAGCATCAAAATATAAAAAAAGACATGAAGCTATTGGAGAGTGTCCAAAGGAGGGACACAAGGATGGTGAAGGGGAAGCCTTATGAGGATCAACTGAGGGCACTTGGTGTGTTCAGCTGGAGAAGAGGAGACTGAAGGGAGACCTCATTGCAGTCACAACTTCCTCGGGAAGGGAAGAGGAAGGGCAGGCACTGAGCGCTGCTCTGTGGGAACCAGGGACAGGACCTCAGGGAGTGGCCTGAAGTTGTGTCAGGGGAGCTTTAGTTTGGATATTGGGAAAAGGTTCTTCCCCCAGAGGGTGGTCGGGCACTGAAGAGGCTCTCCAGGACAGTGGGCAGAGCACCAAGGCTGTCTGAGTTGAAGAAGCGTTTGGACAACACTCTCAGGCACATGGTGAGGCTCTTGGGGTGTGCTGTGCGGGGCCAGGAGCTGGACTGGATGATCCTAATGGGTCCTTTCCAACTCAGCATATTCTGTGACTGGTCTCTCCAGGAACTTCCCTCAGTAAGGATGTTCCCATGTGCTGGTGGATAGAGGAGCTGCATGTCAAGCCAGGAGGCAGCAGGGATCTGCTTCCATAAGGAGCAATTGCTGTTTCTTCTATATGCATTTTCAAATCACACAGCAATTGATCACAGAAAGAACAGAACATAAAATTGGCTTTTAAATGACCTGGCTACAACAGCTTCAGGCTCAATTCCTTTTATAACTCTACCCATGATTAACTACTGCTCATGAATCAAAGGGTCATTAGCAGGATATAAATTAATATTTTCTAATTAATATTTTATTTGTTTATATATTTCTATACTAAAAATAACTATTCTAAAATAATTTTCATCCCATGGTTTCATATAAAATAAGGGAACAGAAGAATCAAAAAACAAAACAAAAGGCAGAGAACATAAGTATCTGTTTTCATTTTATGCTTGCTGCAGTTTGACCATCACAGAAGCCCAGATTTCAGAACTACTGTTTTGCTGCATGATACCTGAGTCACCAGAGTGAAATCAAAACCAATCTCTATGTCCATCCATTCATCAAAATGTTTTTATTCTATTTAATAACAACAGAAACAGTCCAATATTGTCTAGCAGAATGTATTTCTGGGAAAATGCTAATCTGGTTAAAATCACAGCTTCCTGTTGATCTCAAAGAGGGGATTTTTTTTGTTTATAATTAATTTGGTTTTTTTCAACTCTGTTTGATGTATGTTTCATAATTAAAAATGAAAAGACAAAATGTTTGCTTTGAGTACAGTAATTCAAGTTACCCAAGATTTTTTCAAACATTTTATTTTATAAAAATAAGAGGTTTATAAAATGCCATGCAGAAATGGTTCATCTCCTGTGAAGTGAAAATTTCTAATTTTGATCTGTCTTCAATAACCAATGGAGGGCTCTAAAAGCAAGATGAAAGAGCAACAAGGTTGTATTAAAAAAGTAATTAAATCTTCTGTGTTTAAAAAAACTCTGATACTCTAAACACACTCAAAGTGTCTGGTCCTCACCTGAAGGAAAATTAACTATTTGTATGCTGGACCATTTGCCTCATCTTTGTACTTGAGACAAGTACATTCAAAAATCCAGAATATCATGTCTTTTTCAATGGTGTCATGTATCAATTGCATTCCTCCTCTTGGCCCCACAGAGTGATGTCCAATGTGCTTCAAGTACTCAGTTTTTCTTCAAGATTCTTTTAACTATAAGACAATAATAAAACCAAACAGTTTCAAAAAATGGTAGAACAATCTCCCTTCCTATAGGAGACAAAAGAACTTCATTCTGGTTGACCAGAAGTTCATAGTCAAGGTCAGGTTGAGGATTGTAAGTCAAATCCAAGATGTTCAAGTCTTACCTACTTAGAGGACATTGGGAAAACAATCCTGACTTCACTAATTGGATCCAGCATTCAGTGATGGATGACTCACCACCAGGTTAAGGAACTTCCACAGCCAGTAGATGACTTCTGCACATGTCTCAGCAGAGCAAGCAAGGGCATTCAGTTTACAAAGTGCAGCTATTTTTTTCTGTGTTTTTCCATTCACATCCATTATGGCTTTGCCTTTAACTATTAGCATTAGGGGCACAGAACTGGAAGTGGCCCCCTGGGTCACTGCAACTAGATCCTGATAATGCAGAGCTGAGTTATTGATTCCTTTTCACAAACTACCACAATATTAAAGACAATAATAACACTATGCAGATTTTTAATTTAGCCCTCAGTCTCCTATGAATAAAATGAAGACAGATGATTTAGGTTGCTTCTCCTTTTCCTAGTACTTTGACTCATGACTTCCTAATCCTCTGTTAGCATATTAAAACATATATTCTTCTCTGAGTTGTACATATTCATGCTGAACATATTAATCATGCATATTAATATTGTAAACATTAATCATATACATAATTATTCATGCACTGCATATTAATCAATTGGAATTATTTCTAAAATCCTAAATTCACTAATGTTCAGTAACAAATTCCATTAACTAAACTAAAATAGATTTTCTCTCTGTTTATTATCGTGGAAAACGAATGAAAAAATACAGATCCACATTGCTGACAGGGGTCTCTGTCAAATACTCCTTTATAGACAATAGTCAATTTTAACATTCGAAATTAATTTAACTGGTTTTCAGTTCACCTGCAAACTTTCTACCTGGTAGTGGTTTTACAAAAGAAGATTATTACACATGGATTAATTATAGATTTGATTTAGCAGGTGGATTACACTTACAGACCCTGTAATCCTTCACCTTGAAATCACTTCAGGGCTGGAAGGGTTATTCCAGCAGACAGCTGATCCCTCCTCTGCCTCCTCCTGCAAAGGATTCATTAAGCAGCTTCACAAGCACAGCAACGACAGAGTTCATGCTCAGGTAACATAAGACTTCAAAAATCTTCCCATTTTCTCAGGGTGTGTGGAAATGCTCCTGCCAGATAGTGCTCAGGCAGCTTCCTAAAAGCCACCTAAATGCAGTGGAGGAAAACTTGGAAAGCATGTCTGCAAAGCAATTTTTTTTTAAAAAGCCTGCTAGTTATCACATGATGGACACCTAAAACAGAGCTTCTCAACCCAGGCATTAAAAAACCTGACCTGTTCAAAATGAACACCCACTTTGGGAAGTACAGTAGCAAACAAATGCCAGTTTATTTTCTTTCTTCTTTTTTGAAGAATGGGGGGAAAATAGAAAACAAAAACCACCAACCAACCAACCAATCAAAAAACCTTACAAAACTGGTCAGGGGTGACATCTTTTCTAGAAGAATAAAAAAGCAAAACTATGTCCTGCATGGCTTACTATCTTAAAAGTCATGGGAAAAAAAGAGAGACAGTAAGGTCACCACATTTTAATGGATTTGGATATGAGACTTTGTTCTAAATTGAAGAGGGATATCAAGAATTTTAAAGTCAGCTCCTAGCTATCATAATAATAATTAGAACATGAATTAGAATAATAATAATAATAATAATCAGAATAATAATCAGAATAATGTATCTGTTTACTAGGATCAGAAGCTCCAAGAGAACCTTCCATGCAATTTTTGTGAAGTTTAGTTTCTAATCCCAGGCAGTCCAACATAGGAACTTGAGAATGAAGTGTGAGGCAACATTTGTGGTGTGAGACCACACACTCTTCAGGCAGATGCACCACATTGAGCAGGGGCAGAGCAGAGAACCCAGGACATGGATGGAGGATGTCTGCTCACATAAAACAGAAGAGCTGAGCAAGTAATTCACATGATTTTAAGTGTTCAATAATTACATCCTTTTTTATATGTAACTTCCATTGCCACAATCTTAACAATCTTTTCCTCACTTCGTAACTAAAAAGTTCCAGCAACCAGTCCCCTTCAGCTCCTCCAAACCTCCAGGGATTTCTTCTCCCCTACTTGACAAGAACACTCTCTATAAATGCAGTACCTCTAATTGCAACTGGAGTTGCAAACACAGATTTTGTAGAAGGAATGATTCCTTAATTTCCCAAGTTTGGCCTGGGTCACAGCTGACCCCGTAGCTCCTTTTAGAAGACAGACCTTCGCTAAGCAGTTCAGCAGTTTAACACCTGAAGCTCCATGTCTGTGGATAGACAAGACTGTTCCAGAAGTGATGATTTATACAAGTAATATACACAGTGACCATTGTGATTAGTTGCATAAATTATTCAACAAAACTAGCAATTTAAGTAAAAAATACATGTTACTGGTAGATATGCTATGAGGTTAGAATCTTGCTTTTGTTCCATACAAATCCAGAATGTACTAAAATTTTCTTGAGGTAGAATTTTGTCAAAATAACTTTTATCAAATTAAAACTATTGTGCTTTTTATCAGTTCCTTGCTGCCTGTGTATTGTGTATAAGTCTTTCCTGTAAAAATCAGAGAGAACACTTCAAAAATTACAAAGCTGACAACAGCTTTGATCAAACAACCTGAGAAATATCTCGAATATGATTGAATAGCATACTGTGAGTAAAGTTTATCTATTTGGTAGTGTTCAAAATCTGCCTAAAATTTCTCAACACCAGTAACTTCAAAATAGCTGAAGATTATTCTGTGGGAGAAATCTTCTCATGTCAATGGTTCCTGAATTCTTTCCCAGTTATTTCAGCCCTCAAACCAAGATATTTAGCTTGCCTTGTTTCCAATTTAAAATCACTTTAATGTACCATATATATTAAGCTATAGGAATCAATCTACAGTGTTGTTTTGAATAAGAAAGGATAAGTTTTTTCTGTTTTAATACGCAGTTACACCATTGTTCGGTAAACAAGGTGAAAACAATACTCCAAAAACTGATGAAACATCAACTCCTCACTGTGGATTTGGTCGGGAAAGAAGTGTATGTACCCTATATAAACACAAAAGGTGGAGAGGAAACTCTAAATTACATCTAAATTCTATTTCCCTTTTAATTTTAACCCTTAATATTTACATATTCTGTGTTGAAATATTTTCACTGGTAAAGAAAAAAATGGGCCTGACATTTATGAAATAATATTAATGGAGTTTCTCCAGAATCCTCCTGTCACAGCTTTAATTGAGGGTGGTTTTACTGTCTGGGTTTTCAATTAAATCCCTCTGCAGAAAGCTGGATGCTGAGACTACTGCCCTCACGCTCACGGCTCCCCAGGACTTGGTTTGATAAAGGAGACCATCAGGGGCATCAGCATCCAATGATCAGCGTGTTCCCATTTCTTCTGTTAAATGTTGTTCTTGAAAACAATCACATTTTCTCCTTACAGTTCTTACTGGTTTATGTGGTTAAATATGTCTCTTTTTAGAAATGCAACTAATGCTTCAGGGAAAGTAGAATGGACCCATCCTATTCAGTGTTAATACAGAAAAGGTTTTTTACTTCCGGCACCTGAAGTCAGGGAGAGATAAAAAGATTTATTTCCTTAGTATCCAAATAGTAAAAGAACTTGTCTTATCTTGTTCTTGCCTAGCTAAAGCTGGGTTTCTAACATCACTAAAGAACGGGAAAGAAAAAAATGAAGCCAGTATTACAACCAGCTCATGGGACTATGGCAATGCTGTATTAGAATGAAAAAGGTCCGTTTCCATTCTCCCTTTTGTCCTGGTGAATCAAAGGCCCTCTGATTGCTGGTGTCACATAATACTGATCAGAAAGGAATTAAGTGGCCAGTGAGAATGTTCTTTCTATCAAAGAGCTGGCAAATTGCAGGATTTAAAAGCCCAGAGGTCAGTGTAAATCTCCATATCAGAGGCAGCAGAATGGAGAGGGGGGAAACAGGGTTGGCGGGAATCTCTTGCAGTCAGCTCAATCCCTCACATCCAGATTTCTGTGGAAAAAGACATTAATGATTCCCTCTCACTTCTCAATTGTGCTGTGTTCACCATTTACTTTTTCTTATAAAGACTTCACTTTTTCATCCCAATTCAGTATTTTATTTTTATCTCATAGTGATACAGAGCCCATTCAGAAGATGAACTGAATCCACTATAACAGCTGCCTCAGCTGCTGCAATCTCTCATTAAAAGATGATTCACAAAAACCCTCCTAAAGAAATATGTTTGTCATCCCAAGAGTTCACCAACAATTCACTCTGCTTCAGATCAAAGCCTTCCTGGGTGGGGTAGAGAAAGCATGGGTGAGGGCTAATCTAGGAGACTGCTAGTCCTGTGTTGCTCTTTTGGAGCTATGAAGAGAGAGTCAGAAAAGTTGCAGTTCAGATCACCTCTGACAACCAAGGGTCACACATACCTATCTGACCTCCTCCATCCTTTTTTCCACATGCAAACATACAGAAAAAGTCATTTTGTTTCACCTGGAATTTTGTCATTTCAACCAAAGGGTTTTACACGGTGCCTAGAATTCCCTAGTATTTCACATGCTCATAATGACAGTGAAGAACCAGCAAGGTTCATGAATTTTCTCCAGTGGAACTAACTGCTAATGTCAGATGGAAAATAAGCACTTCCCTGCTAAATCCCTTCTCAGTTACTGACTGTGTTTAATGCTCTTTAAAGAAACAGCAAAACAATGCCTCTTCCTGTAGAGCATACAGGGAATCCCCTAAAAGTCAAAATTTTGGATATTAGTTTGTGTTTTGGGTAACTAGGGCTGTTTGTCTCAATGAACTTCCCTTTTCCAAAGGAGGATTAATTTTCTTATTCTTTAAACTGAATTCAACAGATCCCTTATGCTCAAATTTGCACAGCAGTGTGGTGTTGATGGTAAAAAGGACTGGGCTTTCAATATGGACAGGTAAAATTACATCCTGTCTGCCCATGTTGCCATGGGGAAGATGATGTGAAATTTTCTGCCAAAAAGAAAAAGAAAAATTAAGGAAAAAAAAGAAAGAAAAAAAAGAAGAGCAAGTGTTAACTAAAACTTGCTGAACTTGACAAATATGTGTATCCAAGCCCCTTTCACATGGAGGCACTAATTCTGTCCTGGAATGATTGTTGCTCCTGGTTTCCTGTTTGGTCAGTGAAGGCAGAAGGGGCACTGCAAACACTTCCAGTTCCTCCCACAAAGCCTAAAAGTCTTTAGAGTCTTCCTCTCAGTATCTATTTTGCATGTGTTGCTGACAAATACAGGCAGCCGAGCTGGATCATACCCCTGCATATGGAGCTTTGTTAAATACAGATGGTGTAGTTTAAGTTGTTCATAATTAGGACTCATGTCACTGTAACTTGCATGCCTTTCATAATGGGATATAAAGCTCACCATCTGCTTTGAGGCACAGCAATGTAAATAATTCACTGGAGCTTCTATTTTATTTGTTCTGCTTTTAGTAATAGTAAGAAATTAGCCTGGCTGCTCTGGAAAGGTCTCTTCATCCCCTCCCTTCCCTGCTCTTCCCTAATGACATGGTCATCATCACTGAGCTACAGCTTTGCACTTGTCCCTTGCCTAGTCCTGGCTACAGTCTCTGATTCACTTCAGCTGCTCAGTGAGGACAGAGCTAATCCTCAGGAGGGAAACCTCATTTATAACAGGGACCACACAGTAATTGCAGCCCACTGGGAACAGCACTGAACTAATGTATGTTATTGGCTTTTTTCAAAGCTGCAGCAAGCACTAAAAGAAAAAGGTTCCCCTCTGTAAATTAGAGAAGCATTTGATATCCTCTTTGGAGATGACATCATTCCCTCTATGAGGGTGACTGATTGACTGAATTGTGCTCCTGCATTGTGTTTATATTCACATCATTCTATTAATGTCAGTGAAGGCAATTATTATATTAATTTAATTGCACATAGCATCCTGTTGTAGAACCAGCCACTTGTGAAATGACTAAAATGCTCAAATTTCTTTTACACTGTTCAGGAGTTTCACTTCATTGCCCTGTGACTTCCCAAGCTTCTGACAAACAGCTGTCATTTCTGCTATGGCCACAAGCAAAAATTTGAGAGTTCAGACACTTTGGTGTTTTAATTCCTGTGAGCACTGCAATGGGGAGTGGTGGGGGGACAAGAGTGGAGCACCTTACCCGTCAATATAAACTGTGTCTACATTTCCAGGATCAGCTGTTTGTGAAGACAGATACCTTCTTTCTAGCCTTCAGAGCTTCAACCAGTCAATCAAGAAGGACAAGGAAAGCTCTGCACAGCTCCTAGCTCAAGCCTTTGCCCCCATTTTTTTTATTTTTTTAAACAGAAATGGCCTTTCCAATATTGACAGGTCCTAGGAGAAACCCATACTCCTGTTTTTTCTTTTTTGTTCATAAAAATATCACTGTGGATCGGTTCATACATTTTGCATGACCTTGAAATTAGCCTCTACCTCAGAGAAACAATCACCTTGACAATGTTCTTCACAAACCCCTATTATGCCTCCAGAGCCAGGGCACTCTTTTAAACACTGCATGGCAAAACCAGCCTGTATTTCTGCTTGCAAAAGGCAAAGCCGTTTGGATGGTTTCTTCCTCTCCCAGAATCATTAGCTGAATGATCGATAGTCCCAATATTTTCACCAGAGACCCAGATCTGATGGAAGAATCTGGTACAGGACCAAGGCCTCAAAATATCTGTAATTAAGGTGGGCTCTGTGGATGCCTAAGCATCATCTATCATATATATTCTATCTGAAGAATGTTTTTATTTTGGACATCTATAACTACATAAACTCTTTTCCCACTATCACATCACCACAGAGGTGTTTTAGTGTGATACTGTATTAGATAATCCTACAATTTTGCTTTTCTGAGTGTTCTTCAAGTCATATTCTTCACATACAGTAGCTGTCATTTCTTTCCCCCATTTCAAAGTCTGTGTATGAGAATATAGTTCTGCATCTGAAAGAAAAATGAAGTGCACAGTCCTGTACAGAACTTCTGCATGGAGTAAAAAGGTAAAGCGGGAAGTACGTAAGAAAAAGTGGGAACACTGAAGAGAAAAACATCTCCAAAATCTAGTTCTTGTAATATTAATTCCACACTGTATGAATATGCAAATTTACAACAGATGTTCTTAAAGAAGAGACTGTTACTGGAAAGGCTGGTATTTCTGTGTAGCTGCAGATAAAAACAGAAAATAGGCTATTGCATAACTTTTTCAGAACTGGGGATCTGAAAACTTAATATAATGCTAAACTGATTTTCCTTGGTTTTTTAGTCATTTCACAAGATTTTGGTCTCACGAGGTGAGAAAAACCTTTTTCCACCATCACAATTTGGCCTAAAGGTAACATTCTCACCTTATATGAAAATATATTCTGCAATTTTTTCCTCAAAATTTGCTCCTTTTCATGTGATGTAAGGCAAGAACATTCATTATGTAAATAGATATTTTGAGAATTAAGCTCTGCTTCTTAGACTGCTTTTGGACTTCTCTTTACAGATAAATATTGCTTTGTCATTAGAAAAAGGAATCATGTTTTCTAAGCTAATTTCATCTCAGAGGAATATAATTATTCAGCTGTCAAGGTAACTTAAAACTTAAATTATCATCTTTCAAAATGCTTAAAATTATTTGAAATCAGACCTAAAAAGCACATGCACATGTAACATAAGGTCATTTTAAGCACTGGTCCATTTACATTTTAAAGCTACTTCCATTAGTTTTGATTGATGCAGTGTTTCCATGTGCTTCTGGACTGTAACTGTTTTTAAAACTGAACTGCATTAATCTACTGTATGAATTTTAATATCCAGACATGTTAACAAGTAGTTGGATTGTTCTAGCACGGAGATAATCGGTGTTGATCTAGTTGTGAGAAACTGAGTAGGCAGTAGGGAGACACCATTAAAGAACCTAAGGATTCAAAAAACCCCAACTAATTCCTCAAAACCTAAAACCAAAGAACCTAGAAAGCAATGAAAAAGGTTTGTAGAAAGTTTGTCAGATGCCTCTCTCTAGTTGCAGCAAGTCCTCTCTAAAGAAGAGCTTCTGCAGAATGGAAAGAATGAGTTACATCCATTAGAAAGATGGTTTGATACTTTTTCCACATTGAAAATAAGTGAGCAAATAGCAGCTGAGAGCAAATGGTAGTCATGACATCATTTACTTTCAAAGGTCTCTTTTTTAAATAAACATAGTGGAAATAAATAAGTTCCTATTCTTTGTTGGCAATATTTAGTTCAGGCAGAATAAAATTACAGGGCACAAAAAAATTACATCCCAGTTATAAAGGTTTAAAATCAGCAACAGGGAACTGGAAGAATCTAAAACTTCTTCCAGGGTAACAGTGAGTCAGATGTGGGGTTTGTACCCTACAGAGCAGCACTATGGAAAGCTGTAAAATCCAGAGCCTGATCTGGAGTGACCCTTCTAGGGGGACAATTTTCACTGACATCTTTATTAGGAAAAATTCTTTCCTTGTTTGCAGGAAAGCTGAACTTTTCCCCTCTCATTTACACTCAAACACAGGCTGCAAATGGTGGCCATCTGAATATGTTTGCTAACTCTTCCATTTCTGACCCTTTTTCTAACAGAACTGTGCCCTTGTGAATACAGTGACAAGAGATGAGAAATGATCCAAAACACACGACAGATTCAAAAAAAAACCCCAACAAAAACAAGGCAAGATTTCACCTTGACTTCCTGAGGAATGGGCATCAGGCACATCCCTGGGGACAAGCTGAGGCCAGGCTGGGCTGTGGGGAGCTGGAGACCAGCCCTGGAGCATCTCTGGGGTAGGGTCTGGCAGCCCCCAGGGGCTGATGTGAGGTCCTAGACACTGGGCAGGGTGGAGGAACCCCGGGGAAGGGGGTCAAGACCCACTAGTGCCCTGGTGGCTTTGCTTTTGGTGTAACGATTTAAGACAGGCAATAACTCAGCTGGCAGGAGGCAATTTTAAACCATGGGTTGTCCCGACAGGGTGATCCGAGGTGGGGTAATATTTTTAAAGAGAAAAAAACTCAGGCTGCACTGGAGCACTGGGAAGCCCTTCTGCAAGCTGTCAAGAATCCTTTTGGCTTTTACTGGGGCATGGGCAGGACAGAAAAATACATGAAAACCCCTCTTCTCAGACCTTATAGTCACAAACTCCTGCCCTGTCACACCTTTACAGGCACCCAAGCTTCAAAAGGGTACAGCCTGGGGTCTATTGTAGTTTATATGTCATATGAGAACTGCTTTGGAATATATGCTCTCTGTATCATCACATATGGGCAAATATATCAACATAATGTTTGCATTTGTGGGTTTTTTCCTAGTTTATCAAACCACTTTTAGATAAGGTTAAAAATTATGGCCTGCTTCTATTTTTAAAGCAATACATGCTGTTAAAAGAATATGGTCTGGTTGTATAATACCTATTCTGAGCCTTGGGGAAATCTTTTACAACTTGGTTTCATGTTGAGTAATGCTGCTGTGAGAATTCATTTCTGAAGGGCCTGGGCTGTCTCTTTGAGAAAAATGCCCCATGGCACTAGAGATTCCCTGAGTTTCCGAAATGAAAACATGCTCCAAAAGAGTTTTTAGGGTTTTTAGGTTTGACCAAGAAAAAGACAAGCCCCAGGGAAGATGGTTCTTTAGAAATCATTGAAATCATCTGGTCAAGACAAGTTGACCCTGTTGTGCTTCTTTTCTAATTCGTCTGTTTATATGATGCAGTTTTACCACTGATTTACTGGTCTCTTTTACCAACCTGTAGGCCCCTCCTAGGGAGACACCTATTTCTAAACGTATACTATCTCTACAAGCTGAAGTAACTAGTTACTGAAACATGCTGTGGAATAATATGTGCTAAATGTGCATCCTGATATTTTCATCTTTCTTACTGCACTTCTGCTCTACTCAACTACTCTTTCTAGTTTGATCACACCATTTAGAGGCACAGCACAGCTACTGTCATGTGAAATAAAATATACTTCCATTGCCTGAAAACTGGTTTTCAATAACAGAAGTCCTATTTCTCTTTTACAAAAACAGAGATTGAGGCAAAGCAAACCTCTGTGATAAAATTATCATAATAAATCACCAAGAAATGCAATTCAGTACCATTAGTAATTAAGAAAACAGTTACGGAGTCCAAAGCAGAATACCCACCCTCCAAAGAATTCCTAATTCACAGGACAAAATGATGCTGCATAATCTCCCCAGAAAACAATAACACAATAATCCAAGCTTCCCTGAGGCATCTCTTTTGCAAGGTGATGAAACTGAATTCTGCAAGACATTCAATACACACTTTAGTTAATACTTTCCACAAAGGTGGTCACTATCAGGACCAATGAACTTCACCAACTTACAGATTTGAGAGTAAAGGAGAAATACAATATAAGTACACAGGGTTTTTTAAAGTATTATTTGAGCTGAATCATCAATGTTAAATCTGTCTGTGCATAATCTCCCTTGTGCTTTAACTCCTACTGAAGCCTCCTGAGCTTA
Organism: Oxyruncus cristatus; assembly: GCA_013399855.1. NCBI lineage: Eukaryota > Metazoa > Chordata > Aves > Passeriformes > Cotingidae > Oxyruncus > Oxyruncus cristatus. Next base: position 26,619 of record VXAY01002226.1, read on the forward strand.
TAAAAGCAAGGCTACTATAAAAGTTGAGATGGTATTAGGTTTACTAAAGAAGAAAAAGATCATCTCATACTTCCAACCTTTCTGCAAAATCTATCACTAGATTTTTTTTTCTTTTTTTTTCCTGTTTGAAACAGGGCCCCACATCACAGACTTTCCTTTGGTTTTACTTTTATTATATTGAATTACTTGATCAAATGTTAACTGCAATAACTAATCCTCCTATTCTCTACTTACTGTTTATGGGGTCAAGTATGAAGTAATATTACCTCCAATTGATTCAGGGATTATTTGGTGAAATTGTTGGTCAGCTGTCATGTCTAGGAATAACTAAATTTTATCAATTTAAGAATATTTCTACTACGCTTCTGAAAGACAACTCACACCTCCTCAGCTGACAATCTCTGCTGGTAGTCCTATCTTGATAACATGTTTACAGTGGCTCTGCTTAATATTTTAGCCAAAACTAAACATGCTTTCTCAAAAGACCTGAGTTTTATTACAATAAAATATCTTTTTTATCCTCAAGAAAGCAATTTCAATCTAAAGTTTTCCATTTGACTCTCAGTTCCCCTTTCTTTTCAGATTTCCCAATCAGTAAGTGTAGAATGTTGCTCCCTGCCTGGCATTCATGATATTAAACCTGCTTTTTAATTTGAACATAATGGATTAAATTATGAAGGTATGATTTAATCACATTCTAGATAGGGCACATACAAACTGCTACCCAAGACACTGACACTAAATTAATTCTTTTTTGGGGTTTTCAGTAAATCTTTTTCTAAAAATACAAATTCAAAAGTAAATACTTGTTTTACCTTTGCAACCTTAAAATATACACTCAAGAAAAAAAAAATGGTTGAATCATGTTGCTGGCTGTAACTCTCAGACATGGACTCTGGTACTAAAAACTGCATTCCCACAGTACTTCCCATTTATTCCAAGAGATTCTCAAAACAATATTATGTCCTGACTGGCATAACCACTGTAAAAACCTGCAGCATAAACTATTTCTCTCTGAAAGTTTTTGCCTTGGATATTGGTCATCTGGCATCTTTAATTCCTTGTTCTTTTGTTTTATGAGTTTTCTTGACTTACATTGTTATCTCACACAACAGCTCTCTGTTCTGTAAGTTTTTCTGCATTTCTCCTGTCCTTCTGCTTGCCTTGCCTGATTTATTGGGAAGTTGGGTATATGAAGTCTGATGCAAAACTTGTTTATCCCTTTCAGAAGAGAGTAATTTTTTTTTTTTAAAGTAGTTGGAAAGCACAGTTGGTTCTGATAGTGTTATTTTGGCAGGACTGAAGCAAAAATCAAGCAGCACAGTAGAAGTTTCTCAGACAAGTTTAAAAACCCCAAACCAACAGCCCAAGTCAATCATACATTCAAATGAAAGATTCAGCACGAAAATGTTACAACTTTCTGCATACCAAAAGGCTGAATAAATGCTTGGAACATTCATTAACCTACTGATTTTTAGAACATTGAAACAGAAGGCCTTGACTTTCTTTATGACTCAGCTTTTCAACCTCCTAGAGGTAGCGAAAACAGGAAGAGCTGGAAACTTCTCAAACATCAGGATTTTAACACATGAAAGGAGTTGAAATCCCATAGTGTCAACTCCCTCTGTTACTTCCTACTTCACTGCTCTTGATTTCACCTGTTTGTGATTCTGTTTAGCATATACAAGGGATGTTGTTTTGATAAAAGCACCGAGCTGATGAGTTGCTCAGGAAGATGTATTCTAACAGAGTAGGCACCAGTCATTATGGCAGAAAGAAAAATTAGGTCATAATGTCCTGCAAAGAACCTGTAGAGAGGTGGAAAAGAAATGCATTCAGCAGTGCTGAGCTGTAAGCAGTAGCTGTGCACATGGGAGAAAACTTCCAGTGAGTGCATCCACAAGCTTCTGGAAAATATTCCCCGGGAACGACACAACCCTGGCTGCAAAGAGGGATGTGCACCTGCAGAAACAGGATATTGTGGTTAAACGCAGGACAGGAAAAATGTATGAGGCATGGGAAGCTTAAACCAATCGTTCCTGATACGTGGGGAGGGAAGGGAGATGGGTGACAATAAGGAGGTTGTTCGTAGCACTGGATCATTTAGTTGTGCTCAGCTGACAGGTCAGGCAGGAAACCTGTTGTGCTACAGCAAGAGTTCCACATAAGCTGTAACATAATCAACATAAGGCAATGCCCTATCTTTCCTCTTCCACCACTCCCTACTCCCACGCTGATAGTTTGGCAACCACACAGTCAACCTAACCATGGAACTGAAGATTCAGGTTAAAACCTACTTTACCTGAGAGGATGGATAAAGAGGCAAGAAAGGAGGGTAAGATGGCAAAAAGAAAGGAGGGTAAGATGGCAAAAGGAAAACTGTGACTCTATCTTTTGACAATTTAACCACAATTTTGATTTAGACCAGCTTATAGTGCCCAAGGAATTGATCCTTGAACACTGAGGAGAATGATGCCCAGTAATCCTAATTGCTGACAATAAAGAAAGACAATTTTTTCTGCCCCTGGAGAAGTAAAGGAGTATGCGGGCTTGTGGTTGTTCAGTTTGTCAAGGCCCACCAGTGCAGGGATGAAATGGGAAGGCTGAGGACTATTTTTGGTTTATTTGCTTTTACTGGAGTATCAGCTCATCTGTATTTACCTACCTTTTCTATAAGCTGTGGTGCAACTAAAAGAATTAGCGAAATGCTACCTCTTTCTCTTATGTTCTAGAAGAAAATTGATTAATTAGTAATAATTTAGAAAAATCCACCTTGACTGTTACATATTTCTCCTTGTGATCTTCCAGGTATCTAAAATTATAACTTTCTTAATTTTTCTGGGGTTGAAAGAAAGCTGCTCAGCTTATGATTACTAGACCCCTTCACCTTCTCTTTTTTCATAGGTGGTCCCAGTGCTTGTCCATTTTTCAGACCTTCCTTTACCTTTCTCCAAAAATTCCTTCTGATGTTTCCGTGATTGCTTTCAGCCAAAGGATTATTTTAGTCAGACCTAGGCAAAACTTAAAAGCATCCAGACTTCCCGAGTACTTTGTAACCTTTTATTTTCCCTGGTGGCTTCAATTCCTATGTCCTTGTCACTGTGTTAACCATCTTAACCAACTGATCCTGTTCAGTCCTTTCATGGGGACTGGAGTACTTCACATACTTACAAAACACTGTAGATTCTTCCTTGACTTGCTAGTAGACCCTAATGTATGTGTGTTTACTACACAGAAAAAATAAGACTCTCTAAAGAGAAATACTCTTTCTAAAGCCCTTGCCTTGACAGTGCAGTTAATAAATTTATGTTAAAAGAAACTTCAACTTCCCAAAACAAAAATATATGCAAACCAGACATGACAGCAGGAGAGCAGTAGCTGCTTCACAATCATAAAGTGATTAGAGGACCTTGCCACTTTCATATTTTCAAGTATCAGCTCCTGGTGAAGTTGGTAGAATCCAAGTTAATTTCTAATATAATTTGGTTTTATTTCTTCACTCATTTAATTTTCATTTCATAATTAATGACAAAATTCTGTCCCAAGCTTTACTTCAGGCACAATACACATCTGTAATGACCTTTCCCTACATCTCTCTCCAGAAGACATCTGCTTGGACCTGACAAGTTTTTCTCCTCTTGCACTTAGAAAGAAAAACCAGCCTTTGCTGACTTAGTTCATTCCCTGGGACAAACAGCTGCAAAGGGAGCAGAGAGAGCCAGCAGAATTCCGGCTTGTGTGTCCTGGATGAGTAATTGAAGCTGAAAGACCTCTGCATGGAAATTCAAGTACTGCCTGGACTATATCACCATTTTCACCCTGGCTGCTGGAGAAGAACATGTGTCAGTACTTGAAAAAACAGCAAGGCTCTGCAGGAAAAGAGGGGCTCTCACAGTAGAAAGAACACACTCTTCTTGGATAATATGCCAAAGGCAAGTCTCCCACAGCAAACTTTCTGTCAGGCTGCTCTTATGTCAGTGTAACTTATTTTCTCGAAAGAGTCTTGTTTCGGTCCCTTTTTTTAGGCATCTCAGGTCATATCCCTTATCTGTAACACATTCTTCTCTAAAGCAATATTAAGCCTGACTAGATTGTACTGAGGATACTGGTCCTGGATATTATTTTAATAGCAATTCCATATTCATTATCTTACATGTCAGAGACCAAGTTATTCCACAGGGCAAAAAAAACCTTGGCATGGCTTAATCAAAATGTATCTAATGACTAGCAAGGCCAGAGCATTTGAAATAGTGTGCTGGGACACAGGATGTGTTCTTAGAGACACTTGAAGAAAGTTCAAGTTTCACAGTTCACAAAACATGAAAGCTCTCTGGCTGTTCATGGGAGAGAGCTTGCAGTCTGCAGTGGAAGGTTTCCAGGGAGGGTCTGCCAAGGAGGCCATGGAGGCAGCTGTCATCAAAGAATAGTCAGTCAGCTATCACCTTTGCTGGGTTTTAGAGTCTAGAGACCCGGAGTTTGCTGTCCTCCCACTGAGCTTCTTCAACAGTAGGGAAACTTTTAGAAAGAAATGTCATGAAACACTCAGATATCAAACATTTTCCCCTATACTCCCCCACTTTTTTTCTCCAGCCATTCACCCTTAAGGAAGCTCTCCCTTCCTATGTTTTTGTCCTACCACACTGGATCTGAAAACCAGTAGATTTGTAAGTATTTTTTTCTTAGGCTGAAAATGAGTCCCCATTCCTGCAGCTGCCACTGTTATAAGCAGTATTTATCATAAACAAAATCAATAAGGCAGTATTACAACCTTTCTATCAGTGAAACAAACAGAATTAGGTTAAATTACAATCTTGTTTACTCCAACTGAAGCTTCAGTAAAAGGCAACCTTTCTTGCTAAAATATAAACCAGCTGAAATTAGACATAACAAAAAATCAAACAGCCCAATTAAGAACACTGAATCCAAAGCACAACTGAAAGATCAATATCCCTTCAAACACACATAGAGGCAATTGCCCCATTTGCCCACATAAAGAATTCATCAAAGTGCTGTCTCATGGCAGGATTTTCAGGTATGATTAACCTGTCATGGTACTTAAGTGTTAAAACCACAGTCCTCAATGCTGGGCCTGTGGGTCTAAATGCAATAACATTTTTCTCTTTTAGCATTAATATGGCCAAGCTTATGCTTGCTCTACAAGGACTCCTCCGAAGTAATGACCTAAACCCCACAGTAATACTACTTTTGAGCTAAGTACCATATGAAACACAACATGATGTTGTAAAATAACACAATATCAATAATGGTCATTATGAAAACATTCAGTTTTCCTCTCCATGACTTTCTATTATACTGAAGACATTTATTATACTAAATATTCATTTACACTTTTTTTCTTATTGTGATAAACATTGTTGAGGGACAGATCCAAGAATTAAAAAGTGAGGAGATGTGGATTTTCTGAAGGCAGATACTAAACCTCTGGACATGTCAGGGATTGTATTTAGCTTTGCAAGTCACTCTGTAAACCTTACTTTAAAGACCTTTAAAGCCTACAAGACGCTAGGACAAGGGAAAAAGACTTCAAGACTCTCTACATACCATCTATAGCCAACATACCTGGAGAAAAATGAATGTTTAATAAATTCAAATTATTCAATAAATAGATGTATTTATTCAATAAAAGAATATTCAGTATTCCTAACAGTACAAGCCTCTCCACCATACATATCACAGAAGGTATTACTGTGATATGTTCTGTCAAGATCACTTCTCCAGATGATTTCAGAAATTACAGGGACATAAAATTTGAGCGTAAGCCTGAGCTCAACAACTCCCTTCACTCCTGTGCATCCTAATTCCTTACGAATTTCTTTTAAGCACTTGAAGTTACACATCTTTTATTTTTTGTGTTGGCTGTTCCCAGACAGACACACCTAATCCTTATGTGGGGACACATGATCAAAGTTGTCTTTGTACTTTTTGTAACAGATTGGAGAAATCAGTGGAAAACTGAATTGTCCCAAAGCCAAAATTGTAAAAAACCCGAAGGTGGATTCCATGTAGTATCAGTTGAAATAAGTGGGTGGGAAACATTTTAAAAATGCTTAAATATTTTGTTTTCCAATAATTTTGAAGAGTCTTTTCTCATTTAGAAGCTGATCTTAACAGGGGAAACAAAACAAAAAAGCAAATTTCTGTTGAGTTAATGGAAAAGTTTTAGGCTAAACCAAAATAAAATTATGGATTTTGTTTAATAAAACTTTCTCTTTCCCCCATTGCCCTGAACAATTTCTGGTTAGGTTCTACAAGACAATAAATTTTTCCTTATTTCTTTGTTTTGACCAGCAACCAAAAAGCCCTCCAAAACCTGTTCAGCTATGCTTGTTTTATCACAAATGGTGCTCAAGAATTTCTTTTGTGTGATCACTAAATCTCTGGATTAGTCAAATAATCTTGTGACTCACCGGCAGCATCCAGAAGGGAAGTGGAGTTGGAAAAAATGCACTCTTTCAGTTTTACAAACCTGTACTCTCCATGAATTTAATGCCTTTTTATTACTCCTGAATTCAGTAATACATTTTTACTGCAATATGTTATACTCTTTTTCCTCCCCATTATTAATGCCATTGTTATTAATGGCAAAATAGGGTTAAAACTTAAGTTTTAAAAATTGAGTATCCAAAGAAATACAAGTATCTTGCCCAAACTGGAGTGCGACATGGAGGGAGGAAATATGGAAAGCCCACCTTTGCACTTGACCAGAGCATGGCTTTAATTCACAGACACACAGCCTGTTCAGATCTTTCTCCTGTGGGAAGAAAATTAACCAGCTAAGCTAAGGCAAGTCCAAGTCTGGTTCTCCCTCCCTCATTGAGGAATTTATTGGTGTTCAGGACAAGTCCCAAGTGTCACCTTTCCAAGGACTGTTTTCCTGGGTGCTTGGCTCCTCTCTCACCAAGAGAGCTGAGCAGTCTCTATATGGTGCATATCAAACACACAGCACCAACAAACACCTTCTGTGAATGTAATTTCCTTTCTTACTGTGCCTGGCAAAACTTCAGGTGTTGTGTTTCTCTTGCAACAGTTTAATAACACTGTGAGCATCTGCGGCTTGATGAGCAAAGCCTCTCCCAGCTCTGCTTTTAGTGCTAGTGCTGGTGTGGTCAGATTTTTCAGGGGAAGCATGAAACTCTTGACTCCTAAAATCCTTCTGGTTCACCAGCTAGTGGAACAAACACACAAATATATTTAAAGATTCCTAAAACATGAGATAAATGAACTACTGACTGTGCAGTCCTCCTGTGGAAGAAATACATTTTGCTTTGCAGGGATATTTTTCACCACAAAAAGAAGTGGGATAAATAAGGCACTTGTGACTTGCTCATCAACAATCCTCAAACAGGGCTGAGACTTTTACCTGAGAGAAGACAAAAGAAGGTATAGGTCTTTTCATTTTCCAAGAAGGATCTTCTTCCTCAGATAGTTTCCTGGTGCTGTTTGGCTATTTTAATCATTAGCTGTAAAAAGGAAAACAGCATTTTTTTTTTGTTGTAGCAATTCAAGAGATACCATATAGGAAAAAACCCACAAGGAATAGGAAGAAAAAAAAAAAAAAAAAAAAAAAAAATTTGTTGGAAAATTTGTTTTCCTTCTTGAAGGTTTGATCTAGTATAAAAATAGATTAAGGTTTGACTCACTTTTTGGAGGTTTATATTTGTCTTGTGCCTTGCATTTAAGCCTGGCATGAACCCAAGGCTACATTTCCTCATATAGACATTTCTGTTTCATTATGTCCAACACAATCACAATGTCATTTTGGAATCCTGATAGAACACTGGTATTTATGTTATTTATTGTCTTGCAGCATTCACTTGAGTTAAACTACAATGCTCTCATGCACACATTAAGATTTTAATGAGTGTATCCTGTCCAGCCTTATTTTCACATGTAAATTTCCAAAGAATGTGAAAAAGAAATTCAAAAATATTATGCACAGATTATCTGCATTAAGTCTGATTTTAACTGTTGCATGTTGATCACAGCACTGCCCTGGTACTCGACATTTCTTTTTCCTCCAGACATTTGCAGATTTATTTCTAGAAGTCTCTGAAAATTTGTTCTTGGAGAGGAACAATTTGAAATAAATAAAGGTATCCTGAAATAAATGTGGGGGTTTTTTGCATATAATACTGTTCATAAAGAAACTCAATGCAGGGGCATGTTAAACTTCTTTCACAACAAACGAGTTAAGAAAATCCCATAGAGAAAATTTGGCATTAATACAGGATCCCATGGTCTGAGGCCACCTAGAAAGCACACAGCCCATACCAAATCATTCATTAATGGCTAATGAAAAGCAATACTATCCTGTTTATATGGATTAGAGATGAAGTCTGAACTGTGAATCCCTGCTAATTTAAACCGTTACTGTGAGAGCATGAATAAAAGAATCCATGGACATCTTTCTGACATGGGGTCACTAAATCATCCTAAAATCAATACAAGTGCTTTGGTTTAGTCATCTCTACCAAGAGTTGAAGAAGGCTGGCATTTGTCTGCCAAGTCTGTGGCAGGATAAGATGCACAGCTTAAATAAAGTGGAACGGAAACTACTCCAGCTGCCCCCACATACATTTTTTAAATCCTGACAAGAGTCAGTCTGGGAATGCAAGGATTATGCCAGGCTGGACGAATGAAAAGAGCACTGCTTCTGGAGCATATGTTTCCTCTCAGTCTAGAGGTGATCTCCTAGTGGGTCTGAATTTCTTTGCTCTTTATGTTTGGCAGGAGTGTGCAGGATTCAAAGGTATTTTTAACACACAAAAAGAAAGTGCCTGGGCAAAATGCCTCCCACACAAGATGACACTCATACTGGGTCTCTCTTTGTGAATTACCAAATTTTGCCTTATATTTATGAGACAGATGCTTTCACAGTGGTTTTTAATTTTAAATTTCTACAAGCCAGAAAATAATTTCAGACATTTAATAAGAAGCAAAGAACAACAGAAACACAATTATACTCTTAGTGGTAATGATTTTTTTTTCCCCAGAAGTCCTACTTTTTTAAGAAAATGTAGCTTCATTTCTGTATTATATATATAGCAGGAAAAATTCTGGACAGAAACACTCCCAGAAAGTTAAATACCAAGGGACTAAAAAAAATAAATTAGCAGAGAGGGAGAATTTATAAGTTTTATGAATAGGAATGCAAAAAGAAAACATTATCAGTATGCACACATACTTTTATTCAACTGAAATGTAAAAATTTCCATCTTCATAAATAACATAATAGATAGCTTCAAAGAAAACAAAAACATACCTCCTTCACAATACCAATTGCCAGTATCTGACGCTGTTTGCAATTGCCTTTTTACCCTGTATTAACCTGTGTATTTGGTTTCAATTAGCAAAATGTTATTTCTACAGATTTGCTTTAAACTGAACCACCACTGAAAAATAAATAGAGAAATTATGACTTAAGGCATTATGAAAATCATCTCAACTTCCTTATTCTACAACAGCTCACCAATGCAGAGATCCTGTGCCCCACACAGTTAGTCTGTACTAAGTGTTTAGTAGGCAAGCCAAAAGAAAATCATACCTGAATATTCCCAGATAACTCTGATTAGAAGGTCAAAAGGCTTACTTCACCCCACCCTCCAAAGCTACAAGTTTTTGCTCATATTGTCTTGCTCTACATCTTTGCTGAAAGATTTCAAGAAATTCCTGGATTTCCAAATTTAGGGATGTGGTGTAGGGAGTTAGAATCAAAGAATTTTAGTGTATGTATTAAAGACTAGTAATCCTTTGTACACATAAAGGCACAAAAGAGGCTCTCTCCAATCCCAATAACACCCTTAGGGCAAGTACACCAAAGGTTTCCTAAAGGATTCACTGAAGGGAAACCACAGACTCTCAAAGCTCAACAGCTTTGTAATTCAAAGACATCTTTTAAGTTCTAGTAGAAGACAGGCAGAAATATTGCAGTCAACAGGTTTAAACTGAGATAAAAATCCATATGGTACTTGGTGAGGTGTAGCATCGCAAAGTTTTTTTCCTGATATACATAATTTTCAGACTTATTTTAAGCTGATGACTCTCAAAGTAGAGTTGGTTGTGAAATGCTTTTGGGGTTACCTCAGAGAATTGGTTGGAAAAACACTGATATGGGGAGACCTCTGTCTTTTAAGGGTTATAATAGAAGTTATTGGTACAAATAAAAACGCAAATATAGAACCAAAAAAAGCTGTGAACTTACAGTGTCCATCTGCCACGAAGGAATGTGCCTACTCTACTCATGAAGATCCTTGAACTGGCTGCTGGCTCAATCCTGTTACTGGTTCAGAACTTTTGAAGGAAAGGTAAAACTGGAAATTTGTTTTCCCAGTGCTGACAAAATCCTTTATAACCATCCTTCACAGTGGTTTTCATTTTATATGGTCTTTAAAAACATGGATTAAAGGCTTGGAAGAGTCTTGCCATAGCCTCTGCAAAAATTACTCTGTTTAATTACTCTCTCTCACTGCCGTTTCTTTTCTCCACAGCCTCTAGTTTTGCATCTAAATTTACTGTGTGCATACTTATTTTGCCTTTCTATACAAGTTTTATTATTCTACACACAGTAGAAAGCATTAACAATTCAAAACTTTAGTCAAATAAAACAGCAGCACATTTTCATTCCATGCAGCACACTGGGTTTTAAAACAATCCCTCAGTTTTGAAAGCACAGTAAAATAGATCTCTGACAGCAGGGTTGTTACAGAATCTGTTTTTCTGGTAGTGATAGGACTTGTTCTGTATTCCAGACACACAGCTACAGTCCACTTGAGAATACTGCACATGAACACAGCTATAACAAACACTTCAGTGGGTCTCATAGTTCAGCTGTGGTGCTTTTTAATGTTGCTCATATTCAGGTTAATGGGCACAGCAAAAGGGGTTGTTTGCCCTTATGAGCAGCGATATTTCAAACAGTAATTCGAGTTGAGAGCTTTCCATCATTTGCACTCAAAGTCACAGGTCTTGGAGCACTTTCTATGTTTTTATAATTTCTTTTGCTGGTAGATTATTGATTCCTAAAGATAACATGGCTTGAAAGATCAGTAAAGGTTAGCTAGTAAAAGAAGCACATAATTTAAAATGCTTCTGTGCATATGGGAGTTCAACAATACCTATTAGGAGTTACAGGAAACAAATACTTCTGGATGATTTTTAAACCAGACTTTTTGCTTGTAATGCCAATTTTTGAGCACCAGCTACCCTTTCCTGTGCAAACTTGGAAGGCGACTTAGATATGAAGTAACAGCTCCTCTGCTCAAAGTTAAGTAAAAGTCTGGTGTTTTACACAAACATTGGGATCTTCAATATGAACTCTCTTCAATACTTGAATGGAGTGGAAAAAGAGAGTGAAAGGAATAATTCACTTTACTGATTTTTTCATTTTAAAATGCAGTAATGGGGTCTAAAGAAAATAAAGTCCCCCATGGGTCAACTATCGTATATGAAAGAGCAGCACTTCTCTTTCTTGCAGTTCTTGACTGTACTTTTAAAGAAATAATTTACAGGTAAAGCATGAATAAAATAACTCAGTTTCCCAGAAGACTTTTATGCGTAAAAAAGCAATTTATTGCATTCAGAAATCCATATTAATACTCTGTCCTTCTATGAGGTGGGGGTTTTAATATTTTCCTTCCTACTAGGAAGATAAATCCATTAAAGTAATTAAAGAGATAAGAGAAGGAGAAATTGAAAAGATGTTTCACTTTTACAATCTTTGGTCAAAACTGAATTCAGAAATATTCTGTGTATTTGGAAAAGCAAATCACAGGTATGCGCAGAAGATTTTAAATATCCTTCTTGTTGTGTCTGAACTCACACTGTAATATCAGACTCATTTATTTCACGTACACTCTTTCCCTTTCCTTCTCTTCAGCACGAGCCTCTGAAATCATCCAGTGTGGAAGTCAAACATCTTACATCTGTCTAAATTAGGCTTTCCAGCTATGATGTAGCCATTTTGTACCAGAAATAATGCTTTCATCCATTCAACTTGCAAATATATCTAAGATGGTAATTAAGAAAATTGTTCAATACCTACAGTGAAGGTAAAAACTACTCTCTTTACAAACATTAAAACATTCAGAGCTTTACTACTAATGGCTCACTTCTATTATCTACCAACTTATAGCCACCTTTGCAGTGCTGTAGTGCCAGAGATAATTAGTGCAGGGTTGTCAATTTGATTTTGGTTAACTTTGTGGCCTCTTTATTTTATGATCCCTGGGGGAGCTTGTATCTTGTTCGTTGGCCAAGCAAAAAATGCATTTATTCTGGGCTAAACAATAGCACTGTTTAATTAAGAGGTGTCATACTATTTATTGTGTATCACGTGCTGTACCTTTGATGAGGGGCCATAAACACAGAAGGTTCGTCAGATTGAAATTCTCTGCTGTAATTTCCTACCAGAGAAAATGCGACACAAGGCAGAGATCCAATTTCCCATTTCTATTTAGCATTTATATTGACAGAATTAATGATCTTATCATCATCTTTGGCCTGCTCCTAAATGGAAGACATATATTGCCTGCTGAGATAGTAATTCTTCCCCTAAATTATGCATGTGTGTGTGTGTGTGTGTGCAGGCAGTTATATACACTCACACACATATATATTTCCTCACTTATTTTTCCATGGGGAAATTATACCTCTTTATTAAACCCATATTCAGAAAGGAAGTGTTGGGAAAGGCAATTAGGAAGAGTAATAAGAGTGATCTTAGGCAATGTTTCTAAGCAGGGATAAAAATGAAATAGCCCTTTGCACATTTGCCATGACAAAGGATTCAGGAAGGCCCAGGATGATGAACTCACAGCATGTTGGTGGAACTAATTTTATTTCTGAAGTTCTCCCCTGAGAATGCTATACAATATATATGCTGCACATTTGTCAAAGTCGCCATGTAAGAAATTTCAATTTCCTTCCCTGAAAATAATTGATCAAAGGATCACGAAGATCAAAAGACTGAGGAAATGAACAAATATTATATAGAGATATAATGTATTGTAATCATACTGTATATGCTATTTTATTAGAAATCGAGAGACCCCTGTTACAATTCTTGAACCTCTTAATGGAGCCAGAATGGTCTATTTCTGTAGTTTCAGCATGCTGAAATAGGGATGAACTCCCTCCATGGTAATCTAACCATCGTCATAATTTTTTTAGAGGTCAGTAGCTTTAATTTACTGCTAAAATAATATGAAGTGGATGATATTTTACATCCCTTTTCATGAATATTTTATACTCTGAATATCTTCCATTGGAATCTGTAAGAATCAAAAAAAGTCTCATTTTGTTTTAGGAAATATCTACGGCTGTCACCTCCTTATAAAAGGAGTGGAAGTAGCAACTTTGAGGTTTGTTTTTTTGTGTGTGTGCCTTTTTTTGTTTGTTTTGTTTTCAGTGTAAGAAAGCCACTTGTAAGAAACCTTCATCCATACATACTGTTTTCCACACTGAAAAATCGGAAATTTTCTAAGTTAGCCTTCTCTAAGATCCCAGGCAGGCTGTGCTCACATGGGTTTTGGGGATTTATGGTTACCTGGCTACCATATTGAAAAAAGTAAAGTTTCAGATCATATCTTTCCTGTTATTAAGTTGTGACCTTTGCTGGGGGCTTGAGGTGCCATTTGCCCTTAAGTAGAGCTCTTAAATACTCTTTCTACTCTACCCAACCACACTTACATGACTGAAAGAGCTGCCCACCAGAGCTGGCTTGGAGCCTCAGGTCCCTTCCCTCCTTATCCCAGGCCAAGCCAGACATCCCAACACACCCAGGCAGTAAAGAAATGAGGGGAGAAATGGGTAATTGCGATTCCCAGCCACCTACCTGAGGCCAGGTGAATACAACCATTCCTCTCCAGAGCCCTGGGAGCGCACAAGTAAGAGGATTTTACGTTGGTTTTTTGTCCATAGAGAGGTGGCACTACAGGAATATAAGACGACTGGAGTTAACAGCAATCTGAACAGAAATAAAAGTATTTTATTCAAAAGGTTTGCTTCTAGTTGCTCCACAGGCCAAATGAATCAGAATTCACCACAGATACAACAGAGGTGAACTTCCAGTTTGCTGAATACCAGTGAATTTCTGTGTGAGCGTGTCAGGAGGGGAGTGTTTCATACTATTCGGATGTTCCTACATCTTCCAATTAGTCTGTGATAGGAGAGTCTTCTAAATTTCCAGTATATGAGTTCAGTGGAAATAAACATTGAAGTAAAGCCTTTGGATTCTTTTTTATTTTATTTTTTTTTAAATTATTCTTTCAAACTCCAAGTCTGCTTGGGAAAGGTACCAAAAGTAAATCCCTCTTAATAGAGGCCAGAATGCTCATCTGCAGAGTTGTAGGATGCAGATGTGTCCTGAGTAAAAGTGCTTTATTTGATGGTTACCATTTCAACTTGGAGATTTGGCATAAATGAATTAGCCTGGGTTAAGGATATTCTTATGGGAAGAAGTTACAGAAAAACACTTTCTTATACAAAACTACTTTTTACACAGTCTCATAAAAATATTATATTGCATATCGTTCATCTGGCAACCACATGGCATCAACAACATGTTAGAGGACATCAGACAGGTATCACAAATCTGCAAATTACTCCAACTGACAGAGCAGATATCCTTACAGGGTATAGAAGTAAGTTAGTGGTAGTACAGGCAATTTTCTGGTTATAAAATTATTTTGTATATTTTCTACCCATGTGCTACAGTGAGGTAAATAAGAGAAAATGAGTTACCTTTCCCTAAAGATGGGAATATAGCACTCCCTACTTAAACATGTAAGTGAGAAACAGCACAATTCCACTAAGTTCTGTAATGGTGGGCTGTGGTCAGGCTTCTCCCATATTTCAGTTTCTGGCAGGTTTTGAAAAATTACTGGAAAATAAAAAGCCACAAAATTATTATTTGCAACTTTTAAAAAAAATCTTTTAGTCACCTTTATCAATGAAACAGACAACACACTTAAAATATATTTGAAGGGTATGAACATCATTAGTGTAATAATGGGAGTTTTATACAGAAATAATACATTTTAGGTGACAAATGAAACAAAAATACACTAAACTAAGAAAACTGCAGTTTTATTATTTTTAGAATGTAAACTATTAAAATTTCACATTGTACAAATTATAGAAGAAACCTATATCTTCATAAACTGTGGTTAATTTATTACTGTAAGAACAATATTGACAACCTTAGAGGTCATGTAGAATTTATGAAAAAGCAATAGCAGCAGCACTACTGAAGACAGACAAAGCTGCACTGTTTTCTGCCTACCCAATAAGGACTTCAACAGTAACATGATTATTTTGGTCATTTACTATTGAAACTAACCATATGAAATGAAATTTTAGAGATGCTATAACTATGTATGTTATGGGAACCTGCATATATTCTTCATCTGGAAGGGCTCAGTTGTACTGTAAACAGAAACACTTAGATACATTCATAACACCTTCCCTTTCTTTTGAGTATCACATCTAAAATGTCCTGAGGAAATAAAATAAATAAAAATCAATTGAAGCTCTGTCTGGGTTACAGGCTGAGGACAGAAAATGCCTGCCTCTGTAGAGATGTTCTGGTTACTTTACAGAGTTTCCAGCGCTCTAATTCGAAATGCAGAAAACCCAGGAGAGCTAACAAACCTCCAGCTCTTCTGGCCATGGAAGAATGTCCCACAAGAGCAGAGCCCACAGGAATATCCCTGGCATGAGTTGTTACTGGGGGTCTCCAGCTCTGTTGTTGTTCAGGAAAAACTGAAAAAAAATTAGCATATTTTACTTCAATCCAGACAAGAAATAAAATCAAACTCTCATTTAAAAGCTGTTGACTGCTAAAGCTGATTTATGAGCTTTGAGGCTCATAATTAGCAGGGTTATGTATAATAACTGCTCATAATTATCAGTGTTAGGTATAATGCAACCTGCATGTACTTTTCCAGTCACTTCTTCTGTCATAGCTTCCACCTAACAAGGGATAAGATGTTCCTGAATGGGAACCAGGGAAACTACAAGGAACCCTTTAGGAATCCACAAGCCTGTGAAGGACAATTCCTGATGGTCCCTTGCAAAGAAGAAACTCTTGTGCTGCATGATTACACGGCATCGATGGGAGAATGTCCTAGAGGAAGTTGTTTCTGGAAGGTCTTGCCAGGCAAAAAGTGGGATAAATATGGATCATATCAATTTGTATTTAACAAAGCATAGTGCAAGAAAACACCAACAAACTCAGCTGTGATGCTTTGCATGCGCTTGCAGGGATTAAGAGAGATTTAAAAAGTGAAGGCAGGAGGAGATGAAGGAAGGAAAAAGGACAGTGGGACTATTCCTATTCACAAATTAAATCCCCAGAAATCAGGACCTATCAGAGTTTAGTTTGGAAAAGGGTACATTTATAGTGTTAAAAGCATGTGACAAATTAATTAAGGAATTTTAACTATTGGCAACTGATTCATACCCTTTAAATCCCTCTCAACACCTAAAGGTATTGTATAGGTGTTGTGTGTGAGGGTTAATGGCAATTCTATGTTATACACTAAGTGTTTTTGACTCCTTCCAATAGAACTTATTGTAACAGAGAAACTAATTCATGAAGGAAAAGGCAATCAGTGCATTTTGCTTCTTTGCCTGCACTGTAAGCAGACTGCAATTTGCTATAATGTTTTCATTACCAAAAATTGCTTAATTAATCCCTTCAACATTGCAGGGATAGCGTGAATTACTTTCTTCAAATATTCACTCTTGAAGGAGTATTGATTAGTTCACATTAGCTGGATAAGTAAATAGCAGTGCTTCTGGTCTCCATCAGGCTGATGCTTAAGGACCCTTGGCTCAAACACTTGTTTATGAATCCAGAAATGTGGATCATGAATACTCCAGCATACAAGTTTGGCACTTGCTTTGCACAACCATACATCATGCTCCCAGACACTTTGATTTTCACAATGGCACGATTTTGTTGGACCTCTGGCAAGAATCAAAGTCAGTGTAGTGAGTTTACAACATTTGACTTTTTACCTCCTGGAATCAAAATGACAAAGTTTTACTTTACAATTTCCCCCCCCACACTTTGTTTCAAGATGGAGCTCCAGAGCCACTGAAAACCTCCGTGACATTTAGATCCTCAGGAGAGAACAAATAGTCCCATGTTTCATTTTAATCTTCACTTTTTAGTTTATTTTATAAATCCAACATGGTAATTGTCCCAGCAGTGGGAATTCTGCAAGCAACGCCAGTGCTTGGGGAATGTGGTGCACCAAGCAGCAATGCCAGTGGGATCTCACATTGCCATTTGATAAAAAGAGCCTGGAAAATTAAATCCATTTCATAACCCCGTATTTTTCTGTTATTGCTCACAACTGTAATCCTTTACCTCACTGAAATGGCATGCAGGAAAAAAAGAGGAGGGGAAGATACAGGTATTAATGAGATAAGGGAAGAAATTACTTAAAAATAATTCTAAACCCCCTGATTTTCGAGAGTTATAATTCTGGCTCCTCACTTTTTCTTGGATTTAAGTCTTTAGTAGCCATGTTTTCAAGCTCAATTCAAGAATAACTAGTACTTTGATGACCGCCACTTGGCCAAAAAGAAAATGCAACACTCAAAAATAGATTTTCAAGCAATAACACAGTTCCAAAGTCTAGAGGACTGCCAATCTTCAAATTCTGATCTCTGCAAATCCAATCCTGAAAAATATTTCAGAATGGATTAGACGACAATAATGAATGCCAAGAAACAGAGCAGAAGATACAGGATGACAGAACAAATGACATTTTCATTCATGTTTTAATTAAATCCAGCACCGTCCCTGAAAAAAGTACTGCCTTTCCCCCTGCTGGTTTCTGACAATGGGCACAGCCCTCTTTTAGGTGACATGTTTCTGTACGATCTCGCAGAATTGACTGATCATCTGCTGCAGTTTAAAATCAATTTTAATCCCAGTCGTTTCCCAGCCTGGTCTAGACTGGCCTTTTCCTCTAAGGCTCATGAGAGCTGCAACCTACAGCTGTGAAGATAAGCTTAAGTTTTCCTCTGGGATGTGAGAGAACTTCTCTCCTCAGCATTGCCTGACACTGACCTAATGAAGATGAGAGCACTGCCCAGACAGCTGCATTCTCATGAGAGGACATAAGGCATCCAACTGGGAATGCCAAAGTCCTTTGGCATGTGGCAGGCAGGGGCTGGGTGGCAGCAGGAGCCACCACAGCGCTGATCTTCCCAAAGGTACCCCGTTGTGATGGAGTGGGGCAGGAAACAGGCAATTCTCTCTTCAGGTGGCCAAAAAAGTGTAAATTACTGTCCTACACACATAATACAGGAACTGCCCCACTGTACTGAACAGGACCTCACAGAGCAGCCAAAAAAACTCAATTCAGTTACTCCCAGTGAGTGCACACAAATTCTTGCACTGTGAGATTAAAGACAGACATGAGCCCACTTCCCACATACTTTCTTCTGGGTGACTGTGGGCAAGTCATTTCACTTCCCCTCTGCTCATTTTCTTCTTTTGCAGGAAAATGATGGGACTCTGGAGTCCCTACTGAAAAGGCCTTGAGATTTGTGGATGGAAAACATGATGTGAGTTAGTGTTTGGTGCTGCTGTGTTCCTTCCAATCTGAGAATTTGGTACTTTGACTTTGTACATTGAATAAAACAAGTATTAAAAGCATAAAGGGAGCAGACTAATCCTGCTGCTGACCTTACCTGTAAACAGGAAAATCTTATTCTGAAATCTTTACCTGTGGGAATTGCACTCTCATCTCAGAGCATAAACCCCAGTTGGCTTCCACAGGACTCGGGCACACACGTAAGTGTACTGGTAAACTGAAACTTATCCCATCAGTAGAAGCCCAAATGTCAAAATATCCTAAAAAATACTTCAGCACATGATTATTTTTCAGCTAGAAACAAAGCGTAGGATTTTCCTGTAAGAAACACTTCAGCAGAAATGTTGCTCTTATTTTACGGGGTAAGGATCTTTTGCACGTACACCAGGGTACTTCTCAAACCAGAATTGTAGTGTTTTACTGTATTTAATAATGAAATCAGATCCATGCCAAATGTGAAGCAAATACACAGGGTTACCAACTAAGGTATTTCTCTGGATTATGAGATTCACCATGATCATAAAAACCCTTCAGAGAAATCCTTTCAACCCAATTACCTAACAAAACCCACCTAATAGTTCCAGGCACTGTTACTGCTATTTACCTTTCTAAAAATCTAAGATTATTTTTCAGAGTACAAAAAGAGCTTGGAAGAGATTTTTTTTGGGAGGGGGGACGGTGGGGTGTTGGTATTTTTAAGCAGGACACAGTAACATACAGTTACCAGACTCCCATTCCTCTTCATAGCACATGTAAGATAAGGTGGCACAGTGTATCTTCCCAGACTCCTACTCCTTTTTCATACACAAAAAATGCTGGTCAAATCCAGTAGTTAAAACAACTCCTATTAAAGAAACCATATATACATAATGTATTTAAAAATCTGTTGTGTTCCAGGTTCATCACCTTGACAAGTGGTTAACTATTCCTTGCTATTTTGAGGTTCAGAGAACCCCAAAATAATTTTAGAGACATCAGTATAGAAAACCCCAGAAGAACTCTGGACTAAGGTAGACTTTGGGGTTTTTCTTCCCAGACACAATTCTCTCAATTACTACTAGTTGCATAAAAGAAAGTGGAATGCCAAAGGGGACTAAAAACCAAACATACTAATTTCTTGTGCCACTACTTGATGTGCTGTCTGACAAAAAAAGTGTTGAGGACACAACCTTGAACAGCAGAGAGGTGAATGCTAGTTGTTTTCCAACAGTGACAGGTGCAAGAAGTCTTGAGGAAAGTATTCCTTATGGGCGGGGCTCAAATGAGGTGCTTAAAAATTGTGGTTTAATTTAGGTCATTTATCATTCTCTTTAAAGGCCCTTTTGTACAATTGAATTCTGAAGTGCTTCTTTTGCTAGTAGATCATCACAGCTGCTGTAGCATCACTCCAAGCAGATGTTTCACAGACAGAGAATGCCCAGCTCATTTTTAGGAGCACAGTAACCTCAAGTCCCTCCCTGGCACTTCTGCCCATGGATGTGGATGTGGCTGTGCAAGTCCCACCATGTTCAGCCACACGCAGGGGGTCTGCATGAATAAAGTGCCAGTGGTGGCAAATCCCAGACTGCTTCCACTTCAACAAAAGCAGAGAAAACCAGCAAAAGCACAGAAAAGCAACAAAACCACACACTGATTTTTTAACTGTTATTTTCCTAACAAGCGGATAATAAATCAGCTTAGATAACTATTGAACAATTTCAGGTCTCTGCTGTAGACTAAAAATAAGAGGCAAATGGATCTCCTTGACTTTGCAATGTTAGAATTATTCCCCACATGGCACTTGTGTAAAGTGCAGACTCATCTCACAAGCCAACACGTAACTCCTCTGAGACAGAAACACTGCTCACCTGCGTGTGGCTCCTCGGCCTACAGGGCACAACCTGTGTTCCTGAGGGAATGAGAAGTCACTAAAGAAGTGACTTCACTCTCCCAGAGACCAAACAAAACCTCTAAGAATTTGCCTCTTCTGCACAATTCTTTAGCAGCACTGAACATTCCTTAGCAAAGAAACTGCCTGAAAAGAACGTGTCTGTAATTCTCTGTCGGGAGAGGTGGTTGGTTTGCTTGTAAGATGTAGAAAGGTTATGGGAGAAATACTCACTTAAAACGAGCAAATGCAAGGCAGGTCAAATGGCTCGTGTAAAATGAGTCATTCAGGGGAATCCTAGACTATGAGGCACCTAAAATTTGTAAAGTATAGAATTAGCTCAGAACTGGCAGATCAGCTCCATCTTGCACAACATCTATTTAGTTCCAATAAGTACTAGTGCAGAGACATTTAACAGATATTACAATTCTCTACGTTAGAAGGAGCTGGAACGACATAATCACATCCTTTGAAGGCAATGAAGTACTTTCTAGTCCATTAGTGACAGAAAATGGTGTCATTAGAAAATATCCACTAGGGAATTAGGCATTAAAAAAAGTTTAACTCCAGGAGTGATGGTAACTTTTACTCAAATTCCTAGAAGCTTTGAAGAGATCTCTAGCTTGCCATTACTTCTAAAAATTGCAAAGCCAGGTATATTTCAAAGGAAAGGAGAGTAGGTGCTCATAATCTGCTCATAAGAAAGGCTCACAAGATAATGCAGATAACGGTAAGGCAGACAAATCAATTTGAGAAAGGAAACGAAAACTGCAGTAGGGATTTGAAAGCCATGCCTTTAAGGAATATAATCCTACAAAAGACAAGTGGTGCCCAATAATCACAATGTCATCATTAATAGGTAACAAGTTTAGACAACAAAAGTAACTGATATGTTAAAATTAGATTTTTGTGAGATTTTTTACCTTGCTCTACAGATCTCCCTATTAGTGGCACATAATAACAAAGGAAATGTTAAATGGATTCTGACTTGTCTACTTCTCAAGTCCAGAACAGAAAGTAAGCAATTAATCACTTATAAACAATTTGTTTTATTAGGAATTTTTAGGGATCACTTCTAGACAACTTCCTATTCAAGTCTAATTAATGGACTGGTTTAAATGTGACCATGGTTAAAACTAAATTTAGTAATCAATGTTTTACATCCCTTTGTGTTGTTTTTTTTCCAGGACTGCTAACAAGTATCTCTTCTGTGACAGCAGCTTGACCTTATGCTCAGTTGCACATTTATTTTGCCATTAAAAATAGGGCATTTTAAAACTGATTTGTTTAGTAAAGTAAGCAAGAGCTCTTCTCACTCTTGAGCCCCAAATAAGGAGGCAATGAGACAGAAGTATTGCTGTAGTCGATACAAATGATGATGTGGATTCTTGATAAAATCCTTAAGGGCTTAAAAGGGTCAATATATGTTGAACTCTTATGATAAAAACTGAGATCTAAAAAATTAGTTGAGAGCAGTTGGCCATGTCACACAAGATACTTAGAGATGTCAGCTTCATCTCTGTAAAAACTTAAAAGGACTTTGTGAAAGAAACTTAATATTGAAGATTATTTAATCCAATTAGCAAAGGCACAAGAGAGACAATAGATGGCAATTAAACCAATTTCAGTTAAAACAAATAAAGACAATTAGAATACACCACTGAAGGACATGATACAGTAGCCTCAAGTTACAAGTTTATACCTTTCCAGAAATTGTGTGTTATGCCAACACAAGTTCCTGGGCTCAACATATAGTTAACTGTTTGGTGTAACAGCCTGTGGAAAACAGGAGTTCAATCATATTGATGTAATAGTCTCGTTTGGATTAAAACTCTGGAAATTTAAATCTGGGCCTGAAAACTTTTTAGGAAGAAAAGAACACCCTCTACAACTACTTAAAATAAACCCACCTCATATCCTCACCACTGTTGCATACTGTAATCTGTCACTTGAAATTATTAACATCTCTGGAGTCCAGTTTGTTAAATAAGTGGGAAGAAACTCTGGCTTTGTGCCTAGAAAGCCTCAGCTCTTCACAACAGCATCTCAGGCAATAATGCTTTTAGTTGCCATAGGCTTTAACCACAGCTCGTCCTTTAACCCCACTTTCCAGAGTTAAGTAGGGATGACGTTGATATCCAGCAGAAAATTTGAATTTCCTGTTGGTTTGGTCTCTTGCAGTGGCTGTCAGTTGTGGGTGAGGCAAAGAATTTATCTCCATCCTTATGAAGTCCTAAAACAATCATGAAAATCATTTCCTCTGCTTTCTAAACCCTCAAGGAACAACTTCTTGAAAAGCACTTCCATATGGTGCAAGGTACAGAAGAGGACTCATTTGGCCAGAGACTCCCCCTCTTACAGATAGCATGAAGATCCAAGATGATCATTGTTAGGCCTTGTTGATTAAGGCATACCAAGGTACTGCTTTTCTTCCTTCTGACTAGATACTTCAGGAAGTTCCCCAATAATGACCAGAAAAAATATATGTGATTCATTAAAGTTGAATATTTTCGATTCTTTTTCACTGCTCTCTCATTAAAGAAATGAACAATGGATATTAAGTAGAGGAAATGTTCATTCCTCAGACTCATTCGTTTGCAGCAGGAGAGGAGGAATGTACCAAAGCACCTCAGTTAACTCAGTGCTGTAAGGTGGAAATACAGAGGGTTTGACCTGTTCAATGTAGGTGGGAGTTACTGGTCACCTTACACAATTATAATATTTCATCTGCTCCTCATCACACTGAAACATTTTTAAACTATATACAATCTATGAATGAAATTTGTCTAAATCATAGCACACAGTGAAATTGGATTTTATAAAATTGAAATCACAGTAAAATTTGGACTTTTTTCCTTTTTTTTTTAGATAAAGAGGAGTGGTCTAGTTTGCAAAAGGCTACTTATCTCACCTTGAAAAATAATAGTCTTTGAGCACTTTTATCAGTCTGATAATTCCAAACTGAAAGTCCATGGAGAGCTATTTCATTCAAAGCCTTACATGTGGTGTGAATCCACTCATGCATGATGGAGAAAATGATGAGATTTCCCTTTCTCATTTACCTGATCTCCAAATTCTATTCATTTCCCAGCAGGGGTAAAACCTTAGGCCCTTCATCAGTTATTTGGCATTCTGACATCAATCTTCCTGGGGTCAGCACACTGCTCAGCACTTCACTGGGTGTTTTTTAAGCACCAAAACTGAAGATACCCAGGCAGGTGGGGAAAAAAGATAGATTTTCTAAGAGGCAAACGGGTGACTTTGTCTCAGCTGGACTTCAGCACATCATCAGGAGGAGGCCCAGGGCAGGTCTGGAAGGTTCAGCATGAGCGGGTGAGATTAACCATGTTTTAGGGGGCTCCAAACAGAGCAAGGGGACTCAAAGAGGACATTGGGACTTTCTTCAAACAAGAATCATTCCTTCCCACAGCACTGTTTAATAGCCTCTAACTCTGTGCTCTTGGAGGATTGGGGGAGCGGAGAAGGAAATAAAGAAATAAAAAAGGAAAAAAATACCTTGTTCATCCTACAGAGGCAAGGAAAGGAGAAAAGGATGTGGATCTAGAAGAATCACTAGAGTCCCAGAAGCCATCTCTCTGCCTCTTACCTTGAGGAAATGGATTGGCACTCACTTTACAACATTTGGCTGGTCTGTCTCAGTGTCATGGAGCTCAGCTGGAAAAGGACTAAAATTATCCATCTTTCCTCAGTAACTTGAATGATGAATAATGTTAAAGAATAAAATACAGGGTGATGGAGTCATTAGGGCTAAAAAAGTAATGGATATATAACACAAACTAAAGAAATAAGATTTATGTGTACTGTTCATATTTTCCCATTTTTAAATAATGCTTTGTACCTGGTTTAGACTTTATCTTCTCTCTTCTTGACTAAATAAGCCCATTTCCCTCAGTCTCTCCTCAAAAGGGAGATGTTCCAGACCCCTAATCATTTTTGTGGCCCTCCATTGGACCCTCTCCAGCAGCTCCTTGTCTCTCTATTTTGATATTTTGGTTCAGAATTTACATGGCAGAACTATTAAATAAACCTTCTGCCAAGTTATACACTGACAAAAAAGGCATAGATGGCACATGTTATGACAAGATATCCTTGGAATGGGGATTCTGAATGATACGTGAAAAAAATTCAAAATAAATGGGAACAAGCTCCGTTTGAAGTCTTTGGCAGTTGCAAGACTGGAGAATGAATTCTTCCTTCAGTCTATCTAAGCGTATTGCAGTTTATCGCAGAATTTGTGACTGCAGTAATTAGAGTTAGCAACTTTGATTTCCTCTGTAAAGCAGAATGCATTTAAAGGGAATCACTGGGGAGAGGTAGGAAGAATATCATAACAGGATAATAATTTTTGTCTGAAAGTTCATTCCAGTAAGTTGCATTATCCTGATCAGCAAGAGGTGACTCACACAATTCGGCCAGCGCAGTCAAAAATAAAATCATTACCCCATCTAGCTGATATTTCAATGTCAGCAGTGCCTGCAATTGAACAGTGATCCCAGAGAACTGAACGCAAGCGAGCTGAGGTACATCAGAATTTGATGTTCATGCCCTGCTTAAAAGGAGCAAAGGGAAGAATTAAGCCTGTGGCCTGAGAGCACTGCTGGGCTGCATTCTGTCACAAATTGGTGATTATGTCAACAAACAATTATCTACTACTGAAAATTGGTTGGGGTTGGAATGGGAACAATATATAAAACATTTTTATATTCAAGAAAGCAGGCACTGCAGCTATCTCTAAACACTTTTTTTTCCCCCAATAATGCCCATATTCCTTTCTAATCTATGAATTAGAGTACACCATCCATTTAATCTATGGGACAGGCAGTAAACTTGTGTATTTAATGTGATCAAAGTATGTCAAGAGCTGAATTTTCTCAGTCCTGGCATGTTAGGGGAGTTTCTTCCTGATGGTTACTATCTACCTTGTACAGGCTGAACTAATAATTGATTACTTCTGTAACATTCAAATCCTGTAGATTTATTTTTGGACAAGACTAATCTTCTTGAGTTCACATGACTAAGTTCAGCAATGTCTATTTACTGGTACCAGCTGCTGTCTTTCCGCGTTTGCTCTTGGCTCTGGAAGGGTAAACTGTGATATGGTCATGAAAACAGGGAAGTTTGCAAAATTTTAGACAGTAGGGACATAATGATTGTTTCCATCAAATCTGGGGACAACAAAGCATTGTATAATCGCATGAGGCAACCTGGGAAATCCAGGAGCTGAATGAAGTGGAAGGGGCAATAGGTTAGGATACAAAAAGAACACAGGTCTTGTTAAATAATTTAACAGAAGGAAAGTTTATCTTTCCTGATAAACTTTCAGCAATACAGCCTCATACTTCAGAAAATGCACTGGGACAAAGCTGTGAGACCAGTAGAATAATCTCAGGCTAATTCACTTGTTCCAGTCCATTGTTTCCTGTTATTCCACATACTGAAAATTTACTTAAGGAAAAATAAAAAGGGAGATCACCTAAGGGACCATGAGATCATTGGAGCAATTGAGACTGGTAATCAAATAAATGAAATATAAACATACCAAAAGGAAAAGATAGATGGTCTATAAATCAAATTTTCTTGAGTGGCCCATAGCAAAGATCAAACCTCAGGGTCAGTTAAAGGGAGGAGAATGAAAATGTATAAGTACAACACTGAAAGAACTCAGCATAGATATTTTGTACCTTGGTGTAAAGTTGGAAGTAATTGCTGATTTCACCAAAATAACTTCATGCAACCAAGGCGGAGTTGATTGAAAATGAAGTAAGACTTCTCCTTTTCTTCTAATGTATATTATACTGAAAGAAAAAGCAGACTTTAATATTTCAGAGACAGGTTTTCAGATAAAACTGGACACAGCTAAAGCTAATGCAGTTTTTTTAAAGGTTTGGGTGCAAAGGGGAGGCAGCAGGAAGGGTAGGAAAGTTCATTTTTCAAACTTGTGTTTCCAAATGTAGTTCCCTTAGTTCAAACAGTTTGCTTATTCCACTTATTTTACATTTTAAGATATTGATTTGCAGAACGAGTTGAGAGTCAAGCAGTTCTGCTTGGGATACAAGTTTTTCTAAGTCTGAAGTTTCTAACCATGCTGTAATGTAAATATTTAGGAACTTACAGAAATATTGCAACCTTACATTACCACTTCTTCTAATACTAGATACCTCCAGACAACTTTCAGTAAAGAGGATTTTGGCCAGCATTTTCAAGAACATGCTTTATACATTAAAAAATAAAAAGCTGTATTCTTTCAGTCCTTCCTATTTATATATAATTATTTTTATCTCAACTTCATGCATTTTCATTGAGACTCTCTTGCCAATCTCTTTTCAAAACAGACAAAACAATTTTCTTTGTTCTCTAAAAGAGCCAAAAAAATAGCTAAAACCAAACCTATTGAAATATGGTGTAAGATACTACTAATAAGATGTTTCTGACTCTGACTCTGACTCTTTGGAGTTCCAGAAGGCAGCAACAGTCCACCGTTAAGTCTGAAGATATGCCAAAAAAAGAGTTGTTTTAATGCTCAGTGTCTGAATAGCTCCTCAGATGAGCTTCTCTTCAGTTAATTCTAGTTTGCTCATTTTCCACTTTTATCTCCTTGGCTTGAGAACCTTTGAAGCTGAATGTACAATTTCACTTTGGAGGTATGTGATCATTTATGCATCCAAATCAATTTAAAGACCTAAAAATATTTCAAATCGTTATATTTACTGCACCCCCTCTCCACCCTTGGACAGTTTAAGAACCAATGTCAAGCAATTACGGGGAGGAAAATTGTCAAGAATAGTTCTGCATGTATTATAGAATTTACCCTCATTCAACCACCTGAGCATGATTTTGAAGTTAAATTAAACATCAGGATGTAGAAGAGAAAAGAAAAAAGATGATTCCTGACCAAATTCATATTTTTAATGTGTGGCTGCCTCAATTTGTCCAGGGTTCAAAATAAAATATGTATGTGTTTTTAAGTCTCCAGAGCATCTTAGTGGGAACAGGCACTCCAGTTCTTTTGTTAGAGATCCTAATGGATTATCCTCCACCTCTCAATTATTTCCATTAAATTTGGTTAGTGAGATTGAGGTGGATTCAGGTGAGATTTTTCTGAAGGCAAAAATACACCTTTTTTACAGTACTACTACTACTTTCCCTCAGCAATCCCAGCATCTATACACAGGTAACACAGATATATTTATAAAGTGATAGTACAACACATTTAGGAGTTAAAAACACAAACCCAGAAAGAACTTTTAAAATGCTATGTGCTTCAACTATCATTCTTAGCATTCTGGACATTTGGAAGGACTAATTGGGTCAGACAGATTGTTTACTAAAAATTACTTAATGTTCATTCTTAATACTAAATTTAGTAATCAATGTTTCACAGCCCTTTGTGTTTTGGGGTTTTTTTTCCAGAGTGCTAACAAGTATCTCTGCTGTGACAGCAGCTTTACCTCATCTAAAGTTGCACATATTTTTGTGATTAAAAATAGGCCATTTTAAAACTGATTTGTTTAATAAGGTAAACAAGAAACATAAAGCCTGAAAACAGAGTAATACTATGCAAAACTCTGAATAAACCTTTAAAAATTGAACAAAACCCACTTAAGACTCACAAGCTCTTCTCACTCTCAAGCGCCAAATAAAGAGGCAATAAGACAAGTGTTCTTATCTTCAATGTTTTTGTGCTTACTCAAATAATTGGGCTTTTTTTTTTTCTGGTTTTCACAATAACTTTGAGGCTTACACATACTGGAATAGCTAATATCATGCTGATTTCCTCTTCTGTTATCCTCCCACATTTTGAAGTCAGCATTTCCTATGGAATAATGCGAGATATTTTGGGATTGTTCTCTGGGGTTTCTCTAATTGTGGCCAAAAGGATACTTTTTTTTTGATAATAGTTTGTCCATATTGACAAGCTCCACTAAAAACATGAGCTTTAAAATCATCCTGTCAAAAAACTCTCAGCCAACCTTGTTCCTGAATCATGTTTATTTTCCCTTTGGTGCACCCCTGCATTATGAGTTTTGGTGTTTTCCCACTTCTTCATCCTCCAGCAGTGAAAGTTCCCATAATTTTTTGTTGGCCCCCCTGCTGTTAACATGACGAGGTGACTGAATCTTACAGCTCGTGCGTTTTTTTGCTGTCTCCTGGTGATGACTCTCAGCATGGGCTCTGCACCACTTTTTCCCCTCTTTCAAAAGGGCCAAACTTTTCCACTCTGCTGCCTCTGTTGCTGTTGAATGACTCACTCTGTCCCAAAACACACAATATGAAGTCTTTTCTTCTCCTTCCGCTTAGATTCATCCAATTCTCAGTTATTATCACTTTACCCTTCTTAATTGAGTTAAATATCCCCTTCTTAATAGAGCTAAGCATCCCTTTCCAGTGCAGACAATGAAACCTTTCATTCCTGTTTTAATTTTCGTATCTTAACAAATTATATTTCTTTGTTCAATGCTCATATTGTCCCAGTACAAACTAAAAGGCTATTTTCTCTGCTTGTTTCTAACTAAATTCTCTTTCAACAACTTAAGGCACAAAGAAATATAGATGACTTACTATGTTTGGACAAGTTACATGTATTTAATGTTTGTTATCCAAAAAGTTTCTCTAACACCAGAGGATGGTACATTCAGCTCTTAGTTTCTTTGAATTTGGAGTTTATCTTGGAAATCTTTTTGAATCAATAGCCCTACACCTTTGCTTGAAAAAAGAGTGACGTTGATTTTTCCCAGTTTCTGTACTCTATTTCCTACTTTTTAGGAATTGGGATGCATTATTTTCACGGCTATCAAGTTCAGTAGAATCTGAAAAGCCTTTGCTTTGCAAAAAAAAAAGTTGTTGAAATATCACAAAGAATGATTGCTTCATCTCGCAAGAAAAACTTGCTGGTGTCTCATGGGTAGTTTTGGCAAAATCATCTACTTGGATTAATATCAACTGCTTACTTCCTCTTTTCCTTTCTCCTTCCCCAACTGACTACTTTAGTACTAGATGGAGAAGCATAAGAAAATTCATGTTTTCTTGAGGGTTTGTCTGTTTCTGAAATTATATCTCGCCACTGGAGACCAATAAAGCTGTAAAATTTTGTGTAAATTGTTCTTGGGTTTGAAAATGACTGATTTTGCAAGCTAAGGATGTGAATTTATATGGTAAACAAGCATCATTCATTCTGGTTGAATCCAAAATAATACAAGGCTTCAGAGACAAAATAGGGGAAAAAAATAAAAAAAAAAAAGAAGAAACAGGAAAAAGAAATTCAGGTGTCCAACAATAGTTACCCAAAAAACCCCAAAGTCAAATAAATGTCATATTTTATAATTTGGTACCATTTGCTGAGGCCACTTTGGGACCTGTATGCAGTGATTTGGTTGCAGAGTCAAAGGTATGTGTGACTACACACACTCACACTTTGGGTTGTTAAGGGCAAAGCCCTTAGGAATTCTGTGTCTGAGGACAAACCAGCTCCAGGGACCCTGACAGTCCCCTTAGAACTGTGCCCACACCCAGCTGTGAGTACAGAAAATCCCAGAACCCTGACTTCAAAAGCATCACTAAAACCATATCCTTAAGCACCACACTCTCAGATGCATTGTAGCAGTAATTTTGTATTTAATCTTCCATATAGTTTCTGGCTTAGTTATGAGGAAGAATAATAATTTGTTCTGCATTCAGGAGAAATTCCAATCAAAGCATTCAAATCTTCTCCTGCCTATTGTGCTGCTGATAATTTTGATAAAATAATAAAGTTTTATGTGTAATTTTTTTTTTCATGGAGCAAGAGAAATCACTGTAGTTTATGTGAGTTAGGAACAACTATAGCTTGGGCTATGAATTTTAGAGAGTTCAGAGTAATAAAGTGAGTCATTCTTTATCTCAGTAAGAATAAAATTTCTTGTCTTTTTCCTAAAGTGCTCATTTTTGAAAATGAACAGAGGCAGCAATGAAAACGTCCTTTGCTTGCCAAAGAAATCAATTTTCATGTAGAACATGGGGTTTTGCAGTTTTTAACTTAGTTGCAAGGAAGAAATCACACTTGTCAAGCCATCCAAATAACTGCAGATTGATAGTTCAACTAGTGAATAAACACTTCTGTTGCTAGAAAGTATTATATACCTCTAATACATCTTTTATCCTTCTGTGAGTGACCACTTTTCAAGGGATGTTTTGATTTTCTGTTGTGAGAGATTTTGCTCTTTGGTAAACTCAGAAATGAATTCCCAGGGATGACCTACATTCTGTGGGAAAACAGAAGAACATACACCTTCATGGGTATCAGTTGTATTGTCAAATTCATCACTGGACAAATTGACATCCAAAGAGTCCTGCTGAGTGGAACAATCACTTTCTTCTCCAAAAATTCTTTGGTTTACAGTCTCAGCAGCTGCACCAGTTTCTGTGTTTGCCTCCTTACCAATTGGAACAAAATCTACTACCATTTTAAGTTTAAAACGTGTAGCTTTTTCTCTGTTTTTTCACTAATGTCCTCTTGCATCTCTGTCTCAGTTGCCTTCCTCCACTTTCATTCATGGCTTTGGAGTCAACTAATCTCAAATTTACTGAGGCACCAGATTAAAAGTCAACAATGTGCTTATCCGCCAGACACACAAAAAGGTCTGTCATGAGCAAGTAAAGCACCGAGGTTTTATCATGTGAATAACCCATCAGATGGGATGCAACTGTAAAGATGGAGTAGTTTCACTAAAGGCAGAAAAGGTCTTAATATTTAATGAAACACAAAAATTAGAGATATCTTCTATTAAGATAGTTGCCAGACATTTCCTTTAATTAATTTTGGTGAGCACAGGGTTCTCTCACATAGAAGCAGGGAAAGTTCTTCAACTGGGGGAGAAAAGATGAGATGGGAGAAAAAAGCCTCAGGGCACATGGCAACCTGTGGACACATGAAATAAGCAGTGCCACAAATCACACATATGGTCTCAACTCCTCCCATCACAGACACTGAAGTAGCAAGGCAAGGTTTGAGTGGGTCTTCATGCCTGGAAGACCACAAAAGTGAGATGGGACTGAGCCCTTATGATAAAGAGCACCCACGCTCATTAGATTTCAGTTTGGCACCTGCTGTTTGCAGTCTCTGCTCCTGAGCTGCTTTCCAGTCAACAAAGTCAGAGCTTTCCTGTAAACAGGAAAAAATTCAAAGTTTTCTCATTATTGTTTAAGGTATTTCATCTTTCTTCCATCCTTGCTTTTGATTTTGTTTTTTTTTTTTCTTTTTTTAGAGTCTGTTTCACTGCCTACTTATTCTTCATACTCAAAATACTCTGCATTGAACTTGTGCCTTCACCCACTCCTGACTGCCCATCAGACACATCACCTCACCTTCACTGATTTCTCCCTCACAGAGACCAGTATTACTTTTCTATATCAGGAAAAAGCCCAATTCGTCATTTGTTTTCTTTAAAATATATCCATTTTTGCTTACTTGAATTATTGGAATTAATTTAGAAACCAAAATCATAAAGTGCCCTTTGAAACAATAAATGTGTATTGCTGATCTTGAAGATTTTTTTTTTAAAGTATTGACCTTTCACAGTTTCCTTTTAGTTCTCCCAGATGAGGCACTCAAAACATTCAGACAAAAAAAAAATAAAATTAAAAACACCCCTTTGTCTCTGTAGCTTCCAAGAACAAAGTTGGATGAAATTAAAAATAACTTTTAATCTTAAATTTAACAAAATTATTTTCCAAACCTCTGTTTCAGGTCCTTTCTTTCACTGTCAGCCTGCAACCCTGGGAACAGATGAGTCTTTTGCATTTGCTGAGCACAAAAATATTCTAACCAAGTCCTCCATGTACTTTACACATAACCCTAGGTTTTGGTTACAGTAAATCAAAAAGTAATCCTCATTTAGATGAGCAAATAAAAAGAGATGAACAGTCACAACATTCTGAAGGTGGTCTCCAGTTTTGAATTCTGAGTCCTATCAGCCACAAGTACAAAATCTAATGTCTCCCAAAACATACAAGGAGCTTCTAATATGTTAGTTATCAAAATATAAATGTTAAAAAATAAAGAATGAGGTAAGCTAACAATAAGGCCTCTGACAAGGCCAACAAGAAAGCCCAGCTCCCAGTTTTGGGAATTTAGGGACATGACCACCCTCTGTCATATCCATGATTTTTAGAAGTACCTGTGAGCTGAAATGAACCATATGCTTTCTTTTATTCACTTGTTCAGGGAAGATTATCCTATGATCATTAATTATAAAAGGAAACTTCTAGGTCAATTTTATCTGCTGATTTGACAAAGTGAACACTGGGAAAAGTCACCCCTATCCAGAACCCATTTTAAAAGGGAAATAGTGCCACATGTAAAAATAATTTAAAAAAATAAATTAAAAAAAAGTTAGCACCCAAGACAAAGTTGTCATAAAAGTCAGTCAAGGAAATGGTAAATTGTTAAAATGATCAAATATGAGATGGAATTTGGCTGAGACTCTCACTGCTGAATGTTTTCCCCAGTTCCTAGTCAAAAGGCTTCCTGACACAGCATTTTCTAGAATTTTATTCAACTTATTCTGAAATTACATAATCAGCAGGATTCTCAGGATTATTATCTCAGTTTCATTATTTCACAGTACATATTTCAACCTTTCTACAGAACCACAACATGAGCAACCAAATGAGCACAAATGTGAGAGTAACAACTACAACACTTTGCAATCCACAGGTGGAGGAAAATCCAAAATGTTATTCCTTTCTCAAGTCACAGATGCTTCCCTCTTCCACAAATATATGTCAACAATTAAGTGGGAATATCCCTGGGAATGCTACATCTTAGCCTTCCTAGATCTTGGCAAATTTTTACAGGTACTTGGGGAGAAACTCCCAAAGAGTTGCTTCTGCAGCAATGTCTTCTACATTACCATTGCATAAATTGAAGAGATAATTTGTGAAGTGTTGAGTTTCCTTGGGGTCAAAATGCTGCCCAACCACAGACAACTATACCTTGGTATTGTGACTGACAAGCTCATATGACCCACACAGAAAAGTTAACTAAGAAAAAATTCTCTTTATGATACCAGCAACATACTTTCATATCAGTTGAAAAAGGTCATTGAGATCTAGATGTGGTTTAGTTTGCAAATAAAACCCCATGATTTGAGTTGTCTTTTCGTTTGTTTGTTTGTTTCACTGTAAATGTAACCTTTTAAAAATTACAGGTAGTTTATTTTTGCTGCTAAATGAATCCAGTGACACAGTTCCCTTCCATACCCGCCAAGGACCTTTGTGAGGCTGTGAGAACTGAAGAACATCTAGGCTACTCGAGCTATACTCTTCTGAAGAAAAAATTAGTATCCAAAAATGTAAATCATGATTTTTCTTGGGTTTAGAAGTGTCAGATGTGAATTAGTGAGATGCAGACCTACAGAGGGGTTCTCTGCTGAGCCCTACTGACATCCTTAAAACAGACTTGCCTGTACTGGCCATAATCTCCCATTTTATCTCCCTGTGGATCTAATATTGTAGAGTGAGAGAAAAAAGGCTGATTATTGGAAAAGGACTTGGATATCTGGGCCTGAGCCCAGCCATTTCTGCAAGGACTCAATGAATTACACTGGGTTCACCAGGTATTAGATGTAACTCGTTAAAGGCAGAAGAAGATTTTTCATTTAAATTTTTCCTTTAGCAGTCAAAATTTGATGTTTTTAAACAAAGACTGGACTTGGTCCTGCTTTATGTCCTTGAAAGAGGGTATGTCAGATAATTGCTTGTGATATATACTCCTCACACACTCCTGACAAGTCATGAATTTAGGTAAATAAAGCAGGTCATAAATGCTCGCTTAAAAATAAAATCACATTTTGAATTAGCCTTCTACATGAAATAGATGTGCTATATGTATATTCATACACTGACTCTAGGAGAGGCTTTACACATCTCTGCTGAAGACAGTTAAAACTGACATAAAAGAAACGTAAAGAAAAATACTTTTGAAATAAAAACTTGCAATTAAACAACTGGCAGGCAGATAAGCCCTTTCAAATAAAACTATGTAACCAATCCACGGAATAAAACACACAAAGAACTTTTTGCAGTTATAATTTTGGCTTACAATTTGATTGTTTTCCCTTCTTTAACACAGCTGACTAATTGCTGGAAATACCTAAGAAAGCCTTTTTTTCTATTTTTTATTTTTAATTTTTATAACCTACATTTTCACTTAGAGCAGAGGATTTTGGATGAGGTCCAGCATTTCCAGAAGCTGTCACTGAATAGAATCATTGATCATGCTTTTATTACTGCTGATGGCATTGATGGGACCCAGCTATACCAGAACCTTAAAGGACTCCTAGCTCTCTGTATTTGCCTTAAACTGAGGCACAAGTACATTGTCAAAGGTAGCTCATATCCTTTTCTATAGCAAAAAGACAGGCTCCTTCATTCACACCAAGACTGTGGAAATGTATTTCTACTTTGATAGGTTATCTGAGAAGTTTCATGCAATGCCAGTGTAGCTCTAATTGTAGTGTAAAATCTGGAATACTGCTGTTTAAGAGTAAAAGCAAACCTTTCATTTCAAAATGGGATATGAACAGACAGCTCTTCAGAAATTAGGCTGTAGCTGTGATCAGCTCTTTCACTTGGTGTGCTGCTAGTTTTGGCTATGGCACACCTCCTCCCATCAGGTGGTTGTCAGAATCTGCTGGGATTTTTATTTGATGGAATAACTTCTCTTGATAAATGGGTACCACTGTGCTGGGAAGCTGTGCCATTCTGGACACAGCCCTACACGGGTACATTGTGCTCTGTCAAATATGGATCCACAGCTGGAGCTGGGGAGTTGCTTTATGTTATTTTTATCATTTAAGTTCTTAAAGAAAACCAAGAGGCATCCTCAGACTTGTCTTGACAATGACACACGAGGTGGGGAGCCCATTCCTGGGGATGCTGGAGGATCCAAGGGCATTCTATTCTCCTGTGGCCTCAGAAATTCATCACTAGTGGTGTCATACATCTTACAGCTTCAGGGAAGGAGGGGATGTCCTTCCTGAAGGACATTATCAACCCTTGTTCTTAATTTAACACATGCTGACTGAAGGAGAGAGAATGTCATCATAATATTTGGCTGTAGTTCCCCTGACTGCAAGTCAATGCATGGTTTCAGTTCTCTGCCTTTTACCTACATGTCTCCAAAACCTGGGGAATCATAAATCCAGTGTCCTTAAAATGTCTCTCTTTTTGACTGTTACCTAATAAGAATCAACAATTATTATTATGTGGTAGTTGAGGTTTTTTTCTGAGATGAGTAGCAAATTACCAAGTTGTACACTTTACTGCACAGAGCAGAACTTTGGTGGGTTAAAAATTTAATATACTGAGAAATGCTTGCAACTGTCAGCTTGGACAACCTTGGAAAGGACTCTGTGAACACCACAAAGAACAGTGATGAAAGCTTATTTCTTTCCCTCTGATTTTGTTCTGCTGAGGGTGAGAAGGCTCCTTCAGTAAACAAGTATTAAGTTTTCTAAAAGCGGTATTTGCAACAAACGTCTTCAGAACAGGAAGTGCTAACAGTAGCTATATATATATGTCTCAGTTTAATGAGACAGAAGTGTTTTGCTATAAGGAAGACCAAAACTCCTCCCTCTAGGCAATTGTAAATCCAAAATTAAGAGGCTCCAATTGAGAAAATGTGGAGAAAGGAAAAATAACAGCCCTTTATTAAAGGATATATGTGTATTGGCAGAACAACAAAAGAACACAAAACAAAACCCCAACCGAACAATTATCCTATACCCAAAAATCCCTTTCAATGAAAAGTGAACAGTTCAGTTTGTGCTTTTTGGTGCAATTCTAACCACAGTCAGCAGGGGGCGCTGTTGGATCACTGGAGGTGCAGAGCCTGCAGTGCTCGGGGTTGGGCGATAGGGGGCGCTGTTGGGTTCTTGCGGTCGCCATGTGGAGGCCCCGGGTGTGCTGGGGGGGCCGAAATGGAGCCCTTCCCACCCCCTCACCGGGAAGGGGAAAAAGAAGAAAGAAAGGTTCTTCCCAAAGGGGACTTCCAGTGTCTGCTGCTGGCCCTGGGACTTCCCCTTTCTTTGCTGATGTGCAGCCAAAAAAAAAAAACACAGCCAAAAACACAGGAGTGATGGAAGGAAAAACAAAGGTGGCTCTCTCTCTTCCCAGATAGTTCCTCTCCGATGAAGTCCAAGCAGGTCCACCCAGGTGGGGCGGGGGCAGAAAACCAGGTGCCAGCAAGGCAGGCTGAGAACAAAGCAGCCTCCCAGCTTTTGCAACACACATCTTTCCTCGTTCCCACAACCACGAACTGTGACTCCTTCCCCACTCTCCCAGAAGAGAGAAAAAAAAAAAACAAAGAGAAGAGTCTCCCAGCCCCTCCTAAGGCTATCAGCCTGGAATGTCAAGCTACTGGCCAGTCCTTTTGTGCCAGTCAAATACTCAAGGCAAACCCAGCCTGCCCATTCAAACATCCCTCCCACACAGTGGGGCAGGGGGAAGGGAAAATTCCATGTTTAGTTTTTTTAGAACAAGTGAACCCATGACAATCTATTCATGTTAATGTTATGTAGATACACATCTGAACAGGCTTTGTTTTTATTTCTCAGATTTGAAGCATAACTAGGTGAAGAGAGAACAAAAGAAAATAAATCAAAAAGCATGAACTTTCAGAAGATCTGACATACAGCACACTTCAAAACTGCATAAAACTCTCTTCTACCATACCTTGCCGGTGCACCACACATGAACTAAACAGCAGACTTGAGGACCATTTTTCATTCTGTGCATGTGTATGGCACACACCAGACACTGTGTGAAAGATCCCACCCAGTGTTTTATATTTAAACACACACCTGAAGAACTGTAATTGGTGCAAAAGAAGAAGAAACATCACTACTGCCCTTTAGTAAGAGAGGAATTTGTACACGGTCACTCGCAAATGGTATCCATACCCCATCTCCTTGCGAGAAACTGAGGATGAGAGTGTTAAAAGGAAAAAGAAGCTGCCAATAAAACATAAGCCACAGTGAGGAGCATAGTCAGTGAAACACAGTGCTCACCTCAGTGTCCTCTGCTTTAATTTAGAGAAGCTGCCAGCTGGGTGCAGACAGGTAGAAAGTTTTCCTCCACACAGCTTAGAAGAATAGCCCTGGTTGCTCTCAGTGTGGCAATAGAAACTTTCTCTTATTAGTTTCCTAAAGTGTAGGAGAGAACCAAAACGATATCACAACAGAAAGAGTACAAAAGGACAGGAGAACAAGGAGTCCTGAGGCTCACCAAAAGCATTTTTAGTTCACTGAAGCTGTACACTTGTCTTGGCTCGAGCTCTGGGGCATCAGAGCTTTTTCTTTTCTCTTGGAAGGAAAGAGAAATCTTTCCCCAAACTGAGAACTCTGCTAAAAACTCTGCAGTGGGAGTTTCATCTCTTTCCTCACCCTCTTGTCTGCTCCCTTGGGAGGGTGGCTAGCCTGCAGGAAGCTCTGTGATGGAAAGCAAAACCCGAGGCACTCAACAGGGTCAAACTGTGTGCATATATTTATATCTGGCTTTAAATGGAAACTGGCTACCTTTAAGACCAGCTTCATGAGCTTGTGTGGCTTCACTCCCAATTAAAATCCTTGAATAGCTGATATAAGCCTGGATGCTGCTCCTGCCAAGATGCCAGACAAGCGGACTCAGGAGTGGCCCTCTTACCTGTTCCATCAGACTCTTCTGCCAGGTGCAGCCTGGTGAAGTACCGCTCCTGAATAGTGGGCACACAGCCCGTGCCAGCGAGAAGCCATTCCTGCATCCGCTGTCATTAGTGGTGCTTCCAAATGCTGGCACGCAAAAAGCCAAAAAATACATGGGAATCGCTTGGGAAGGGAACAGGGAAGAAATCATCATGGACGTTTCTGTTGCAGATGTGGAAGCAAGTGGGCAGCACCTCATGAGGCAGCACTTACTGGGTAAAGGGTTACTGATAAATGACAGTTGATTTATTTTTTGTTTGTTTGACAGACATCTTTGTTGTCAGTAATTCTGACCCAGAATGCATTTTGGCTTCCATCCAAACAAACTGCAGGTGGACCAGGGGTTGAGGTGATGCCATTACAAATTATCATCTGCTAGATCAAAGTGCATGGGGAAGTACTGCAGGTGTGCTGTGCTAATACCTACATCTATCTCTCAAGTAATTTAATAATCAAATCTAATGTGGCTTCCATATCAGTGTGCTCTCTTGGACCTCAAACACTTCGATGAAGCTTAATGCATCACATATTGCCAGATTTCACATGCTAGATAGACAATGCTCATTTTTCCTTCTTAATACTCATGTCATCTGTGAGTGGGGAATACAGAAGATGATACTGTGTGTGCAAGCACAGGGAACAACATCCAGGCTCAGTGATCCCATGAGATCTGAGGGGTTTTTTGTCCTTCTCTTGCCCCCTGGAGTTGATACAGCTAAATAGGGTTTCACATTCATTAGTGGAGGCTTAGCTAGGCTTATGTAGTTCAAGGTACCTGGTTTGGGCAGCTTATTCCTTGGGTTTATAGTCATTTAGGCATTTGCAGCCCTCAATGCATTTATATCCCAAACACCCAAAGTGAAACACAAAACTGTCATTTGTCATCCTTGCTTTTATATGACATGAAATGGAGGCAAAGAAAACCAACAATATGCCCTCTGCCATACTAGAGAGAATAACCCCCCCTCTCAGCGAAGGAGGGAACTAAACTCATCAGCCCTGAGAGAGTCTTGCGCTTTCAAAGTGCCTTTCTCTCTTCATGGGTTTGATTTTATTAGTTCCAAACAGTCTACTGTGTGTGGGTGTGACTGAGGTTCTCAACTAAGTTTCATTCATTCACAGCTTAACAAAGTACAAGTCAACTGAACCCCCTCTGTCCCTGTGCACACCCTCACCAAATATAAGCTAATACTGGCTAAAATAATCCTTTTTCTTTGGGGTTTAAAAGGGAATGTATTGCTTTGAACCAGCACATGGACAGTTGGTGGGGCCACCGAAACACAGCAATTTGTGGAGCTGCCATAATTTATTTAGGCATCTGGGCCTTGAAAGAGAAGGACCTCTAACATTTGTTTAGTGTTCAGCATAATCTGAACGTAGCAATGCAATCACTTGATTTTTGGAAAACTTTCTCCTCATGTTCTCATAAGCCTTAAAAACATTTTGTGGCCTTTTAGTTTTCTCAGCAGGCTATTTAATGTTTACTTTTACAGGATAAAAAACATAATCAAATAAGAATTAAGTCTGACTAAATTCCCAATATCTTCAAAGGCATGAGGAGAGTATAGACTCAGGTCATAGCGGTCATCATTAGATGATCTTTAAGGTCCCTTCCAACCCTAATTCTGGATTCTACGTTAGTGCTTCTGTGCCTTAAGCCTGCCTATTGCCTGGCAGCCTAACACTGCCATCCAGCCATCCTCCTAGATGGCTGAGGCTGCAGTAGGCCCTGGCCCGCCAGGGCTGTGCTGGAGGAGCAGGTCAGTGGCCCCCTGAGAGAATGTGCTGTGGCTTTCTCCCCAGGCCTCACCTGAAACAACCACAGGTCTTTCCTGGGGAGGGAGGAGGGGAATGCACAGCCCCTCCTCACTCCCAGCCACCCTCCCTGCCAAGCAGCTGCATTTACTGAGCCGGGGGTTGGATTTTTCCCCATAACACCACTGG
This sequence comes from Oxyruncus cristatus, assembly GCA_013399855.1. Lineage (NCBI taxonomy): Eukaryota > Metazoa > Chordata > Aves > Passeriformes > Cotingidae > Oxyruncus > Oxyruncus cristatus. The sequence goes on from VXAY01002226.1 coordinate 66,800, forward strand.
GAGCACTTCAGCTCTGGTGCTTCTTCCCTGCCAGAGCAAAATGTGCTTCTCAAGGTATCCCTGCTCTGCTCATCCCTTTCCTCAGCCCTGGGGACCCCAGGGCGGCATCTCCCCTTCCCACTAAGGGCCACAGAGGATGTTGGCCACCCCACAGACCCACTGTGGGCACCCACCCCAGTGAGATACTGTTTCCCCCTGCTGTGTCTGGCTGCAGCAGATGTTTCTAGTTTTTGGGTCCAAAGGAAACTTTATAAGGCTTTCCTCCCTTTTCAGGGAGGGATGCCAAAACAGTCAAGAAATGAGAAATATATAACTTCATTCACATTACGAAAACCAGGAGGGAAATGCTGCAGTTGGATTGTTTTGAAGTGTGTAATGGGCCAAACTCCGCCACTGGAAAAAAAAAAAAGACTGAGAATTGCACCTGCGTAACTCAAATATCCCTATCTGCATAAAGCAGGAAAAACCTCTCTACTTCAATAGATAACATATAATTTTTTTAGAACTTCTTTAGACAAGGATAACATAACAATCTATATTTTTTAAAACTAATTCCAAGATGGAACAAGGAACATTTTGCTACATACATCTGGTACTTTATCTTACCACACTGGGATGATGATGTTCTAGTTGCCTTCAAAATACAGTTTGAGATTCTTAATCAGCCAATTCTTTGTTTAAATTTGATTTTAAAATGAACTGTGGCAGGCTTGTCATCAAACCATAATTTCACTTAGTTTCTAAAAATCTACTTTAAAATAAATAAATAAAACAGCCCAAGAGAAAGGGAAAATATTTTATCTGTTTGTATTTGATTTTTCCTGCCTTGATGAAGCCGAAAGATGTCTTCTTGGGGAAATAATCTCAGCTTTTGAATATTGGACTTGTAAGGATTACAAACAACTTGAAGGTTTGCCTTTCTGCAGACACCCTGCTTGTAGACCTCTCTGCTGCTTATTAGAGAGAAATTCACCTGAGTAATCAATTATTTCACTGAGCAACAGAGCTGTTTAATTCAAGATAAACTACTACAAGCATTCAGAGAACAATCCTTGAAGGCAAAAGACTGAGCACATCTGCTACACCCTTGATCTACAGGATGGATTTTTTTTTGGCACTATAGATGGATGCATCAATAAACCTGTTCAAACTAACCTTAAATATGAACAAGGTGGGTATAAATTATTCCGCTTTCTTTTGATGTGAGATTGTTAAACTTACACCATAAAAGACTTCTTTTTCCTCTATGTCTCCTCACTCCTATTGACCTATTTCTTCATCTGCCCAGGACTGACTACTAACCAGTGAATATTTTTTACATGCTCATATTATTCTTTACATGCCACTTACTCGCTGTCAGGTTTGTTTTTTTTTCTTCAGGAACTGTTTTACTTCTTGCCCCACTAATTCTATTTCTCTCAGTAAATTTCCTTCCTGTTCAGCTCCTTTACTCTCCCTTGCCCTTTTTCATTATGATACCTACGTATGTACTATACTAATTTATAGCTGTTCCAGGAGCAGCATCCTGTCAAGCAGGAATGGCTCACTCTGAAAACAACAGAGGACAGAGCCTGTCTTTAGCACAACTAGCCTGAAAGTACAAATGGAAAACACTGCTCTCTTCTGCAAATGTGGTTTTACCTCCAGCAACAGCAGGTTTTGTGCCACTGCAATGCAGCTCATTTAGCTTTGAAGAACAACCAGTGCTGCAAGACCCCGTAATTTTGTGTACACTGTTAACTGCACAGAATTGAGCTGAAATTGCCCACACGTATTTAAAGTAAGCCAGTACAAACATACTCAACTCACACTTCTGCTGGAGATTCACAGCAAGTTTCACTCGTGAGAACAGCATTTTCCTGGGAGGGTGAACCTTGTCTAACTCCCAGTCTTGTAAATCTCTGAGAACTGGAACACACTCAGCACTCTCTAAAGCCCTGGTGATCCAAGCCTGGAGTGCTTCACATTGCTCTGGCAGCAGGGTAGTTCTTGGCATATGTTACTATGTGTGGAAATAGTCAAAAACTCATGGAAATAATAAGGTTCTGAAGACAGGCAAAGCTTTTGTTAGAGTAAGAAATAAAGACTTAACATTACATCTTACATTTAAAACTGAATTAAGAGGAAGCAAATACCAGTTTGCTGAACTTACACAACCATTCACTTAAGGTACAAATCTTGAGTAAATTTACAAGCTGAGCACCAAAAAGTGTGTGATATCAAGCTGGTTTTGCTTATCAACTAAGGAGGCTGAACTGCCTCCTGACAGACTCACTTACATTTGCCCTCCACACCCTGACATGCAACTCGAACCTCTTCCATTTGCACTTTTGTCTTTGAAGGAATTTGAAGCAGCACAGGAATTATGCCAGGGCAACACAGAGGTGCAGCAGTAAGTGCAGGCTACAAGCGGATGGAGGATCATCTGATAGGATTAGGAGCAATCTGCTTTGCCTTGGAAGAGGTGGTGCCCTGACAGTCTGTCTCCTTCTATGCTGAATAAGCTCAGAACACTTGATTCAGAGGACAAAACTCTTCTTTCTCGTCCTATTTGACCACCTGCAGCATCATCTTATGTCCATCATCCCATGTCCAGTTTAGCACACTTATCTCTGTGCCTTTTAACTTCAGCAAGGTGCTCTTAGGTTAAAATACGACTTCACTGCACAATCCTGACATATTTCTAATTCCAGTATCTGCCTAATCCTACCAAATTAAAAGATGCACAGCCAACTAACTGTCCAAAATGGGGAAAACAGTTCATAACCCACATACAGGTTCTTCAACACATGCTGTGTGGGATGAGAAATGAAGCCAAGAGCACCAAGGCACGATTTCAGTCAGTCATCTATTTCAAGAACTTGTTTTTTCTCATGTTGTTCTTAAATGTGCACAATCTCTACAATTCAGGAAAGGTTCCTCAGCACATGAGTGGAGTCAGAAAGCAGCCCTGGGGAAGCCAAATTATTTTATTTTACAAATTAGTCTCTTTACCTTTAATTAATTATGAATTAACTGAAGCTTTTTTTGCATCAAGTTTGCTCCTCGGGCAAATTTGGGTACTCTAGACACAAACATATCCTGCCTCTTCCTGAATTATTTTTTTACATTCTTAACTTTGTATTTTGAGAGCCTGACAGTTCAGAATAAAAGTCTTTACAAATTACATGCTTTGTTTTTGATCTGAGACTGAATTTTCATTTAATAACAAAAGTGAAACTGAAGGATATGACACCTAAGGAAACACTTTTTTTTCAGGAGCTTCTTTACATACAAATATTTGCACAGTCTGAGACAACCTCATCACCACCACAGCTATACCTCCCATTAACTAGGTTAAAAACACTAATGTTCAAGGGTTATGGATTCTCCAGCTTGTTTAAAATATAAAATACATAAAATATTTGGGAGCAGTCCTATGAGGGCTGAATCCTTTCAGACAGACACTCTATCAGTAACTTGCAAGGCTTGCTGCTCTTTAAGAAAGTATTTTCCAGACACTATTTCTACACTCAGGTGAAAAAGCCATTTCTTTTCCATTATACCCATGATGCACAGAAAAGTAGAGTGCAGATTCAGAAATGTATATATGTCTGAAAGGGGAGAACAAAGGTCTGGGATAACAAAAACTGGTGTATTTCAATGCACAAGAATAGTCTATATGCTTTTGGCAACTAAACAGAATTCTTTTTTAATGGATCACCCCAACTTCACCAAAACATCTGGTCATCTTTTCCCTTCTGGACTGTTTTTTTTATTTGGCTTTGTGCATCTTAGGACTGGTGAAGGTTAAGCAAGTGCTGGCAATGAAAACCAGTGAAAAGGGTTTGATGGTTTGGGGCAAAGCCAGGAGGACATTGTCCAAGCTGCTCCACATTAACCCCGAAGTGCCTTAAGTCTCCAGCAGAGGAGAAAAGCCTCGCATGAGACAAGTAGTTAAATCTTTTTCTGGATGGCTCAAGTCTTCCTACCAAAGGCTGTGAGTTCATCATGACCTTAAATGAATTAACTGAAACAATGTAATCCGTAACTATTGAAACATCATCTGCAGCTTTCACTCTCACTTGGGAGACCTGAAGCGTAATAACTATTTCCAGTTATTTCCATTTTCAAAAATCCTTTGTACATAAAAAAGGTAATGTCAAGGAATTATTTGGCCCTAAAATACATTGCTGTTATCATTTTAGAAGGATTAGCACTTCATCTCTTCATAAACAAACCTCATGGCCTTTTAAAGGCCCCTTTGAAACTTGTTTCCACATCAAAGTGAATCAGTGACTGATGAAGACTCATTTTTATGGATTCATGGCTGCCTAATATGTAGTTTTACAATAGTGGGTATGATGGCCTGCTTCCTCCTCCCAAAATAAACTTTCATTAAAAACACCAAAGATGGAAGCAGTTGTTCCTCTATGACAGGACTTCCCTCTAGCAACCTTTCTCAGAGCAGAACTAATACATACATTTTCAGAATATTAGGGCTTTATCTAACAGTTCTTCACCTATTTTGACAGAATAAATCCTTTTTATTTGTACATCATTAGAAACTTTTCATGAATCCTATGTTCATAATTTTGTTGAGATTTTACTTTCAGTCTTAATTTATTTCTTTCTTTAACTTTATCCAGCTCCTATCTGGAGCTGTGCTGCAAATGCTCTGTGATGCTCTATGATACTGGGAGTAACTGGTGAAAGTTAACAAAAAACTCTCAGGCTGTTGCCTGTTAGTCTGTTGTGAGTGGAAATGGACTACAGTGGACAATGGGCAAAAGTTGAAACAAGAGCAGTTCATGCTGGATAAAACCTTTTCCCCATAAGGACAGGGAGGCAGTGGAGCACCTGCTGCCCAGTGCAGTCTCCAGCTTTGATGTATTTCAAGCCCTGACTGGATTAAGCCCTGAGCAACCTGGTCTGAACCCATGGCTGACCCTGCTCTGAGCAGGAAGTTGGATTAGAGGCTTCTCAAGCTCCCTTGCAAATTGAATTGCCCCGTGATCCCATGAAAATTCATGTTTGCCCCACAGGTGTTTCTCTCATGAGTTTTCCAAGCTTCACAAAGCTTTTAATTTATAAATGTTACAGTAGACTCTTGCTGGTTCTCCTATGACCCTCAAGTCCTGCTGTCACCACTTAGCAATGCAAAAGAGATCATCAGCTTGCGAGATTTTCACATGCACCTTGCAGCGATAAAGTTATCAAGGTACAAATTCTGTGTTAATATACCTGCAGGGATAATCAAAGACAGGGAAAAGTGAGCACTTAAAAAGAGATAAGAAAAAGGTAAGTCTTTTTATAATAATGTTCAGTTAAGCTTAATAAATACAGAGAGTACAGCAGCCACAGTACCATGAATAGCTATGATAAAAAAAAAAATAAATATTGCAGAAAGGGGTGTACAAGACACGCTTTCCTTCATCTTCAGCTTCTGGAGGGAGGTGGACACCAGTTTATCCCCCTCAGTGACCAGGAACTGTTGCTGGACCCCATGACCAGCACCCCACTCTGTCTGCCCAACATTTATCCTGGCTGGGGAGGGCACAAGTTGTGCCAGGTCACTCCAGTTTCTGGCTTGTGCTGTCTCATGGGGTCACCATTCTTGCTGTGCCCTGGCACAATGTTTGGAATGCAGATTTCCTAAACAGCCTAAAGGGAGAACAATAAGGACAATATCATGCCATCTTTAGAAGAACTACCACATATGAACTCCTCAGAACCCCAACAATTGAGCTGTGTGAACCTGAAACGTCTGCCACACTTAGGGACACCTAATTCAGTAAAAATGGAATTCAAAAAATAGACCTGCACTGTTGTCCAACCTCACCAAGAGAATGTGTCCTCTGCAAACTTCAGAAAGGTAAGTCAAGCATTGCTAGACAAGGACAATTTCTGAGGTTCTTCTATTCCCTTAGAAGACACTGTTCATGCATGCCCATATAGCAGTGCTTTAGCAACTCCAGCAATTGGTAGGAAGATAATGCTTTTGTACAAACTTTTAGAGAATTTTAACTGATGTCATTGCAGAAGTATGGCAAGACTACCAGACCAGCTAGCTCACGGATACTAATGAGAAGAAAAATATCCCCCAGATCTCAGCTGGAGGAGCAAAGCAGTAAAGCTCAGCTCTCAGCAAGCTACCAGTCAAGCACTGATTTTTTGTTTTAAAGTTTATGGGGTTTTGGTCTTTCTTAGCTGAGTGCAAGCACTTCATTATCAATCTGTACTCCAGGCCATTTCACAGAGACCTGTAGACTGGCAGGAAAGATAAGGATCTCTGACAAGTAGTAATTCTTTTCCACCTGTATTTTTGTGTCTATCTCCAGCCATCACCCTTCTAAAGGCACCAGTAATAAAAGTTCCCAGGCAATGAAACTCAGGTCCCCTCCATAAGTCACAGCTAATACACCATAAAAATACCTCTGAGAATTTATAGCCCAAAAAGAATGCACACTGACTGCACAGAGAGCATCTTGTGAGAATACTCCTGGGAGGCAGTAGTGGGAAATTCCATCCTTGTTAAGGAGGATTTTCAGTTCAGAGGTTCTTAAATCAAGAGAAACTTGCAGACAATTCCACAAAGCAGAGATATAAGGGGAGTAAAGGTTACATTTTGCTGAATATGATCAGAAGCATTCTGTGCTACTGAATAAAGCCATCAAATGTACAAAATCCTTGTTTAAGCAATCCTAATTAGCACAAGACCTCAGAACAGCAAAAGCACAGCACTGCCAGTGTAAATGTAGAGGCAGAAAGCAGGAGAAATCATTGATACAGTCCTGACAGATTAACAATGCAGTGCTCCCAATATCAATATAAACCCACCTGCAGTCAATGCCTTCTTGGCAGTTGGATGCCTACAAACTGCACCTCCTTAATCAGTTACCTCTTACATCTGAATTCTTTCTTGGTGACCAGACGAGCAGCCATGAGTCAGCTCCGAAGAAAGAGGTCTTTTGAGATGATCATCAACACAAGACTTAGCAACAGAACTCCCTAAATCCTGGGACAAGGAGAGGTTGAGATGTTCTCCCCAGACAACATTAAAGGGCAGAGGCTGCCTCTGGAACTTTGATTCATGGTTTGCCTGGAATCTCCTGGATGCTAAAGTGCTTCTGCATTCTGCAAACTCATCAGGAGGCTTCTCATGTAGTGTTCCTGCCTGCATCTTCCATTCAAGGCTTGGGGAATTTTGGAAAGGTTTCAAGGGGATTTTTGTTGGCTGTAACAGACCTGACATATTTTAGCTAAGCCTCTGGTATACTCAGCAACTTTCGCACTTTGGTTAAGGACTTCATCAAAGCAGAATTACCTCAGATACATTGTATCCCCCTTTTGATTTGAGTATCTCTACGGGCTTTTAGGAATGGGAATTTCTAGTAGTGCCCCTCTGCCCAATTGCACTTCCCTACTACCAATTAGGAAACCACTGGAGGCATGAATATTATATGCTGCAGAACACAGTAAATTTAATAGGTGTACAGGTTCACTGCTTCTAAATGCTGCACAGCTCTCAGTGCAACAGGCTATTAGTTGGAGGAGTAAAGCTTTGTTTGCCGAAGAGCCGTGATAAGGTCTCAAATAAAATTTACTCAAGTACATTTGCAGAGGTGTCACTGAGAATTCTCGTAAAAATGGTTCTTAAGCTGCATTTAACAGGTTTCACTTGATTAATTGAGAAATATATTGGCTGCTATTGGTAATTTGTAGACACCTACATGTTTTAATTTACAAGAATATTACTAAGGAAGCACTGGAGGTGAATAAAACTTTAATTAAAAAACCAAATCAAACTGTACAGATTTCTTAAACGGGTCATCTTTACACATGATACTGAACGTTGAAGCAGGAAATCAAGATCACAGTGATAACTTCTGACTATATGTATCCTGACTAGCAAATACTTGTATTTATTAGTATTGCTTTTTTCAACATCCCAGTGTTGAAACATGTTTTTTCAACATCCCAATGGACATTTAGGCATACAAGTCAAGTAAAATAGCACTAATTATTAAGTCCTGTTCTAATCTGTGTGTATGGGTACACAAGATTTGACCCCACACAAGATTTTGTGTTGGTGGAACACAAAAAAGAAGCAGGGACAGTCCAGCATCACACCATGCAGCTCAGGGGTCTGACATACAAAATTAGGGTCTAGAGTCTTAGGAAGGTCCTAGGAGCACAGGAAGGAAGAAACTTTACTGCTTGTGAGAGAAAGCTTTGTGCTTTCTCTTACCAAAAATATAACAGTAAGCACCTGAATTTAAAGGCTCTAAAGATAACAAGTGCTAATGGAGAATCTCACCTTCCCACTTACTCAGGCCTGCAGTTGAAATATTGATGTCTTGGGAAAGTAAATATGCTTTGCCTATACAGGTTTGACTTAACTGACACAGACCTTCAGGGTGCTTGTTCTTAAGAGTGGCTTGTTTCTTTTTATCTCTAAACAATCTTTATTATTTTAAGCAGATGAATCAAGCCCCTGTTAGAAAGATAAGGAAGTGTTGACGTGAAAAAAAGCGAACTGTTTTGATGTTATGTTGCAAGCAAGCACAGCAACTGGTTATAGCCAAGCCCACAACTCCTTAGTACCTATTCTGGTGAACAGAAAAACCTTCTTTGGGGTCTTGTTTTCAGACTGGGATTGCAAAGAACCTGCAGAGCCTGGAAGAACACAGCCTGGGCAGATGCTGGTGGCACTGCTGAGTGTCAGCTCTTCAAATGACTGAGGAACACTCTCGCAGAGCTGGAAAACTTGGGCTTTCCACATAACCTCCTAATGCATCCATACTATCAACATGAAAACTCTGAAATCAATAGAAAAAAAAAAGCACTGTGGCATGATTGTAAGTGATCATTTCTGGATACAACTGAGTTAACTCATCAGAGACACAGGATTTCCTACACTGGTCCACATCCTAAAAGTGATTTTTATTACTTATTTTCCACCAGCCTTTCTCAGCAATCATTTGGGTGAGCTTTACTAGATCATCACCCGAGATCTGCCTCATCATGTTTTCTCTACAATGAGACAAAATACTGCAGTAAGGAGGTTTTTTAGAACTCGGAAAAGAAGTATTCAGTCTGCTGATATGGGTGCAAATAAGGCATCTTTTAAAATAAAACATGAAAACAACTAATTTATCAAACCCCAGACAACAATTTTAAACAAGACAACTAATGAGTATATGGGAAAGGAGAATTTATCCCAGTCCTATTGATTTCAAGTGCTATGGAAGAAACAAAATCCTTGCCCAGAGCAAATGTCACATCAGCTTTTGTTGTGTGCCAACTCCAACTTCAAAGATTTCCAGCACGGTTCTAGAGTTTTAGTCTGAACTTTTCTAGCACTTTGAGCAAAGTAGCACCATCTTGCCCCAAATCTAGGTCTTTAAGGTTGAAAGTAGATGTTTCACAGGGAATAACAAGGTGATCTCAGATACGAAACACTGGAGATTAGTTCCAGGGAAAATGCTGGCTTTATTGTACAAATATTCAGTGATATCTTCCAAAAAGGGGATATCATCACAGTATCTTGCTTCTAATTATCACTGATGAACATTATCAGTGCTCTGTGAATCACACACACTATTTAAGAAGTAAAACTACAACCAGGAACCCGGATTTCTTTTTAGAAAAGTTGACATCTGCTGACAGCACAGCCATTCCAAGAAATTTCTGTTTTCTCCCAGGAAAACAATCTCTACTGTCAAAAATGTGATAGAAAAAAAATTCTTTCAGGAAGGAAAACTTGCAGAACTCAGGAAAGCACAGAAAGCATTCTTCGTAAGAGGATAAAACTGGTTGGTTGTACTTCAGAAAGGACTTTGTAGAGGCATAATGTAGCTAACAACCCCCGAGCAGTTGCTGCCACACTTTCACAGAAGGGGATTTGGTTGTGGAACTGTCAGCAGAATAAACCATACACTGGTTTGCAGTAAACAAGGCACATTTTTCCCCATTTCATTGTCTGGATGACAAACAGTTTGTCTCCAGAAGCACGTCTCAGAATTAAGACTCCATCACATATTCACCAGAAACAGAACGTTTTCAAACATACCTCAGTGATTTTAGGAACTTATTTGAGAGCCTTTTATCACTTTGCATCACACTTTGCCTTGTCGTGTCTGAGTTGTATTATCAAATAAGAATTAAGATAGTAAATCTGCTCTACTTCTTATGAAAATGGACCCACGCAAGTCCTAAGCTGATGCAGGTGATTTTGTAATAGTTTCCTACATACTGTATTATACTGGTTAAGTATGTGGGAGAAAATTCTTCGAAATTCTCAAATAAAACAGAAGAAATCCAAAAGCTCCAGTGCTAACTGATGTGGGGCTCCAAAGCCTGCAAGGCTTTTAAAAGCAGGACTTTTAAAATAAGTCTGGATAAACTCATCGGATTTGTAACCTATGTAACTGCAGTTTAACTTGTGCAAATGTGTTACCCCGTTTTAAAACACTGTTCCACTTTACTGTGCGTAATTTAGAAAGCTACAGAGCTGGCTATGCTTGATGAGTGGAGAGCAGCTGGGGAGAGGATAATTCCCACACAGCACCTTATCATGTAGAAACATGAGGCATTATTTTTATTAATTGTTAAGCAATTTGTCTGCTCTACCACCAAACAACTTTCCCTCGTGCAATCCATAGCCCGCCAAGAGAACCTTGCCAAATCACCACTCCCTCCACCTGAAAGTCATTTTCATGAGCTCTTGTTTAAAGTAGAAACCAAATGGTTGTTGTATTTTTTTGTTAATGTAATGCAGCTATATTATAACAACCTGTGGCAGATACACTTGGACATTCAGGCTAACAGATGTTTGAGAAAGGAACAATTCTGTTTGGTTTGTTTATATGCCAGCAGATCTTGTGCTGAATCTATATAAAAACCATCTTCCTCCCTCCTGCAAAAATGTATTAGAGAAAGGACTACATTAATCCCTAATGTAAATCCACTGAAGTCAGCAATGTTACATCAGCAGTGAATTTGACCCTTTGTGGTTAGTTTACATTTATTTTAAAGCATTGTCATGAATCCATCTTCCCTCTGTCTGCCTGCCTTCCCTAAGAAAGGACGGGCTCACCAAATAATGGGTGAATTACTTGGTGGTGGCTTTCTGAGTATGTACTGAACTTCTCCAGTTATCTCAGCATATGGTTTCATATGTTTAACTTTTTCATTTGGATAAAGGGATTATACCATGAGTAATGTCTAATAACCATTGCATATGATTTATTTGCTTTGCAACATCTGCTGAATCTGCTGAAGATCAAATCCAATTAAAAAAAAATCTAAAAAATAACTAAAGTCTCAAAAATGTACCAAATTAGGGATACTACTCTTTTGCTTGAGGACAAATGTTCCCATGTCCCTGAGATTCTCAAATGGTCCTGCCTCAAACACATCCAGTGATTTACATCACTGGTGCCAGTATGAAATAAAATAGTGAAAAGAAAAATAAACAACAAGGAGTGGAGAAAATAGGTGCAGGACTGAGTAGAAATGGAATTTCCATGGGGATGCCAAGTAATACTGGGAGAGGGTGAGAATGAAAACAACAGAGGAAAGGTTTTGCTGGTGAAGTAATAATACAATAGAGAAAAATTGAGAAGTACTATTTTGCATGAGACTGTTCTGTTGGAACTTTTCATGGTCTCTTCAACAAATCTTCTATTTGCAAAGGACTTGGGTGGCCTGGCAGTCTCCTTCCTTCTTTTCCCTGTGAATACTGACATGTGGAACATGTCTTTAAAGGACCATTAGGAAAGTGACTACAGAACAGATGGATTTTCTTGTTTATTGGCAGGTACAAGCTAATGACAAACAGCACTGCGGTTATTACCTTTTGCTTAAATTATTTCCTTAACGAAAGGAGCAGTACATTTAATGATTTCAAGGAAAGGGAGAGCAAGAACACCTTTCTAACTTTACTTCTAGTAAAAAAAAGGCATCTGCCATCTGTTTTGTTCAGGCTTGCTACTCATATTTTACTTTCTCTCCTGCTCATTAATATCTCTAATTCTTGAGTGCCAAAATGGAAATTTCTGACCATAAAACATTACGCTAGAGAACAAAAATCTTGGTCAAATCTCCTCTCCTAACACAAAAAAGGAATTGGAATTTTTTCTTCTTGAAAAAGGATGCTTTCAGTACTATCAATTGTTTTGTTCTTAATATAAGTAAGAAAACAAAGGAAGTAAACAAATGGGAAAGAAAGATGTTTTATTGATGCTCGGTGGTTGATGGGGCACTTTTTAAGGTTTATTAGAACATGGAACAAAAAGCTGGAACTGAGATTGAGTGGTCACTTTGAGAAGCTCAAATAATCTGAAAAATTTGAGGCTATTTGAAGTTTTTAACTTTCTCACATCATTTACAGAAAAATCATCCCACTAGCAATGCTTGCTAGTTCTCTTCCATTTTCCTGACTATGAAGATCCTAAACTCTCGTAAACTCAAAAGAAGCTCGCTTAGAGCATGGGCAATACCTGGATTTGTTATCTAAGCTGGCAGTTTTACCTATGTCCTCATTTTCAAAGTTGTCAGTCCTGTCAACACCTCTCTGAAGTGTGAAATAAAGACCTTACTTCACTGATCAACAATCCTTGTTTATAGTCCCTACTTTTCGGCTGAACTTGGGAATTGGAAATGACATTTAGCTTATCTTAATCTTCTAAAATATTCAACACAAAGACATAATTAAAAAAAAAGTAAAAAAACAAAAGGAAAAAAACCAACCCCAACCCAAAACAAAACAAAAAAACACACACACCAAAAACCCCCCCAACCAACCAACCAACCATCCAACCAAAAACAAAAACAAACAAAAAAACCCACAAAAAACAAAACAAAAAACAAACAAACAAACAAAACAACAACAACAACAAAAAAACCAAACCCAAAACCAGTTATCTTGATTCTGTGGCAAATTCCAAGTTAACAGAAAAAGTCTGGACTGTTAGAAAAGATTTAGTCAAAGTGATATTTACTATAATAGCCACTGAACAGTTTGCTGTTTCATCCCAGAGCAACCATCAACCCAATTAAGTAAATGAGAGAATCGAGTTATTTGGGGAATGTACACCACTAATTAGCTGGAATTGTTTGTGCAGTTAATTCATTTATGGATAGATTTCTCAGCAAGCCCACAACTTCCACTGCTTTCCCACTGCTGTACTAGCCTTAATTGTTATTCTGTTCCCCTTAAAAACCTAATGGATAATTGAGTGCTGCAGGAGAATGCAGGTGGTGAGAGTTAGATCTGTAAAGGACAGGCTGTCCTCAGTCACAGAGCTGGAAAAGACACTCTGAAAGCCCCTTTTTCCTCCTTGTCAGTGACTCTTGACAACTCTTACTGCCTAACCAGGACTTCTGCTTGTTGGTACAAGTAGAACACTTCTCTCTGCTTATTAAACTTCAAGTGATTGTCACCAGTTGAGGGGAGAGCACAACCACTGCTGTTTTTAGGAAAATATATAAAATAATGAAAAAAAAATAACCAAATGCTGGACCTGAGGATTTTGCTGCCTGACTCCGCAAAGGAAAGGGAGACTCTTATATTTTTGAATTTATTTTTACTGCAAAGCATTTAAGACAGGTTGTTTTTTTTCCTTTTAGTGACTTACTGCATTTTGGATGTTGAATGAAAATGGTTCTGTCCATGTATATTAGCAGTTAGGCGTCTGACCAAGTCACTCATGACAAGAGCTGTCCAAAAATATTTATGTCTGTTGAGAGGACTGTTATTTTTGACTAATTAGAACATGGAGATCTTTTACCAAACTGCAGCAGTTACTGTTTAAAAATTACGAGAAAAGAATTGTAAACACCGCGATGAGATATGTTTTCAGTGTACCCAAGTTACTGTCTCATGACTGTTAAAAGAAAATAAAGCAGCTGCTAGAAATACTGAAACAGAAACTCCCTCCTTTCCCCTTTATAGACAACATGAATTGGCTGTTACAGAGCTGAACCATCACTGCATTTCTACTAAGGTACTATTTTCAGTTTAGCATATACAATAGATAAAGAAAGTAAAATCCCCCTATATTCTGTGTTAAACTAGAACATGACACCAAATTTCTGAGGTGTATCCCATATATTTATGAGCAGAACAAACACACTCTTGCCAGCAGCACGCACTGCCTTTGACTGATGGTTTGTTCTGCTCCCAACAGCCTCGTGAGAGCAGGCTGCAGGCTCACCCCGTGGGAACTGATGGATATCTTCGTAACACCAAAGGAGAAATCATTGTCCAGTGGCTGAAATACAAGAAATTCCTAATGAAGGTACTCTGCTTCCCTAAGGCCTGGTCTTATATATGTCACTTCAACACTTTTACATCCTTCTTTGACTCCTGGCTGCAGCTGTTTGGGATGCAAACAAATCAGGGATGGTCGCTGGCTGTCTGGTGCAGCACCACGGCCCTGACCCCAGCAGAGGTTGCTAAGTGCTGTTGCAACACAAATAAGGATTCTGTGCTTGGCAGCTGCCTGGAATTAATAGACTAAGATGAGAACTGAGGGACTTTGCTTCAGTTTCAAGGGTTTTTGGAGGAACCTTAGGCCAGCCACTTTCCAATCTAGATCCCAACTTTTCCATCTGTAAAAAACTGAGGTCAAGGTACTGACTTGATGTGAAAGCACTTGGGAGCCTCCACGAAAGCCAAATGCTAAAACCATGCCCCTTTGTCAGAAGTTATATCCCATTTGTTTTACTAATATTGGACAGTGTGAATTACATTTAAAAAACCCCAAAACAACTCAAAGGGTTTCCTTAAATATATAAGCTTTGCTTGCTACTTCATTTGCTAATGATGCAAGTACACAATATTTGGAGGTGGGGAGGGTGGGCATTGTTATTTGAAACACAGAACATAGAAAAGATACATAATGCCCTGCTATTAATGTCATCAGAGGAAAGATTATTTATGCTCTGGGGATTAAACATGGATATATTGGAAGGAAATAAATACAGGTATGAGCTGTTTGATTTTTAATTAGATATTTTAAGATGTATTTATTTTAACTTCAGAGACAGAATATTATTTATTGCAACATCAGGTTTTACTGGAAACTGGGGGCACAGAATTCATTTGCCAAACTCACTGCACGCTGGAGGAGGGACAGACAAGCCTCAGTCAGCAACTGGGAGAATTTTAGAGGAAAGCTTTTGGTGGCAAAGTAATCCCGAAGAGCAAACCTAGAGGAATCACAATTTCTACTGCAAAAGTAGTTTAAGAAACGTGACAACATGGAGCCCACATGGATGGAAACAGATTATATGGAGCCAGATAGGGAGCAGCACTTCCTGCCCAAAGCCTACAGCTCTCATGTTCCTGTACTCATCACCCAACCTCCCCTTCCCAAAAGGCCTCCCAGCTTACAGATCCCTGACCTCAGAGAGGTTCCCATTTCCTTCAGTCCCTCTTATCCCACCCGTCAAAGCCCAATATTTTCTAGAAACCACACTGTCCTTAGGGCCATACCCTCTGTGGCAGCAGCACCAGCATCACTTACTTGTAAAGGGGCTGTGAGACAGTGTCCCCACTGCAGATGTGGGATTACGCTCTCTGGCTCTTTTCCTGGGAAAATTAGCCCAGGTATAAGGCCATGAGTAGGAAGGCTTTGAACCACACATAAGTCTCTTCCTCCCCCAATACCAAACTGATTTGCTTTGCCTAGAGGAGTGCAGAGTGGAAATAAAGAGGAATGTTTCCAGATAGCTATCACAGAAGAAAATTATTACCTCTTGTCTGGCAAACTTTCCAGAGTCTGAGCACAAGATATGAGAACAACAAATCCCCTTGGACCTCTGTGGTCAAAAGGGGCATGTTTGGGAAAACAACTTCTTACTCATCTGGTTCCCTCCACTATTCCCCAGGCACTGAATAGTATTCCTAGATAAGTAGCTGTACAAGCTGAGCCCCTGATGATTAATCACTGATTATATCAGACTCCACCCTCTGAGCAATAAATCTCAGCTTCAAGTGGTTCAGAGGCACCTTGGAGACAAGGGGCACACACTGTGCCCAGGCTGCAGAGGCGCATCTGCGAAATGGGAGCTGCAAGACACGGCTGGCAGGGAAGCAGAGGCAGCAGCACATTTGCTCCTGCTGCTCATCCTGCCTCCCCCTTTCCTTTCACAGAGAAAAAGATCTCTTTGAAGATTTTCGGGGAGGTAAAAGTACACCTCAGGCCAGGAGGAAATCGAGGAGGTTCAGAAAGTCTTTCAGTGGCCACAATAAATACTTGGAAAAAAGTCACAGGTGGAGAAGTCCAGCCATTCATATTCTCCCCAGAAGTAGCTGAAGACTGAAGGTGAAATGCCCTAGAGCATAAAAGAAACCAGATAATTATCTAAACAACTAAATACTTCTCAGAAGTAATGAATTCTGCCACTATGACTGTCACTGTTTACAAAGGCACTTTGAAGTTGTATGTCCAAAGTGTTCTGCACTGACAAGTTACTGGCATGTTTTGTTACCCATGGTCTTATATTTCATTCTTGCCTGCAATAGGAAGGAAAAGCCTGAAATTTATAATTACCAGGGGTGCTTCTAAGTAATATAACCTTTCAGTAAAATATAAAAAGAGGAAAAAAACCCTGACAACCAAACAAATCACACACACATGGGGAGAAACCATGTAATGAAAAACCCCAACCAAGCAAAAACAGAAAGAGAAGTCCAGAATTCTCTTTTTAGTTGAGGAGGCGCTTCCATGCCTTTCTAAAATGACACAGCTGGCTTTGGTGGCAACACATAGATGAAGAATCTACTACACCACAGCAAATAAGAGCAATTAGATAGACCAGCATTTAAGGAAAAGTGATCAGTCATCTGATTTTCTCTCCTATTCATGTGGCCAAATGCCCTCAAAGCTTGGATTTCCACCAAGAACTCAGATTCAAGGTGTGCATGTGAGGGAGTTGCTGAGGATCCCCCTCCATCCCACTGAAAAAAAAAAAAATGTTATTCTTTTGATCATGGAGCTGTACACAGGATTGGAAACATTCCAACTTCATTTCAGACTAACCCCATGTTTTCAAACTGTAGAAAAGTCTGTGACAGACACTAAATATAACATTTATATGAATGAATAAATAAAGAACAAGTATGGTAGGTCAGCAAGTCAAAAGGTTACCACAATTACTGCCACACAGTAACTACATTTTTGCTGGCTTTTCCTTTCTCTCCGTTTAAAATCACACATTTGCATCACAGTTCCAGCAGACACAGTGTTCAAAACAAAGGATCACCAACAGTGTGTTTAAGAAACAATTGTTTAGACAGTGCACTAAACTTTTAGCTGGCAGTCTCTGAAGCCATCCAGAAGGGGAAAACAAAACAGCGAACCAATCCCCAACTAAAAGTGCAGTATGCAGACTGCCTCATCTTTATTACACATGTATTTTTCAATTCAAAACAATTTAATTACCTACCAAGGATCTAACTCTGATCTAAACCACTTAATGTTTTAACAGAACACTGTAAGGAACTCTTCTCCCATACAGCACCACATCAGATATTTCTAATGATTTTGTCACTATCTAGAACTTCTAAAGCTCCTGTGTATGATATCATATATTATTTTGGGGTGTTGATTTCCAGAGGTCTCTCTGCCTGTCCAGTTTTGCTACAGCTCTTCTGTCACCTGCAGCATCACCCATGTTATTATCCCTCTCTTTTCTGCATCTATTCTTTTGCTGAAGGAACCTGGAAAAGGATACCAGGCAATCTTGGGACTGATGGATCTTTTCTAAGGGACTGATAAGTTTGTCTTGCTGCCATTTAGGGTAGAGTTGGAACACGTAGAAATCCTGAGCTTCCATCCGTTCATGTCTTTGCCAGGCTCCATCAGTGGCCTCTGTTTTCTGACAGTTTATGCTCTCCATTCACTTTTCTTTGTGGTTTCTTGGGTGGGTTTTTTTGGTTTTGTTTTTGTTAGTTATTAGAGGATTTGTTTTGTTGTTTATTGAAATAGAACAAATGAACACTTACTAAACTAATTCACAATATATCCTTCAAGTCCTGACTTTGCCTTGAGGATTCCTAAACATAACACTTCTACCTCTCAAACACAGCAGTAGTTACAGTCTGGCAAGATCATTTTCCAAAGTGATGTAACATGTGGGACCAAGCTGGAACAACGTTCCTCTCGCAGATGAAAATAGAGTGATGCATTTGTGGGTCCATCTAATCCATTCTTTGCTTTTTACAGGCCAAAAGTCCCCTGCGGATGATCACAAAGGGTTCCCAAGTGCTGCACTTCACATTAGGGGTTGGCTTTGCTGACAGATGTGAAAACACCTAGCCAGACATTCTTCAGCAAATGTACAAGAGGATGCTGAGAGCATAAGTAGTCACAGACAAATTTAAGAATAATGCCCATTTCAGATTTAGGCTATTTTATTCTAAGCTGACTTTTTTGTTTGTAATTAATTTATTGTTCACTGATCAGACTCTGTTCACAGAATATAGACTTGATGTTTGCTTGCTGCACAAGGACACCAGATAAGATGAAATTTCAAAATGCAGTAAGTGCCCATTATAGTATAAAATCTAAGTACTGTTAAAGTAAAGAAACAGGATAGACTGGATCTCACTGGTAACATTTAAGGTCCTAAATATTTTCATTCAACATCAATTTTTAATTGCCTCTAACCATTTTGCCTGTTCTTATGCCTCTCCTCTCAGTTCATTTCTTGCACATAGACACTGAAGCTCACAGTATTTCCTAAATTTAGTCATTATTTTATTCTTTCCAGCTCTCATTCCTTTCCTATCACATATCTTCCTGTCCTACAGTCACAAGACACAGTGTTTGTTTTTAACGTGTTCCTCCAAGAGTGAGCCATAGCAGGGAATGTTACTGTGTAGAAACCTTAATTCAAATCACCAGGGCTGTTCCTGAATAATTTAGGAAGTGTCACAAGCGGATGTCATCTCTTCTTTGTGGTAAGACGGATGTTGTGTAGCTCTGAAGAGCTTCCAGGCTGTGAGTCTTGCAGCATTACTTCTCTGTTCTGGGTGCAAAGCCTTCACTAACATTTAAGTTATGAAAGGCAGAAAGGAAGCAAACATTGCCAAGATCCTGCCATTGAAGTGCAAATGCATAATAAGACATAATAATGTTAACCCTTTTTTAAAAAAATGCTTAACTCTGGTATAACATATATTACTGCTTAATAATGAGAGGTTTAGTAAACTATTCTTTTCTGGTGATGGTTTCCACAAACAATAACACAAAGTTAGCTGAGCCTTCCCTTATGTCCCCTTTAACCTTGTTAATACTTGTTTTAGCTCTGCATAATGCTTATGCAGCCCCTCTCCCAGTGGAGACCCTGCATCCTTATTTGATAGACTAAAAAGTGACATATACTCATCATTTCACTATTTGTATTGAGCTACTTGAGGAGTCATTGACAATGCAGGTTGCATGGGAAGGAATCTGAAAGAGAGATGTAGAAGCCACTGCTGTGTTATTTTCCCTTGTTAAGAGACTGATTAAAACCACCCTTCAGACTTCAGTGACCATTTGTGGGAGCACACTAATGAATGACATGAATGAGTTTTTAAACCAAGAAATTTGGCAACTTTTTAGTAGGTCAAATCTGATTTTTTTTTTTAATTTTTAATTAAACTCATTACAGCAGAAAATGTTTTTGAATCTTAAGTCTGACTTCTGGATGCTTTATTCTCTCAGCCTCCTCAGCTGGCTTGACAATAAATAACTTTAAAATCTTTTCAGGTACTTGTTCTATTTTGTCATGTTTCATTTAGTTCTCATTTTGTGGAGATGATTTATACTTTGAGCCCTTGGAATAAGAGGCTGGAATACAGTTCACTGCCCCCTCTCACAGCTTACTTGTGCTTTCAGTTGTTTTAGAAGCTGTGCTCACCCAAAAGGGGCAGTGAAAGGTGAATGGGACCTCTTCTGGTCCAGCCAGAGTGGTGGTCAGGGCATCACTCCTTGCTCAAGGAGGATCCCTCTTCCTCCATTCCCACATAGTTCATTGAGGAGGCAAATGAGCTTTTGCCACATGAAGCACCATCTCAGACACCCATGGCCATCTAACAACTCTCAAACACCTTTAACCAGTGTCAGAACAGCAGTACCAAGTCAAAATAGGGCTTCAGCCACCGCTCCTGCCT
Source organism: Oxyruncus cristatus (assembly GCA_013399855.1). Taxonomy (NCBI): domain Eukaryota; kingdom Metazoa; phylum Chordata; class Aves; order Passeriformes; family Cotingidae; genus Oxyruncus; species Oxyruncus cristatus. The sequence continues at coordinate 86,952 of VXAY01002226.1, forward strand.
CCCAAATAATTCTTGTAGCTTCCATCTGTTTGCAGCTCAGACTTTCTGAGCCTGATTTGATAATATTTAACTTTATAACAATTTTTATATCAATTTTCCTAGATGCTTTTTAAAAAATGAAAACATTTGGTTTCCGCACTATCTTGAAGCAAGGTCTGTGCTTATGTGAAGCCTGGGTGTTACAAACACTGCAACAGCTATATGAGAGAGAGAGGTGACATTTCCGTGATCCTCAGAGCTACTCAGATGACAACACACATCAGTATTATGATGGAAGTAAGGTTAACTCTTTTTGAAAGACATGCACACCACTTCAATAGTATTCAGCTCTGATCTTTATCTAGATTTGTACGGTTTTCTTTTTTTTTTTTTATTTTAATGACATCTATTGAATTTACAGGCCACAAATCCAAGAACAATCCACAAATCCATAATTTCTTTACTGTTATTTATTACCCTGATCCTATAAGCTTGCACGTGCTCAGTTCTTAATTTTTTAACTTTCTTCAGTCACTCATTGAAAAGTCTGTCAAAAATCTATTTACCAATGACAGATTCAGCAACGGAGCCCAACTCCACCTGCCTACGATGGAAAGGCAAACCCCCATTTTTTCTTTTGTTGCCACTGTTTTGAAAGCTTTGGTGTGCTAAAGTATGAAAAAAAATCAGTTGTACTTGCTGTTACTTATTCAAGTGATTAAGATGACAAAGCTGTCAAAACAAATGTAGGCTTCAAGAAACACAGAGCTACTGAAAATATTTTGTTTAAAAGCTCTGTTAAGAATCCATTCTTAGCATGTACTGCACATTTCTTAGCATGGTATTACTGAACAAGGTAAGAACTGAGAAGACTGAAAAACCAATTTTTTTTAGTAAGTCACCACTAACAGATGGATAGAAACTCACACTGGGCTTTCTCAATATGAAATTACTAAAAACCACACAAAACACAACAAGTTTCTAACCCACAATATAGGAGTTCACATTTCCTTTTCCCAATAAAAACTCCGACTGATGTCAAAAGATCTGGAATAGCACCTTAAACCCAACAACTGCCTCTCCATTTTTGACCACAGCACTAGAGGAAAGTGTGAGGAGAGAAAAAACATAGTTGCTACTTGGAATAAATTAGAGGAGCATAACTGCATAAAACACACTGGGAATATTTATTCACCACTCAACTCCCAAGGTGCTGAATTACTTTCCTAAGGCAGAGTCTGTGAATCAAGGACTATTTGCCCATTCTCCTTTCACACTATTGGGAAAAGTGAAAGAGGAGGAAGCACTGGATAGGTTAAAATTCTTTCCGTTTGAATTGAATGATCAAGCTCAGATTTCAGAGCATGGCCCAACAAGTGCCTTCAGATCTCATCTCCAGTTTTCTAAAAGTTGCTCTACTTCAATATCTTCCTGCAGTTACCTTATATTTCCTGCTCAAGAGAATGACTGACCTGGTCATTCTGTTGGGGAAGGGAAAGCACTCATTAGTTATTAATTTGTCCCCATCATCCCACTTCTCTCCTGAATCCCAATGTGATTTTATCTGTTTGCCCAGGTGGAGCACTGGCACAGATTTCAGATACAGTGATTCAGGTACCTCTTCTGGAAACCTTCAAATTTTTATCTCAATCATATTTTTTTTTCTAGTAATACAATTTTTTCATCCACTGGGAGCCTTTTTTGGAATGTTTTTCTTCTTTTTTGGTGATATCTGTTGAGACTACAAAAGGTGGATATTTTGCTCACCTCATGCTCTGGAAAATGTAAAGGGAATTGATTATCACAGGCAATCTCAAACACCCAGTAGTCATCTGAAGCTAGCAAAGCAAGCAAAGAGAATGAGAAATGGGTGTAACATGGTTAAAATCTAGAGTGCAAGTAGTAAAAAAAAAAAAAGGCAGAATAAATCTAGAAAATTCTTCACTGATAATTTATGCATGCAAGGGAGAGAACGTTGAAACCTGAGCAGTGTGGTCAAAACCCAAGAGTATGGAAAGAAGTACTCAGTGAGAAAATCAAGAATAAAATGCTATGCAGGGCGGTGCTGGGAGATGATCCAGGTGGGAGACTGAGAAGGACTGTAAGTTACAGTTCAGTAAGTGTTCACAAAAGGCATAAAATCTTTTTCACCTATTCCGATTAAAAAAACCCCACAACAAACAAAANAAAAAAAAGGCAGAATAAATCTAGAAAATTCTTCACTGATAATTTATGCATGCAAGGGAGAGAACGTTGAAACCTGAGCAGTGTGGTCAAAACCCAAGAGTATGGAAAGAAGTACTCAGTGAGAAAATCAAGAATAAAATGCTATGCAGGGCGGTGCTGGGAGATGATCCAGGTGGGAGACTGAGAAGGACTGTAAGTTACAGTTCAGTAAGTGTTCACAAAAGGCATAAAATCTTTTTCACCTATTCCGATTAAAAAAACCCCACAACAAACAAAAAACAAGCCAGCCAACCAACCAAAAACCACACTAAAACCCCAACAACCTACACCACCAAAAAAAACCCTCAAAACTTCTTACCCTATACAGCTGTCTCTTTCATAGCTCAAGACTTATTCTATGTTTCAGTTTTATCACAAAGTAAGTAAAACAGGGAAAAAAAGAGCTAACAACACACCAGATTTTTTACTTGTACTAATCTGATAAGAAAGATAAAGTGGGAATAAAATAGTGACTCTAGTTTCACGAGCTTCTTAAGCAGTCAGTATCATTAATTCAATACAGAACACTTTATGCATTGGAAAGATCTGGTGCATATATATTCAGTTACAATTTAGAGAGGAGGTAAAGAAACCAAACCAATACAAGACCCAAACAAAAAAAGAGCAAGAACCATCCTGTTTCTGAAATAGTACCATTTCAAAGTCTACAAGCAAACCTACATGAAACTCTTCCATCTGAGGTACAACAGCAGAAGAAATATTTGAAAATGAATTAATGAATTACAAACTTTTGGATTCTTGTCACTCTTTTTAGACCTGAAAGATGTTTTATTTTGTGAAATGAATGATAGATAAGGTATCTGGGCAGAAAGTCATCATGGTAAAATTCAAAGCATGTCACTGGACTTAAAGAGTTGGGTTTTTTCCTTCCCTGACTTTCAGTTTTGTACCTGGTTTTGGTTATGGTCACCACCCTGTCGCTGCAAAACAATACACAAACAGTGGTAGAAACTCAAGTGATCTACAGTACAGTAGAAAACAACACCTGTGAAAGAAGAAATCTCACCAAGATCAAGACTAAAAACCAACCATAACCCCACTTATGATGGGCAAACCTCACACACAAGTTTTGCTGTGGCCTTCTCATGTCATGGTTTTTCCTTTGTCTTCCTCATGTAACAAAAGGTCAGGCAGCTGTCAGAATGCACACATTGTATAATGTAGAAGGGCCACAGAAATACTCTAAGAGTTTCTGAAAGTTTTGTAACTTGCCACCTCAACAGGTCTGAAGAAGGGTATATTAATTTCCTCACACTCTGGAAGCAACCACTATGATAAAAAGGTAATAGCAAGAAGAAAAATAGGTGTCACTTCTCTGCATTAATTTATAATATCATTTCACATATAATTCTTTAAAACCCTTCCTCTCCCATGAAGTCGCCATTATAGGGGAATGGAGCAATAATAAAATTGTAGTGAAGGAGGAACAAAGAGGCCTTTCAGTCTCCCCAGTGCTATGTGAAAACTGCTATTTATAACTAAATTGTTCACTGAAAAGCACTCCTTCTGTAAAAGTACCTGTCTAAAGAAATGCAACTGCTGCATTGTCAAATTATTACCTCAAGAGAGGGTATTAAGTTGTCCCCAGCAAATTCACACCCCTCTGAAATCTATATTTCAGGGCTGGATTTCTTTGTACTCATCAAAATTGGAGATCAATGATTATGCACACTTATAGTGTAGCAATAATTCATTAATCTTGAATTTATTTCTTGCAACACAACATTAAGTGCCTTAAAACATCCAAGGCACAGATTGCCTTCTGGAACTAATACAGAGTGAAAAGCTATACAAGGAAGGTACAGCACAAGACAGATACTTACTAAACAAATGTTATTATGGAAAAGTGGCAATTAAGATTCTCTTAATTAGCCTGTCATTTTGTATTTATCATCATAATGTTTGTTTTACAATGCTTTATTAAATCTGGCTTTATGACAAACAGTCTGCTGGCAATACATCCTGCTGTGCAACATATGGTGTTGCACCTAATGAATATTAACGCTGGGAAGTACAAATGGTCTTCTGGGACAGGGGTGATGGCTGGGAAACTCCTGCAGATGGCATCATTATTCAAAGAGGGGAACCTCACGTGTTTCTCATCAGGTCTCCTCCATAGCTACCTGGGATGTTGCTTGGAGGCTTTCAAGAAAAGGCTCTAATACACTAAGAAACTTCTCAGTCCTATTCCAAATTACTAGGGGTTTAGTTGGTATTGTTGGGTGCTTGTTGTTGTTTGTTTGTTGGGTTTTTTTAAACAGTTGGGGTTTTTTGAGGGCTTGTATTGGTTTGTTGGGGTTTTTTGTTTGTTTGATTTTTTATTTTAGGAGGAGTTATAGTTTAGCTTTACACTGTTTTTCTGGTCTTCAACTAAAAAAAAAAACAAAGAAGCCCCCAGCCCCCCCCTCAAACCCACAAACTAAAAACCCTAAAAAAAACCAAGTAAAC
>VXAY01002226.1:91987-126106 GCA_013399855.1 Oxyruncus cristatus
AACCCACCCCAAACCACTCCCCCCCACAAAGCAACCTCCCCAAAAAACAACCCTAGCCATCACCCTAAGCTGAAGACAATCCTTTTTAGGTATTTTGTACAGAGCTGGACAATGTCTGGTGTTAGTTGTTCTGCTCCTATTTCTGTTACGTGGTCCTTACAACGTATCTGGTGAAGAGAGACATTCCCTCCCAGGATAGAAACACAGGGAGAAGCAACTTTCCCTGGTCACTTTGTCCTTTTGGGGCCATAAGGGTCACAGGTCTCAGATGTTCCCACAGGGACTATGGTGAGAAGTAAGCAGATAACAAACCCTCAGAGGCCGCAGGAAAAACTTCCTGGGATGCAGCATTTTCTGCAGCTCCAAACCACTGTGCACTTCCTATGGAATGTGGAGAAGAGGATTCATCTGCAAGAACACAGTGGGTACAACCTCTTCCAGTTCTGTGCTGGCTTAACACTTTGGAGAAAACTCAGAAGAAAAGAGGTAAACCTCATTTTCCCCTCTTCAGTTTTTGGAAGCCTTTCACTTCCCCTTGGCGAGCTCACTGTAGGAGAGCATTCCTGCACATCCATCTAACAGGCTCTATGTCCCACCACACTCACACAAAACTTAAACCCGCAGCATTGGGCCTCTTGAGGAGGCCGCAGAACCAAGACAACACTAACTTTGGGTCCTCAGTCTTCACTGAGAAAAGCTTAGTGATTACTTCAACTGTAGTGAGTTCTTTCTACACAAAACTGGTTCCTACACTGCTTGCTTGACAACTTCCCTGAAGGAGTAAATCTCTCCAGAGAGATCTTGTTCTTCTACTTTGGTCTTCCCCTCCAGCCCTATCTTCTCCAGTGTGGTCCCACGAATTGGCAAGTCAGTGAAGGGAGAGGTGGCGGTCCTGTCCCCAGGCTTCCTTGCCTGGATGTGTTAGTGGCACATGACTTAGTGTTGTCTTTATTGAAGACAGAAAGCCCCTCATACCAATACCTGAGCAGTCAGAGCCCTCCTCCACCCATTCCTTGGTGTGGAAGAGGTTTATCTGTCAAGATATTCTCTCCTTTTTCTCTGGCTGGAAAATCACCACTCCAGGAGAAGTGGTCTGTTCTGATTGCTAGAGCATATCCATTTAGGGAGCTACTTCAACTGGACAGACTCCTACTCTGAACAAGTTTCTTATTATTTCACAGCTTCAGAAAAGTAGCTTATATCTGGCAGTGATACAATCCAAGAAGTTATTTACTGGTGGGTTTTTTTCAGCACATTAAGTTTTAAACATTTGATTACTGAATATGATTTATTTTAAAACAAAAGCTACTTGGGTTTTTTAAAAAAATTACTTTCCTTCATAATTTTAAGAACAAAATTAAAAAAAAACTGCAAAAAAACCCACAACCAATATTCAAAAGCCCTGATTAGGTTTGCTCTGATTACTTCCCTTTGCACCCACAAAGGAACAGAGCTGTATCTCAATGAGGGAAGTGATTATGCTTTTCCCTGCACAAAAGATAAGCACATTAGGTTTGAGAAATCTTCTAGATTCTTCTGAAAGCTTCCAAATTAAGAATGACAAAACAGACTTCTCAGATTTTCCTAATAAGTTACTCTCAGATTCTCCATACAGCCTGACTATAGAAATGACAGCTGTGCTCACCAATAGTCACTTTGTTTATGGTACACCAATTATGTGGCATATTCTCCTAAACAGCTGGGGAAAACCATGCTTATTTGAATGCCATAAATGTTTCAGCTATTCACAGAACTACCCCAATATAAGCTTTTGGCTTCCTCCTCCTGGGAGAAGTCACAGTTTGACTCCGAGAAAAGAAAAATAAATACAACACTGGCTGCCAGAATGCTGAAGATAGGCTGTTGGTTTCCCCTAGATTTATTTTGAGAATATTACATTTATTTTAGCCTTTCAATTGCCTGTTGCTGCAACAAATAGAAGACACAACTCATTTGTGTTCAAATATTTCTGGATAAACACCACTAGCAGGAACAGAAGAGGTAAATCAGCAGCTTGCTGTAGGCACTAAACAGCTTTGTGGCTTTTGCAACACTTCCTGACTCAAAAGGTTCAAGTATTACATGGAGAAAACCCAGAAGAGAGGGCACAGAGCACAGTGCTAAGCCAACCCCACAACTTTACAGGAAACAAGCTCCTCAGGAAAAAATGGACCTGCAGACCAGCCTAGGTCAGGCTTTAGCTTCTCACACGCCATCAGAACAAACCAGATTTTTGACTCTTTTATTCTGCGGTCTGTGGGCAGAAAAGCAGCCTGTCTCACTCTAGAAGGACCATGTCCAAGCTTGGACACAGCCTTTTGTTTAAGACACTGTTAACAGGAGTTTCAGTTTGAAGGCTTAATCATGTAACACCTTAAGAACAGAGGCCACCACGAGGTCTGAAGGTGTAAGGCAGAATCACCACTGCCCTAAGTCTCTACCTGAAGTGCAGTACCTGGAAGAAGACTACTGCTCTTCCACCATCTCTCTTAAAACCTATGTACACAGTTTACCATGATTTTATTTTCTGTATATAATCAAGGTTCAAGATTGTGAAAAGTTTTCCAGGAATAGCAATCACTGGGTCTGCTGCTTTCAAAGCCAGAACAGCTTGGTGGTTTGAAATGAACCAAGCCCCATATATACCGCTTAGGGTGTTTGATGATACCACATGGACAGACAAGGCTCGTTTTGTGCTGTCAGCAAGAGCTCTCAGTGTGTCCAACCCCCAAATCACCTCCCAGCTCCATTCCTCATTACCAAACAACATTAATCTCCAGCAGACATGTAAGAAACTAGACTGACAAATATGCTATTGCAGAAGAGCCAGTTAGGTCCTTTTAAGTCCTGTGGACCAGAAGGGTGTGCAACTTAATATTACAGTGAATGAATTGGTGCAGAGATTCCCCTGTCAATGAATAGTTTACCTTCAGTGCTTGAGAGAGATCACATGGAAGCTCCCACAATTCTAGTGTGAGGTAACAGCAAGGGCAAAACCAGTGTCTGTAAGAGCTACTGCATTTATCACAAAAAGCTGTAAAGTTTTGGCAGTCTTTGGACATGAGGTGTCCCACCAGTGTCCTCGTCCTTCCCTCTGTTTTGACTCAATCCTCCTCTGTTTGGCCAGTGCTTTTCCCCACTGTATGTTGAGATCAAAGGGGAGCTTTAACTGCTGCCCCCTTGCTTTGTTTTCCTGTTTGTTAAAGACACCATTAATAATGAAGGCAGATCTCCGGGAATAAGGTTCGTTATTTAACTTGTGACATTTTCTTATAACTGGATCCAAAAATTGTAAAAAAATCATGGATATTTCTGTGCAAGTGAATAAACAGTAGCTTTATGGATATTTTGGCTTAGGGCTGAAACAGTTTCTAAAGAGGGAAATTCCTCATTTTTCATGTGGGAGCTAGGGAATACATCAGACCAGATTAGACTGAATTTTAAGGTAAGCAGAGACATAACAGGCTAAACTTAGTATTGATATAACAGATCAGACCACTCAGGAAAAAAGAAAAAAAAGAAAAAGGTGTGTTAATAGGTTCCACTATTACACTGCTCAACACAACAGATGGTGTCAATTCTCTTAGAATTTATTTCTTTCCTTGTCTTTCTTTTAATGTAAAAAGAATAAGATTTTTGAGACATGGAAGATGACAGAAAGCTGACATTTTAGCCTCATGAAATTAACTTATTTGGCAATTTTAAGGAGCAGCCTAGTGTCATGGAGATGGATCTCTCAAGTTATTTGTAGTTTAAGGATATAGAAGTTGGCTCTTTTTGCCCTTCAGCTATCAAACAAACAGGGTCGTAGCTGCAGCATAAAGGAATGCAGCTAGGGTCAGAATAAACCTTCTAGCATGTAGTTCTGAAACCAACCTGGATCCCAGGAACGGGGTTTCGTTTTTTTGCTATTTCTTACTCAGCAAAGAACAAAGAAAGGTGCATATCAAAGCATTGCAAGTAATTTGTTTCATTTAGTCTTGGCCGCTGCCTTTACTGGTATCTACCAGCTGAGCTACTGGGTGGGGACTTCCAAACATCAGGTCTGAGCATGTGAACTGTTAAAAAACATTCCTTGACTGCTTTCCTCAAGGCACGTGCATTTCCCCCATACAGCAACTATTTGAATACCATTTTCTGATTGTTATATCTGCTGGGTGGCTGAGCAGACACTTTTTTACCTTTATTTAGTTTTCAAATTAGCCGTGTTTGTCTCCTGATCAGTTCAAACAAGACAATTTCCGTGGTAGTTTGTGCTCTTGTTATCCAAATCCCAACTATTTCATGTCATCCTTCAGATCACTGACCCTGAAAACCTCATCCAAATGACTGATAAATAAGGTTCATTCTTTCAAATGGGTCTCATTCCAGATGAAGTTACTACGAAGTAAAATCAGCTAAAATATGGGTTTGAAAACTTCCCTACTACTTCTCCATCCTCACAGCTCTCTTCTTCTGAGGGTATGTACGGAGGTCAGCTTGTGAAGCTCTGCATCAGATCCCCCTCCAACAACTTCATACATTTCTAGGGAAGTTCAAACGAGCAGCAGACAGAGAAGGTAAAATCTACAACGGTTTTCATAGATCAAGCCTGCAGCTGCAAGACACACTGTGAGAGCACAGAGCCAACTTTTCTTGGGCTGCTGATACAGGCTCACAGATAAATACAGGCACTAAAATAACCAAACTCTCTTACCTGTTGTATGTCAAAGCTGTTTTTTCTCTTGCACAGTACACAGAGGTAAAAATTCTTGGCTGTTTGGTACCTTATGCAGCTGCTTGTTCCTCTCTGAGGGAACATAATTCAACACCGAGAACTTCCCTCTGTTGTTCCCTACACATGAGTTCCCTACACAGCAGACTCCCACAGTTTGCACAGGGGCAAAACTGGAGAAAAAAATTATTTAAAAAAGATGGCTGGGCTATGCCAGCTCAACTGAGAGTCCTCATTATACTGCCAAGTATGTTCTCTAAGCAACAGAATAATTCTTTTAGTTGACACTAACTCCCGACTGCCACTTTTACCCCAACCCCAGTCTTGCTACCAAGTGCCTGATTTTTCTAATAATTCTGAATATGAAAATGTCTAGGTTGTAACCTGTACCTTAAGCACATTTTTCCAATCACTCTTCGAATAAGCAGCTCAAATTCGTTGGCTGAAACAAGCAGTTTTTCCAGAAGACCTAAACATCTCATCAAATGTTATATCCTTAAGCAAGCCAGCAAAGGTTAAAACAGCATTAACATTGATGTCCTGCCTACAAATTGTTTCTCACATACAGAATGCAAGTGATTCATAATACTGTGCTAATTCAATAATGGGAATAGCCAGGAATCTCGGACTAAGTTGTGTTTTTAAATTAATTGGTGCTGTATCAATCTTAAATGTCAAGTACCAGGTTTCCAAGAGCTATGCACTGTCCATGGAAATAACAGAAATGGCAGGTATAATGCATCAAATCTTATATACCAATAATAATACTGACTGCTATGCTTTATAAGGTCATGGCTTACTGCTGTCTCTGAACAAAAAAAGCTTAATGCAACACTGGTCTCTGCATGATCTTCATAAGCAGAATTAATGAGGAGGAATCACAATTAATGGTTTTCTACAAACCAATGGATCACAAGTGACAGGAGCTTATTCGCAATTTATGAAGCCCTGATTTTTTCTACTTGGTAGGAAGAGGACAAGAAAATTGCAAAGAGATAATGAAAAACAACTATTACACAGAATATGATAATGCAGGTTTATAATCAGAACCCACAGACGTGCCCATTGAAGGGAACTAATGAGCTGCAAAGGCTGTAGCTCCTACAGGGATGAGATTTAAGATCCACTGACAGAAAAGTACTTGGCTGAGTAAATCACTTCTGTATAAAGTGACCTATAGAGAGCATCTTTCTATATGATTTGTAGTTTGAAATATGAATCAGGAAAGACAGAGCAGGAAGGTACATGCCGGGGGAGAGCTGTGCAAGGAGGCAGGAACTTTGCTCACCTACCAGTATGGTACTGGTCACAGTATCACAAGCTTCTGTGCTCAGGTTTCATTCAAGCCTTATTCAGAACACCTACAAATCAAATTTAACTCGTGGGTCTAAAAGTTCAAGGTCACCTGTCGCCCAAGCTGTGAGAATTTCCGCTCCCTAGCTTTTTCTAGTTTTATCCGTAGAATGAAAAAACCTATAAAGTCTTGCGTTTATATCTTTAAGCGTGTAGAGGGTAGTTTCTGTTTTGAAAAACAAAACAAATGAAAACCAAAACAGACAAACAAAACCCAAGAAAAAACATTATACAGATACTGATTTTTTTTTTTTAAATTAAATTTCCTGGAGGTAAAAAAAAGAGAAGACAGTTTAGTAGGCAGGCTTTGAAACCCTCCAATGCACATTTAATTTACAAGTTGGCTGCAGGCAGCATGTGCTGCCAGTTCTTATTTCTGTTTAGAACATAAAACACCTCCAACTAGGCAGGATCTCAGTCAGTAAGGCTCAACACCTCGTGTCTTCCCATGGTCTGGGGTTAATGCTTACCTGAAGGAGGTTCTGGAAGAATCCTTCTCTTATTTACTTTCCCTGGTCCAATTACCTTTTGGTTCTCTTCAAGGGGAAACATGAAGAGGCTCTGGCCCAAGCAAGCCAAGAGAGACATCTTCAAAGCAGCCTTCAGAGAGGCTGAGCTGAAACATTTGAATCAGCCAAAATAGTGGATCAGAAATACTGGGTCCTGGACCAGGACCTCCACCTTTTCTCCACAAACTTTCAACAGTATCATCTTTATCTTGTAAAAAGAAAATACCAGTAGAAGTATAATGCTAAAACATTCGTACTGATATAGGACAAAGGTTCACAGAGATTGACCAGTTCCACTACCTGCATCATCTATCACAATTAGAGTTAAACCTCCTAATTTAGTAATTATGTCGCATGTAAAAGCAAACAGCAATATCTACAGAGTGTTTGCCTCCCTCCCACCACCACTTACAGAGAAAATCTGGTGCTACAAAAGAAACTGGATGCCCTAGAGCCAAATGTGGCAGCAGGTGACGTGCTCGCACCTTGCAACCGTGAAGCAGGTGGCCACAGTCTGCCTGGGATCTGGAACCCGCAGGACATGAGGTCCAGTGCTGTAGAGGGTTTGAACTAAGGTGCTCAATAAAACATGCTGTGCTTTCTTGCAAGTGGAGAACAACCCCTTTTTTTGGCAGAGGAGAGTGACAGAAAAATAAAATTATTATTTTTAGTGGCAGAGAAACAAAAAAGTGGAATGAGTTTGGAAGGGCTTTGCTTGTGGTAGGCCAATATAAAAATAGTGGTGTCAAAGTGAGCAGCACCGGTTCAAGGCTTCCACAACCATTCCCCTCCCCTTCTCGCCTCAAAGAAACTTTTAGAACCTAAAGCTTAATGTGTTTTCTGTCTTAACATTTTGCTTAAGCAAACCCACCTATTGTTTTCCCTGTCACAGCCAGTTACCAGGGAGGTACAAATGAAAGCAGAGTGATAAAACCTGGCACAATAATTCCAGCTATGACATAGATTGTGCACTCTCAGATTAATTATTGGAGTGACTGCTTACAAAGAGAACTCCTGTTTTCCTTCAGCAGCAATACATGCAGATCAGAGCAGGCAGCTGGTGACACCAAAACGCCTGGGCAGCACATCTGATTTTTTCTTTGCATCTAAGTCCACCAACTCAGATTTATATTGGTGTGGGACAGAGAATAATCAAAGCCAGGGTGCACTACCTGAGTTAGGGCACAAAATGTCAGCAACCTTAACCTTTATAAGAAATCAGTCAAGCAGGACTTTAATGTAGTCTTGATGTTACACCTGAATCTGTTGCATAATAATAGATGCAAGGCAGGTAACAGAGACTGAAAACAGGAAAGAGATAATTGAAATACACATGTAAAGTATTAGGCCATTCCTCCCTGCAGGGCAGGCAGGGGGAGCAGCTGCAGGATGGCTTCCAGGTGGAGCTCCTGCAACCTGAACTGTCCAATTGCTCCAGCCCCAGGAGGGGGCACGTAGCAAGGGAGCAGGAGAGAACAATACCCCTCGTTTATTGATTTAAAAATATATATAAAAATTAATAAATGAAGCTACAGATGCTCACAGTACAGGTACAAATATGAGCTGTGACATGGCAGATCCTGGTTAGGACCCTGTAGCTAACAGGATGCTCTCCCTTAGATGGACTGATGGTGGCAGGAGACGAGGAGGAGGGTGGAAGGAGCAGGGTAGGTGTGAGTGCTACCAGAAACAGCATCAGCCATGCCCTGACCTGGGCTAACTACAGCTTGCAACCTTTCATCAACCAAAATGACTCAAGCTCGATGTAATCCAAATAAAGCCAGCATTGCTTTACATATATATTTATATATACATAGTTCCCACGTACACATGCACATCCCCCTTTGCAGCACGAAGTGCACAAGCAGAGCCAAACAGGATGGCACTACTGATCTGGGGTAAAAAACCTTCAGAGTGACAGTACACAGAAACAAACCCGTAAAATTTATGGGGAGGGGGGTGTCTAATGGCTTCTCATAGGAGTGGAAAAACATCTTTAAAATGCTAAGTGCATCCTCTACTGTAATACATCTGAGGATTCAGCCCTAGTACCTCGTTTTTTTCCCCACACAGTTATTTTAGGCTTTGATACATGACGATGGGAACTTCAGAAGTCATCCCACACAAAGCTGAGGAAACAATCGGAAAGGTGATCCCTTTGCAAGGAACTACTTGGCACGTATTAGCTACTGTGTCTAACTGTTAGAAGCGAGAGAAAATGGGAGTGCATCTTTTTACACAGAGATAAATGTCAGAGCTGTCCTTAGAAGTGAAAGAATAATTATTGCAAGAAATAAGGCTGGGACATTTCACGTAAACAGGCAGATGCAAAAATGGTGAACTTGTAAAGCTATGCTCTCATGGCAATGCTAGAGAAAGTAGTAGAGCAGACCAAATGAATCTTATAAATGCATAAAAAGCCTGCACATTTACCCACAAGCCACAGCATACGGTCTGCTCCCAGTTGTGATTTCCTTACCTGTGCTCCTGGTCCAAATGGATTTTGTTCCATCCTTACCCCCTTGTCCCTGGTCAGTTCTCCTAAAACATGACTAGATGGTTTAACTCTTTCAAACAATTGTTCCAGTTTGAGAATGAGTTTGTTTTTGCTTTACACTCTGAGTGGAAAATAAACCTGAATGACACCACAAGTGATGATGACATCAGCTTAAACACAGCCTCAAGTTTAGATTATGTACAAAACATGTCTTCAACAATTCCCCAAACCAGTGGTATCTTTCTCGGCCTCCAGGTGCAATGTGTTAGTCAAGACACACTTCACATTACATTGAGAAAGTGAGTTCTGGACATCTTTGCTCTGGTGATAACTTGGAGCTGTACACAGCATAAAGCCCCTGCACAAGGGACAGAAACACTGAGCTGTCACCTGCTCCTGTCTCCCAACTCAGAACTTGGGTGCTGATCTCCAGAACTCCATTTCCATCCTGCACTTGCACTTTCTCCCACCCTTCAGAGGTAAATGCAAAGCCATGAGGGATTTCCTAACTCTCTCCGGTTCTCAGAGACTTCTGACTGCTGTGCCAGGTGGATCTGTGCCCACTGCAGGCTGGGTCAATCAAGGAACTCCTTTCAGGGGTCCCCTGGCACATTTAACCTGAAGATGTTCTGTATTATTGGTATCAAAGTATTTTCTTCAAGACCTGTGCTATTTGATGTGCACGTGGTTCTCATTACTAAGGAAAGGTTTGGGCTTTATGAAGAGATTAACTCTGGTGAACTTGTTCATTGGGTAAAAAACGGCTTTCAGATGCAGAACTTCTGTGATCCAGGATGATTTTATGAGATGAAATAAACCAGTTGCAAAATCAGTATTTCTTCTTGCAGGCTCTGGGAGTGAACAGCAATAAAGGGCATATTCATCAAAGGTTAATGCTCAGAGTGAAGGAGTCCATATGGCTTCAGAGAGAGGTGGAGGAGGGGGAGAAGCAAAGGAGGGAGAAGAAGGGAAAAATTTCACTGAGGCCAAAAACTGTGAGAGCTGATGAATATTTGAACAAGAGTATTGCACCAGGAGGCCTGAAGGCTATTTCCAGAGATAAGTCAAACAGACAGCAACTTTGTCAAATGCTAAAGAGAGAGTAGGACTCTGAGTACATCTCATACTGTTTCTACCATGCCTGCTAGAGTGGCTGAAGACATCAGATGAGCATACGAATCTAACAATAAAAAAAACCCTGAAAGTCAAAATTAAGACTATTTAATTTCAAGATATATTAGCCTCATTAACCCTAAATACTGTATTTTGTTGCAAGACTCAGGACAAAATACTGTAAGTAATTTATTCCAAGCAGAAAGAGCTTTGTTGCCCTGAAAGGTTTCCCCAGCTATTCCAGAGTTGCGTAATCCACACCTTGAACAAGGGTTGAGAGCCTCCCACTACAGAAAAAAGGAATTTAAAAATTCTGGATATTAAAGCTGGATATTTAAAGTCAAAATTAAAAATAATTATTTAAGTCCATAAAAGTGAAGTGCACCAGCAAAATGAAGGAGAAATTTGTGCTGATTCAACTTAAACATATTAAAAAAATATTTATAGGTAGATCTAAGGGAAAAGAGCTCAGGAAGAACTGTTCCTTGTCAGCCAAGGAAAAATAGAAGACAGAAAAGGGGACTTTAGCCCCTCTCTCTGTGGACTCCACCATCCATTTCTGTGGAAGTCATACTCATGGCTGGTATCTCCAAAACAGCACTGGAGATTGTCTCCAGTTTGCCAGCAGTGTGATACAAACCGGGCTGCTTGGCAGGATCTGGGCATTAAGCAATGGGAATTTGCCGGTGTCCCCATGTGCCTGACCAAAGCATCACACTGCAGTTTAGCTGGCATTCACACCAGACCTGCCTCTGCCCCACATAGCACAGAGAGAAGAAAAATTGCTTAAAGTATCAGTATCATCAAGAGATTTATAAATGGCGAGGTTTAGTTACAGCAGATTGAATTCGTGTCTGCATCTTTTCAAACCGGAGCCAAATTATGCCACAGATCTCGCGTTTAAGGCGAGGCACAAGGAACAGACAAGCCATTCTTTTGCATCCAGGGCTCAAAGGAAAGGGCCAGATGTGGGAGGTAAGGTGAAGTATCATTTAACCATAGATGTTAAATCCAGGTCTTTAAGTGTGCCAAGGGGAAAAAAAAAAACAAACAAACAAGTGAATAAACCCATCTGTTGTTGTTGGTTAACTTGGTTACAGCCCCACCTCAACACAGGAGAAATCACATTGTGCTGCACAGCTTTTCACCGTGGTGGGGCTGCATCCCTGAGCTTCCCCAGGAGGTAACTGGGAATGCTTTATGCAACTAAAACCGTGACACCGCTGAACACATTTTCTCCTTAACAGCACATGCTGTACAACTGAGACAGAGTGTAAGTTCAGCAGAGCTGGCGTTCAGAAAAGCTTGCAACACACCATCAGACTTCCCACGGCTTCTTTACACTTCCTCGTGCTGAAGAGAAATGAAAGTTATTCTGATGACTGAGAAAATGTCAGTTTAAAATATTCCTGCTAGAATCTGGCACCAGTTATCTTGCTTGGTGTCTTCACTGTAAATTAATTAGCTCTTCTACAGACACATTTTCTATTTATGACACTTTCCTCTGTGATATTGATGCTGATTTCTTCCTGCCTAAATATTAGATGCCATCTGTGGGTTCCCTGTTTTTTCACCCACAAGTCAAACAAACAAACCACAACAGAAAGCACTGCTATCGGTGCATTCGGAAACAGAGCTGGTGGGATATTTTAAATTCGACAATATTGAAATGGACAACATGCATACATAGGAAAAAAAATAATAACCAAAACCAAAACCAAATAAACCCACAAAATTACACCAATAGCTGCCCTGGACTTCTGTCAAAAAAGGATGCTGACCTGCCATCCTCCCAACACTGAAGGATAGGATAATTCCCCTCAAGGGATAGGAAGGAACCCAAGGACAACCTTCACCAAAGTCACTGGAGCAACACCCCATGCAAGCTTTCAGCACTCTGAACTCAACTGGGGAGCAAAACAACATGGGGGAATCTTGCAACTAAAGAGAAAAAATAAAATTGACTTTCTCACCAGATCCTGTGGAGAAACAGTGTTTTCCACCCAGGTCTTTGTTTTCTCTCCTCCCATCTTATACCAGCTGCAGGCTTTGGCCATCCCTGAATTTTGAATAACTGCATGGGACCCTCTGTTATCTTCCATAATTTTGTTTTTACAGTAGACAGCTTCCCCCTAGATGGGATAAATAAGGCCAACAGTAAGAAGCTGTTCCATAGCTGTTCCATTTGCTAGTTACATAGTCTAGCAAATTTTTGGTGGGTGGGTTGGTGTCTAGGCTTTTAATTTATTATTTTTATTTCTCTTTAAAAATATCAGACTCCAGAATGATTTTTCCAGAGTCTTATGGTTACTAATAACATATTTGAAAAAAGATTCTAAGAAGAGATACAGACATTTTAAGGCCTTTTTCAGCTTTCTCACTCTCTCATAATAACATGCAGATGTTCTGTAGTTCTATCATAAAGAAATCTTAAAACACTGTGAAATTATGATATTAATATGCACAGGGAAGGAAAAGAAGATGTAAAAAGCCACACAACAGACTATAGCCAAGCCAGCAAACTTCACATATCCAAGACCTAATTCCACTGCTTTATTCAGCTGTCTACTCTGTCTCCTTATAAAGGCTTCAACTTATTAATAAAATGTAGAATAAATATAACTTATGGTGAAAAAATACAAAAAATACTTTAAATCCTTGCTTTAATCCTCAGAAGCAGAGCTGCCCTCGCACAATTAATTTCTTGTAATCCCCTACAGATAAATGACATTTAAATTTACAGCAGAAAAAAAAAAACCAAAAAAAAACACAAACCACCAAACCAAACCAACCAACCAACCAACCAAAAACAAAACAAAAACCAACAACAACAACAAAAACGCTCTTCAGCTGGGAATAGGTAGCTGGTATGATTCAGCTGGAAGTTGAAACAGCTACACAAAATTCCTGCCCCTCCTCTCTGGAGAATCTAATTTACCACTATCATTAGTAATACACTGAATAAGTGTTTTGTTCCCTTCAAAAAAAGAATTGGGGATGGAAAGAAAAAAATTCAATCAACTATTGGAAGTTATAACAATCATGAGAGGATACAGGGGAGGGGGTGAGAAGAAAAAGGCCAAGAAGTCTTCAGGGACAGGAAAAAGCAGTGTGAAAAGGAGCACCTGAAAAACATACATTTCTCTGCAGTGACTTGTAAGCCCCAGAGAGTGAAGAGCCCTCGTGATGCATCCAAGAGATTGTTGCTCAAGCCACTGCAGAGATAAGCTTTGTGCACTGAAAAGAGCATGAAGAAGCCATATAGGAAAAACTGTTGCCAGTCTAACAATATTTTTCTTTCTCTAGATATAGTCTGATAGAATAGGAAAACTTACTGCCTTCATGAATTCTTATCAATATTTGCAGTGTCCTTATATTTCACACAGGCATTAATATTTCACACATCCAAGATGAAAAAAGTGTCCCTCTACCATAGGCATTTTCAGAGATTCTTGGAGAGCTGAATCATCACAGACCAGTTACTTAGCAAATATTTCTCTGGGATAGCTTTCCTAAAGCTTCACACAGGCCCCAAAGGTCTGGTTTCATTTGGTGTTGCATACAACCAAAACTAAAACCCAGTGCCCAGAGTCTCAATGGTCTGAACTCAATTCCATGAATATTGATCGATTTTCTTCCTCACAGTCTTTTCACCATTTCTGATCTAGGGAGAGAAAGAAAAAAAATTCATCTTGACCAGACATCCTTGTGAACCTTGGAAAAACAGTTGATATGCTTTGTACCTCTGAGTGACTCTCAGTACTAATTTGCAGTTGTAACCAGTTTATCATCTTGGCTAACAAACCACAAGGATCACTAGCCAGTTAACGTTTCTATCTGTTTCTCTCCTTATAAAAAGTTAGCAAACTTAGTTATAGCATTGAATAATTCCTCAACCCCTCTTTCAGGGATTACACACCTGCTAGAAGCAAAGAAATCCAACTTCTCCATCTTCAGCTTTCATGTTCTTCAATAATATTTTAAAGACAGATTTTTGCCAAAATGAAGCCAATCAGTACCCCTGAAAATATCTTATGCCACTTAAGACTGCAAAATTACTAATTAAAATATTATTGATCCTCTAAACAATCACAATGGCAGAAGTATAAGAACAAGAAACAATTTCTGAAAGGCTTTGAAGTTTTAGGGTACCTTGTGTCTGTAACAAGTGCTTAGATTCTACAGTTTTCCCTGGCTTTCCACACTTCCTAATACATTAAAGTTCATCAAATTTCGGCAAGGTTGGCCTAAGATGTTCTTGGCTACAAACTCCAATAGCAGAAGAAAATGAAACTGGGATACAGTCCTGGGATTTTTTTTCCCATTAATATTACAGATGATCTCTACTTATGCAAGCTTTAGCAGAAAGCAATGTAATGATTAAATAAGACCAGAGTTAAAAGCAGTGGAGACTTCAGTGGGCAGGAAAGGTGGGGGAGGGAGAAGGAAATGTGACACAAATCAAAAACTAATGTTTGACAGAAGGAAAAAAGAAGAAAGAGTCAAAAACAGAGACATGAAAAAGCAAAGGACACACATAGAAGAGAAAACTGAAAAAATATGAAGGAAACACATGGGAAAAAAAAATCAGTCCATTTGTTATGTACTGGGTTTTTTTGTGTATTCTATTCACACAAATAAGAGATGCAGTAGGAACCAGGGGAAAATTAAATGCTGAATTCCTCCCCAGTCACACAGGGTGGAATGTAGTTTGTAACATGACTCTCATAACAGAATGGAAATACCAGAGACACTTACAGAGATACTTAAGCTTGTCTTATCATTTTAAGGACTCTTTGTAGGGAAAACAGTTTCATCATGAGAAGAGGCCCAGTAATTACATACAGGTCTTTCCCTTTCCTCAGTGATAAAGTACCAGCCAAGCTGAGACTCAGCTTGGTGTTTGTCAGGTACAACATCAAAAAGGAATGAGATCCCATCAGGTCTCCTAGAAATCCTTGGTTACAAAATTGGGAAAGCATGAATAAGAGGGAAATGATGGATCTGAGCAACTATTCTTTTGACATTCATGCTAAAGGTTCTTCCAGAAACAGTTTATATCCAGGCAACTAGTCTTACCAATGCCCATAGCTTCCTAATCAAATTAGAAAGATTGAGTCATTAGGGTCAAGTGACCAGCCATGGGATGATTAAAGACAGTAATCAAGAAATCGAAACTAATTAGTACCTAAGCCTATTAAAATGGCTTAGAAATAAATTACTTCTACATGAATTTATGTCCAGAGGTTCAATTTTGAAAAGCAATAGAAGTTTCAGAAATGGGTAGGCACAAGTCAATGTATTCCTGAGACAAGTCCACTGAATTTCACTGGGATGCAGAAGACTACAGAAAAAACAAATTCATTACTTCACGTCAGCACTTTCAGGTGAATAAGCAGATTTTGAAGAGTCAGGTGTCACTGGGCTTGAGGAGACTTGCACAGACTTTATGGTTAGTTCATCTGCATGGCAGCAAGACAGTATCTTTAAATACCTACCTTTAAATTTTACTCCTAATGGAAAAGTAATTGGTTTCAGAAGTTCTGAAGGGGAGAAAACTAGAGAACAAGGAATCCCTATCAATTTGTAGCATTAGAAAACCTCAAAGTCTGCGATTTTGATTTATGCGAACACCCAGAAGCTGAGATAACCTCTTGGAGTTATGCAGAACTGGATGACGTGCCACCAGATTTCCAGCCTTTACTAACGGATCTTCCAAATGCAACCCTTAATTATGACATTTCAGCATTTTTGTGTTTACTCTTCATTAAAACCAAGAAATGGAAATGAGCATAAAAATTATAAGTCACAGAGAACAGAAAACATTATCCAACTTTATGTGTCAAGTTCAATTCTCATTTCAGTTAAGAAAATTACTTTGACTTATTTTTGTGAGGATCCTGACTCCAAAGAGATTTATGCACTCACTATATATATGTAATGTATGTGCAAAAACAAAGTAATTTTGGAGACAACACCTCTAGAAACTGTGAAATTAAGCACGTTATCTTTTCCATACCCAAGGTTTTCTTGCTAACCCAGGCTCTATTGCAATCTGTCAATACATTTTAGGAAACACATTTTCTTGCATCCCAGATCTTACTTCAAAGTACACTTAAAGATTTTTCTCATGGGAACAAGTAACAACATGCATAACTAGCTAACTGCATAATCAAGAGTAATAATATAGTAAGTATTCTTTAAGTTTAAAATTAATGGTTTGATAATTATGGTCAAAATAAAAAGAAAAGAGGGTTAATTCTGCTTCTATCTTTTGACCATAGCTATTCTACTCCAATCCTTTGCATTTTCCTATACTTCTTTGGCTGCAGCATCATCCTGTTTGGTAGAAAAAGGAGTTTGCTCTCCCATTCCATAATGCAAATGTATCTATGCAACACCTACTACAAGAAAGCAAATCACCTCTTCTGATGCAGCAAGAAGCCAACTCCTAATATTGATTATTCTGCTTTTCTTTCCCTTCAGAAGGCTCACCAAACAAGTGAAAGCAGCATCTTCACTGGAAGAGTGAGCAAGCAAAGGGGCTCCTCCTCAAGCAGAAACTACTCCAAGTGAAGTTGTGCCAAGAATGTTAGTAATGTGAATTCCACCTAAGTTCTAAGCTGAAGTCCACCTTTTCTTGTAAACCAAAACTAATGCTATTAATTGTGGGAGGGGTGTGTGTGTTTTGTTTGTTGTTTGGGGGAGTTTTTGCCCCCCCCCCCTTTTTTTTTTTAAGAATCAGTCTTGGATTACCATTTTGTCAACTCAAATAGAGCTGACAATGTATGGGATACTGGAATAGTAATCATCTGTTAGACATATGATTTCAACTGAATGAGCTTATTTTTAAAAAACAATTTCCCACTGAAGGTTTTATTTCATTTTTAAAGCACGCACTTGAAAACATGGCACAAAGAGACTCCCTGGCACCCTGCAGGAACTGGAACTGCAGACCTTCTCACCACTGTCCTTTAGGAAGTCAGGCAACAGTTACATATTTGAGCTTTTAAGTGAATGAGAAATTATTTTCAAACTTTCCTCCTTTCTTTTTTTCTTACCCCAGTTCTTACTGCTTTTCATAAGCTCAGTCAGTTCTTGCCTGAGCTTTTTCATTAGCTCTCTGTGACTTCTTTATCCAGTCTTCTTCCTACAAAATCACATGGATTCTTTCAGAGCTGTGGCTGCAGCAGTTATCTTGTTATCTCTGATGGCCCTCCTCCAGTCTTGGCTTCTTCTGCAGCAAATTCTAGGGCTCAGTAGAAAAAGGACCATCTGGTGCACATTAAATGAGCTCAAATATTGAAAATTACCTTTAGCCATAGTAGACCAGTTGTAGCCTCAAAAGTTTAAAGCAAAGAGAACGCCAGCTGCACAGTTTATTCAAGGATTGCATCTGGATCACTGCCTGAAGTGAGCACATCACAGAAGTTCAGTTCCTTTGGCCTAAAGCACATGGGAGAAGGCATTTCCAGCCTTGGTTGGGGCAAGGGTAGGAGGACATCTGGACTGAGGGGCAGGGAGGCACCACTGTGACCTGCTGACATCTTCAATAGATCAGGGCACCCTGAACTCACTTTTGTAAGTGCCTGTGCATGGTCTGGGCAACACTCAGGTCAGTGGCATTAAATACTGAGATCACTTAAAATTTGTCCCAGTAAGAGGATTTCTGCAGACACATCATGAACCACACAGGAGAACATGTAACTCTGCCTGCTGTCTGACACGGCAAAGAGTTAATGATAAAAATTACATGCATAGCACAGCTCTCAGCATTACATGAGACAAGCAGCATGTCTGGCAGTAATTCAGTTTGAGCCTGTTCTATTTCTAAAGATGTGTGTTTCTTGAGGTTTGGCTACCAAATGTTGTGCTCTAATTATCATAGCTTCCTGGTGTTCTCCAGCCCCTGAGAGAGATGCTCACTGGATGTATTGTGCTTTTTGCAGTAGTAGCAGCTGTTGACAGTCACCTGGATGCATTCCTCAGGGTACAAGAGCTTCTTAACACTATTTCAATCGTTTATGCAGGACAATCAGTACTAAGCAACCCCAAACCTCTCTTCTACTTCTCACTTACCTTAAGCCTTCAGTCATTCTGAAGGTTAATGTGTTGTAAAAATGCAAGTCAACTGCTTGTTAGCAATAAAAATGTTAATTTGGCTCTACTATAAAAACTCTAATCTTAAAAAAAAAATTAAAAAATCATATTAAACTAGTTACAGCAAATTTCCCAGCTAATGAAGAAGGTATGGTCCTTCATTTCCACCTCTATCATTAGTTACAGATGTTGAATTTTAAAATATTTTTCCATGATCGTGGACTATACACCCTGGGAAAACAAATATCTGGGGGAGGGAGAGGAATTTGCTGAGGAACATTTCTCGAACAGTAGTTTTTTCATCCACTGATTTACAAGCCACTGATTTACAAGCTGTGAATGAATAGTAGCCTTCAACAACAGGAAGCCATGCCATTGAGAAACCCTATAGCGTCAGGTGGAGCCTGGAGACAAGGCTGTCTGCTGGCAGGGAAATTCACTGCAGGAGCCCCCTGTAATCAGAGCTGTTGGCCAGAAGGAAATGTCTTCAGTACTCTTACATGGCTCTTAATCAGATACTGACAGGGTCCCTTTGATCAGTGCATTTTCAAAACGAGGGTAACTGCAGTTTGCAGGATGTCTACACACATTTCACAGCCAGCTCCCAATGTGAGCACTCAGAGGAATTACTCTGACTTCACCCTCTGTTCTCCTTTTCTTTTGCTGCCTCAGAAGAGAGTCAGAGACTTAGGAATTAGCAGCAGAGCGCCACGGATGTTTTATAGCTTTGCTGGTCCCCTGAACACAGCAGGGGAACAACCTTCCCTTGTGTGTCTGAGGCATATTACAGCCTTGAGGATGGGGCAGAAGGACACAATACACTTGGTCAGCTATTTCTGAAGGGTCCAGACTCGTTGGGAGCCAGGGCTGGAGAATCAGACTAAAACAGCCTCCCATACACTGCTATTTAGACCACAATAATTGCAAGGAAAGTATTACTGAAGATTAAGGCCGTATATCCTGGAAAGATGCCTCAGAATGAAATACATGAACCAACTACTAAGCACTGGTTGTGTAAAAACTTGCAGAAGAAAACCATTATCTTCACCCAGAAGTGTACAATGCAAGATACTACAGCATTTGGTGAGAGGAGAAACAAAGAGGCAGCTATCAACATTCCCTGCTCATCTCACTGCAGGGACATCCTGCAACACGAAAGCTGGCACACCCCAGACTAATTTCCTCAGTTGCAAGAGTAATTTGGGAAACCAAAAAGGCTTTTATTGGAGAAAAGGGCCCCTGTTTCTTATAAGCTGAAGAACCACAACAAGAGGTTCCACTCACTACAGAAGTTCAAGAGTGAAAGAACGGGAGACTGAAGGCAGGGAGGCGAAGATGGTTTTCGGTCCCATTCCACTAAAAGAATGTGCTGTGAGTAGAGAGATCATCAAGAAATCCAGGAATATATTAATCAGGCAGTCATTCCTCATCCTCTTACATCACCTGGTTGTACCCTGCTGCAGCAGGGGGCCGAAGCAGTGGGTGATCATACATAGCATATGCAGTGAACTGTGTAGCACATATGGTTTATACATTGAAGAAACACAAGATAAAGGCTCACCTGCTGTTCTGTGGCTTTCTTAATAGAGTGCCTATGCACCGTCAGGTGAATTAAGAGTAGAGTAGCAGCTTTAACTCTAGATTTCCTCACCTCTGAGTTAGAATGCTTTTCTTGTTTAATTTAAGTACTTATTAAGTCATTGAGGAAATGAAGGAAATGCAGAATGTGATGTTAAGACAATGTAATTTAAATGGAGCAAAGGAGCCTTCTCAGTTTTATTCAGTCTTATTACATAGTAAAAGATACCCCACAATACAAAGCAGATATGGGAGATCTATTCCATAGCACATGCACTCTGTAACAATAATAGCAATAATTACATGCACTTAAAAAACCCACAAATGGCTCAAAAAGGTGGAAAAATACTGGTACTGTTGTTCACAAATACATCAAAACTAGATCTAAACTTGCATTCAAATGCCCTAAAATGCTACACAGCTTCAATTATGTAGAGAATAAAATACCTGAAAATAAAAATATCTGAAAATAAATAAAGTATCTGAAATATAAATGGTGGCTCATTTAGATTTTGATACTGCACCTGTATGCAACGTATACAAATTTTATTAGGCATACAATTAGTTTGGATATTGGCAGCCTGCAGAAAACTCACAGCATTTTATGACCAAGATTCCACCTTGAGGTTATTGCTTGCTACCTTCTCCTCTAACTGTACATAGAGGGAGAAAAGTATTAAAACACAGATTCATCCCACATAGTTTCTGGTGCCCCAGCTAAGAAAATAGCTTATTAAAAATCAGCAATACTATTATGATATAATAATAATATTATTATGATCTGGACCATATGTAAAGTTTGAGATTTTGTTGGTTCTTATTTTTTGTATTTTTGTAGGCTTCCCACCACCTGCTATACAAGGAATATCACATGATCCTGGTTTTCTACTAAATAAATTTTATATTTTCTCTCATGCATAAAGTTGACTTAATCACACATAATGTTACTTGTAGTAACAATGACCTTCTAAATAATAGTTTCTCTCTCTAAGGGTAATTCTGCCATCCATCTACTGTAACCTTTTAATATAGAAACTCTCAGAAACACCTTTCTACTATTTCATGCATTATTCCATGATACCTGAAGAACAGCAACAGAGTGTAAAAACAGTTACCTGTTGATGCTTTTTTTTTCCTCTGTAAAGAATTTTCATCCTTGCTAAGTATCATAGCAAAAAAAAAGTTCTATGAAATCACAACACACAAAGTAATTCTGTCTTTAAATCTGAATGTATTTCACATGCTCTCAGTCAATCCATATATTGCCTCTGTTAAAGAGAAAAACCCCAAACAAACACACAAAACACCCCAAAACCAAAGCAAAGAAAAATGGTGGGATGAAGCCATTCAGGAGTTCAAGGAAAACTGAGACCAATGCAACACATAAGATAAACACACAAGCAGAATGGATATCTTTCCTCCCTTTGGCCATTATATGGTATCTTACTTCAGCAAAACTTTTTCCAGCATGGAAGGAACCAACCCAAATGCTGGAAGGGAAGCTTTTGTTAAAGTCTTTAAGCATCTTTAAGCATCCTTGTTAACCAAAGACAGCTGATGCAATGGAACAAAAAGAGGGTAACAATAATGAGCCCTAATATGGCTTCAGTGAGCTTGGTTAGTCTAGAGCTTTGTGCCTGTCCTGACAGAGCTCAAGGGTCTTGAGAAGACAGCAAAGCATCGAAGTGGAAATCCTTCCTAGTTGTGTGATGGATGTCAAATGTTAGGAAGTTGTTGTCCTTGTGGATGTTTATACGTATACATTGTTAAAGCAAAACATAAATAAACACATAAAACCACTGTGGAAGCCTAAATACAAGAGCAACCTTGTGTGCTGGCCCTCAAATTGAAAGCAGATGTAGGGCTTTGTAATTAGGTCTGATTCAAGCTGCATAAAGTGCATAAAAGCAGTTGTTTTGGAAATGATGGGAGGGACCAGAGTAATGTAAACACAGTTTGTCTTTTTGCTGCACATGGCAACAGATTAAAGAAAATGCAGGCAAATTAATCACAGGGCAAAAAGAAAAAAAGAAAAATCTTCAGGGAGGGCACTTATACACTATCATCCTTCAAAACTGAAATGTTTAAAGGTTGCACTTCCAGAGTTGCATTTGCTTTATGCTGACCTACAACCTGATCAAAAGGCTAAACTAATTTAGGAAGTTCTATATTTATCAAACACATGTCTCTAAAAATGCATAATTAAAGTGATTGTGAGTTCATCAGGAAGAGATTACTGATAGCTGGCTCATTTGATCAATGAGACTTCTGCTTTGCAGCAT
Organism: Oxyruncus cristatus; assembly: GCA_013399855.1. Classification (NCBI taxonomy): domain Eukaryota; kingdom Metazoa; phylum Chordata; class Aves; order Passeriformes; family Cotingidae; genus Oxyruncus; species Oxyruncus cristatus. The sequence goes on from VXAY01002226.1 coordinate 114,134, forward strand.
TTGGATCAAGACCTTAAGCTTAGGAAAGATCGAATGCCAGCAAAACCTTTTCCAGATGAATGACACCAACACAAAATGATGCTTGGAAGAGGTCACTGTATATGTATCATAAAATTTCATAAAAGTTTCTGCTGGTTTTAGCTTTTTGAAAGAATTGAAACACCTCCCATCCTTTTCCCAAAGAATTGAAGTGTGACTGCATGTCAACAGTACGCAGAATTCATAGGTTACTCCTATATCCTTTCAAGGTGCATTGGACCCTCTGAAAGTTGGATGTAATTACTAAGACTCCTCTGACCTCCCCACTTGGAAAGGAAATTTCTTTGTTTATCTCAGTGCAGCCTGCTAAATTCTGTCAATCACACACAGTACACAAACACATTTCATTAAACTCAATTAAAATGTTACATTAAACACAGAAGTTATGTAGGTTAAAATCTTTTACTTACAGTATTATCACACAGATGTAAAAGTTCCAATTTTTTTTCTTTGAGAAAGAAGATCTGCTATTTATTAACTGCCTGTAGCCATACTGGGGGCAGTGTTATAAATATTCACTATTCTTAATCTTTGCTTGGCATTTTTCATCACATAAGTCAAAAATTTGCCACTATGTGGAAGCAGGATTTTATTTAAGTTATTCCAAAAGCCAAAGCATCACAAAAGACCTGCACTCCTCTAGGATTGAACAGATGCGTTCCCACCATAACAGCAGTATAATGCCTGTCTGTCTCCAATTTTGCCCCTGCCCAGTATATAAAAAGCAGATTAGAAGAGTCCCAGTCTAGTGTTTGGTGCAAGTTATGCCACATTATGCACCACCAGGGCTCAGCTCCAAGGTTTGCCATCAATTTTTTGTGGAAGCAAGTCACTGAGAAATGTTTATTTTAAGGGCATTGCCCTAGTAGGCCTTGCAAAAAGTTTTAAAAAATGGAATACAGGTATTTAAAGTAATATCAAGGGTATACAAATTGTTTTTAGAAAATATGTTCTCAGCATCCTGCACCATGAAAGTTCATAGTGATTCCTTCTGTGGCCACAGACAAAGAGTTTAGACAAAATGGAAAAAAGCTGAACAGCCCAATATCTAAAACCAGCTTTCCCAGAACATCACTAGTAATTATTTTTACTGACATGGTTTGGGGGTGGGATTTGGGGGGTTTTGGTTGTTTTGTTGTTGTTTTGTTTGTTTTTATTTATTTGGTGGGGGTTTTTTTTGCTGAATATTGCAGGGTTTAATAATATCAGGCTGAAAAGTACATAGAAGCACTTGCATCACTGCAGAGCAGCCAGGAGAATTTTCTTCCTTTAGTTGCTATATTTAAGATGTGTTAACATCCGGTTCTTGCCCTGCAAAGAGGGACAGGATTTTACATTGTTCATGTCTCAGAAATTCACATTCCATGTAAAAAAAAAAAAAAAAAAAAAAAAAATCACAACAGCTCCAGTGCCGTTCCATTAGAATTTTTAAACAGGATAGTGAGCTAAATGTCTCCTTCATTTAGCCTGAAACAGGTTATAGTAGATCATAGGTCTGCAAAAATAAATCTCACAAAAACGAGAGAGCACTGACTGAGAAGGATTTTCCAGGTGGTTTCCTTGGGGTGAAGGTGATGTGAGCAAGAGTGGGGCTGTCTGACTTACAGAGGCTCCTTCCACAACCATCAACCATTGACTAAATTGGGCTTCTGAGCTACCTATAAATTGAGTCACAGAAAGCCTGTGTACAGTAATACTCCCAAAAGCAGTTCTGCCTTGGAGTTGTTTTTTAGTGGGTTTAGGGTTGGGTTTTTTAATGGATTTCCCTGTTTGATCACCAAGTCTGAGGCAGTAAAAGTAGGGAACTTAACTCACCACAGTGCCCAGGGCTCTGTGTTCCCCACAGTGAGATTCCTGCAGCCTCAGAGGCAGCGAAGTCAAAAGCACAGCAGCTCAAGCTGATACACAAAAAAAAAAAAAAAAAAAAAAAAAAAAAAAAAAAAAAAAAAAAAAAAAAAAAAAAAAAAAAAAAAAAAAAAAAAAAAAAAAAAAAAAAAAAAAAACAAACAAACAAACAAACAAAAAAAACCAAAAAACTCAGAAGCTGTTTATTTTGAACACAATGACATGAACATTAAATTCCAATTTAAAGGCAATTCGGGAATCACTGCAACCATTTCAAATTAGTCAGCCTAGTGGTTTATGAAAACAACATGAACCCTCTCTCAAAGCAGGGATTCTCCCCACTTCCCTCTCCCAAACACACACACACTTCGGACAATGCAACTCTAGAATGACTGTTTTAAAGGACATTTAGTACCTCGTGTCACCTTTGAGAAGCTCTGCTCTCAAGTCAGAGGAACCCTTGTGGCTCTGGTGGGGGGATTCCTTTCCTGGCAAGGAGAGCCCAAGCAGGAAATCATCTTCTCCAAGGTTTCGTGGCAACATCCTCACCACTGCCTACAAGCACAGTACCCCTACTCAAAATAATAATATCAGGGTCATAAAGGCAGACAGTAATTTTCTTTCTACTTTTCATAGAAAAGTAAGGAAGGGGAAAAAAGACTTTGTGTCTCAGGTTTTCTTTTACTAACTTGTTTACTTGTCACTGACATTTCACTTTCTCAAAAAAAAAAAAAAAAGGAACACAAAAAACAAAGCAGCCTTCAGTTGGGAACTTATTTTCACTATTTTGCAATGCACTAGTACTTCTTAACTGAGAGTAGTGTGGTTATAAGGTGTCTAAGGTTAAGCTGAACCAGTTTCTAAACTATACTGAGCTTTGTTCCATATTCAAATACAAATTGGTAATTTTCCAATCCACCAGGAAGCTAAGATTAACTCCAGAAGATGTTACTGTCCTGCAGAAACCTTCTCAGCAGGCTGGGAGCTCTGCAGCCAATAAGCCAATATCAAAACAGTTCAAATGAATCAAAGGAGTTTCAAAATGTGTCTTCAAGGAGTTCAGCTACCAGGTATCTGCTCTCAGTGAACACGGCTTTAGCTGTATTCATAGATAGACCTTTTCTATAATTAATAATACATAACATGAATTTTCATCTCTGATCAGTTCACATTTGCCGAGTTTGAAAGAAAGTGACCCGTAAGCTCCCCTTTCCCTCTCAGGATGGGTGATGTTCTCTTAATGTTTCAGTAAGAACAAAAGCAGTGGCACAGGGTGGCAAACAGACGGGTGCCTCCTCTGCTCTTCCAACCACATAACCTCAGCAGAGGGAGATCTGACCCTTATGGTTTGGAAGTCAAAAGTCCCAAAGACCTTCATTGTCCTCAGGTATTTCTCCTCCCTAGATCAACTCTTATTGCAACCAACCAATGGCCAGATTCAAAGATGAGCTGGACCATCTTTCAAGAGAGCAAAGTAAGAAAAAGCAAAGGATTTTTCTTTACAGAGCAAACCTGTAAGGTAGCAGTAGCAGCTCTCAGGCAGTCCTTCAGTGTTATTTAGATAAGCAAATTAATTCACACACATCCCCAGATGATTGCTTTATTATGAAGTTTTGGGGGTTTTTTAGATCAAGACCATCTTGTTCTCATACAATGCACCTCAAGGAAAAAAAATAAAAATCAAGTCTTATATGAGGATATTGGATACACACTTGGTTTCTATCAAACTGTGTCTGAGATTGTGTCCTCTTTCTACTTGACCCAATCCCAACAGCATGCTCACAGCAAAAGCGTTGTCAGTATCCCTTGCCTTGAAGGCTTATTTGTTCTTAATAAAAAAAGCTATGCACCACTGCCTACTCACCTGAAGGCCAGGAGGATTATTATTCCCTTGGCTGAGTTTTATCTCTGTCAGTATTAAAATATTTGGGGACTTGATCATTTATGAAAATTGTTTTGATCCCAACAACTTTACCTCGACAGGTCACTGAAAATGTAAAACTCTAGGAGAATTTGTCCAGAAATCAAAGATCTTTTAAGGCATATGTCTGCAAATTGCTTTCTATCCTCAAACATATAATAATTTCCTCATTATTTCCACTAAACTGCCAGTGTAATGAACTCTTCATAAGTTTCCTTGTGGCACATTAAAACAGTCCGTGCCATGAGGCAATTCAAATCTGAATCAACACATTCTTAGCAGTTGTTTCTGCTCAATAAAGAATTACTCGGTTGGTGTGGTTGTTCAACGGTGGCCATGATGGACTTAAGGACACAGGGAAAGGTAGCACAAATGGATTGCCATCTTTTGACCCCTCCCTAGCCTTCATTAAATAAAAGCAACCAAGCTTTCTGGGCAGACAACCCTCCATCTGTAGACCCCATCAGCTATTACTACATAGGATTAAGCAAGATTTACTACACAACATAAAAAATAGAAAAGCTGGGATAAACAGTGGTATCAACTTGGTATAATCTCCCTTTAATGATTTTTTTGTCCCCTCCACCGCCTGATTTTATTAATTCAGATAATGAAAGTTATCACTACATTTACAGAGGCAAAGGAATGAAAGTGATTTCATGTTACAAGCAGCTGTAGAAGACACTTCACTCTGCTTCCAGCACCACGTTCCCACCAGTGAACAATTTCCTGGGTACTCCATGCACTACTAAAACCCCCCTTCTACTCCAAAGAAAAAAAGAAAAAAAATTAACACCCCCAACCCCCAAACAACTTTCGCAAACCCAACACACTGGCACACTCCCTTTTTCTGGGAACACTTCAAGGCACACAGTAAAGATGGTTTCATGTTTCTGCTCCATTCAGAGTTAATAAAAAGCTGAGCAGTCGTGGATGAAGATGTGTTACTGAAACTCACAGAATGTAAAATGCTTTAAAATTGAAACTGTTGGCCTTTAAGTGGCTGGAGATAATAGCTGAGCTGCAGCCATGCTGCTTTTAATTTAACAGCGCTGAGTGACAAATGATAGCATGACATGGAGAGAAATGGCCTCCCTGCAGAGTCTTGCTCTTTGCTAAGTTTTTAGTGTGCTTACTAATCAAATGTGAAAATGAGCACACTGTAAGCAGCACCTTTTAGTTTATGAAGGGACTTGAACTAAAACCTCACAGACTTCTCAGGCAGTTGAGCTAGAATGGTTTTCCATCTGGAAATTATCTTTTGCTGTAAATTTCTCTCTTTCACCCTTTCTGTTTAGCAGAAGACCAAACAACAAAGTATAAACAAGGGATTTTTGGAAGTCTTTAGAAATCTGTAGCACAGTCAAAATCAAAAATGCTATGTAAACCAAGGGTGCAAAGTTCCTCAACTCTATTAAGGTAACCTTCTCTAACCCTAGTCCTTCTTTCAAGACTAGTTTTCCTCAGCGATTCTCTTGCTGACCACCAAATGCCATAAGACTTGTCCTTAGCCTCCTGTTTTTGCCATTTTATTTACTCACATTGTTTACCAGAGTCTGGTGACAATAACTGTGCCTTCCTACTTCTGACCCAGCTCCAACCTTAAGCTCAAGACTCCCATTTTTTAGCCTTTACCATCCGATGATTTTTGCCTTTGAATTAACCATTCAGACCATCATATTGTCCTTCAATTCAAATGTTGTATGGATTTCTAAACATGAGTCGTATCTGATAACCCCAACTATGAAGCAAGACATGAAACACAGTTTATGCAAGCCAGTAAAGGATGGTTTGCAGGGGATAGAAACTTTTATCTAAATCCTCTCAGTAGAAGGCTTATTCAGGCATTGAAGTATGATGTAAATTAGCTTTGAAACTTGATCACAGCAGAGCAATTTTGGGGTATATAAAAAAATTGAACCTACATTAGATTATGCTGACAGTCAATATGGAATTTTATCAATAGGCCAATAAGTCAACCTAAGTTGTGCCTGTAAAGAAGCAAGTGGTGTACCTTTGCTTCTCCATGGCAGAGGTGGGCTCTTTATTTTGGTGAGAGAGGACAATGTAGCTGCTACGCTAGAAAAAATATGCAGCGTCTCAGGTGCAGGAAGAATTCTTGGACCCCAAAGCCTTTGCTGGACCCCAAAGCACCTCCTGTTTAGAGGAGATGCTATACCTGCCCCATCTCATCCAGGAGGAGGAAGAGGAAAACAACATAGGGTGATCCCCAACACACAGGGATACAGGTGCCACAGCAGGACAGAATTCATTGCCCTGCTCCACCAAGCACTGCCTGTGGCCACACACAGAATCCTAATGCATGAAAAATTGTGCTGTCTCTGAGGACGACACACAGCTCTTTGTCTCCGAGTATTTTCCTATTATGCAAAGGGTAAGTCAAAGCTCTGATTTATGTGAGGCTACAGCCACTGCTTCACTTTGTGAGAGGGTTTCTGGTGTGTGTTTTAGGCTTCATGTTCGTGTCTTGTGCACAGGACAAGCACAAAGGTGGTGCAGTTCAAAGGAGCGTAAAGGACTTGTGCTCATCTGTCATACAGTGACAGCAGAGCTTGGGTGCTTGGCTTCTGCAGAACTTTAGGTTTCTGTAACTTAATAAGTAGGTAAGAAGGCTATTTGAAACCCTGTGAACCTAGTTTAAATACGTAACAATAACAAAGAAAAGCTAGGGACAGAGTTGGAAAAAATACGCCAGTTCAACTGACAAATTCAAGGAGCTGCTGCTATTTTCTACTTGGATTTATTCAGGGTAAAAGAAAAAGAGCATACAGATTTAAATAACAGAATTCGCACGATTCACGCCAAAGGAAATGCTGTCTCCTCAATGGCAAAATTTGCACAGTCACAGGTACACAAAGGTGACATGGACATAGACCAGACCTGACAAGTTCTAGGATGTATCTCTGGCAATATTTTAATTGCTGGAGCCAAGCTCTGTCATCCTATCAATGCTATTGAATAAAAGCTTTCATTGGAAGTAGTGGTTTTGCATCCTGAAATTACTCCTAATCGACTACACCTTTAGGTAATCAACAGACACTCCTAAGGGGTTTAGTTTCCACAGCCCCCACTGAAATTGTGGTAATGGAAATCTGACATGCAGAACCCAAATCATCCAAAGCCACTGGTCTTGTTAATTAAGGGCCTCCTACCTTCAGATTTCTTCCAAAACTCAGATTTTCCTTTAGCTCCTCCAGACCTCCCTTGTGTTGCTGTTTCAGTTGCTTCAACCTCAGCTCTGCAATGCCTTTACCAGAGCTGTGGGGTTATGTCTATATAGCAAAGCTTTAAAAAAGCTTTAATCTTTCACTAAAGCTCACAAGGTTCAATTAGACGAGAAACAGTCAAAACTCTGATCAGCAGAGCCTAATTAGGGTAGGTGTGGCCCTCTATCCCTCCCTGCTGTAACTGGCAGTAAAACATGCAAAAAACAAGAGGAAGAAAGGATGGGGTAGAGACAGAGGTGATCATCTTAAACAACTGACTAATCATTCATAATCTTAATTCACATGTAAATACATCCTCTTCCTTTTCATCACTATGTGTTGACACCTAAGGTAATTACTCCCAGAAAGTTAACTCTGAGGCAATATTTCCATCCTGCTTAATTGCACAAGTACCAACTTGCAGTCCATCGGTGCTGATGAACAATGACATCCTCCTGTCAGCCAACTAATTTGTTGGAAGAAAATGCCACAGACACTTTCTTCTCTATCTATCTTTCAAAGCTTCTCATGCAAACAAGGCAGAGTAATTAGGGCTGACCTTTGGCTAATGCTGGTTGCCAATCAGTGGTACTTCCCTACTCAGCAGCTGCATTTATACATCGCTATTTAACAGCCAGGAGTACAAAATATGCGTGTAGAGCTCACAGCAGGCAAACAGCAGCACTCACAATCTGCTCACTATCCAGGTTGAGGATGATTCCCTAGTACTACTAGAGACTGCTGTTGCAAGTGCTCAGAAGGAACAAAGTGTCATGACACTCCACACCTCATAAGATTAAGGGCAAATTTTAGACGAAAACCCCAAAAAAACCACAAACACAAAATAAAAATTTGACAGGCAGTTATAGAACTTTCAGTGATAAAAAAACCTCAGGCAACCAGGGAGTTGCAGAGAGTGTTGGCAATCCGAAATATTTCAAGTCTGGTCTGGTATGGGACCTGTGCTGTGACAACCTTGTGGAAAAGTTTATTTGAAGCTTCAAAATACTAAGGTTCAACAGTTAAAAGTGACCATATAATGCTCCATTACTGTTTCATAAGTGACTTTCCCAGGACAAGGAAGGACACAGGGGGCTGTCCAGTCTGTCCATCCCCCCAGCAAGCCATCTCCCTAAGCCTTCAGGGTTTATTCTGAGCTCCCCTGCTCCAGGCAAATTGGTTACAGTCTCATTTGCTGTCAAGCAAATCCACGGGAAGATAAATCACCCTGCATTAATCTTTTACAGTCTACATGCAATACAAAAGAGCAGTAACTTGACACTTTAATCCTGACACTGTTACAAGCTGCTGTTCTCCACCAAGCTGATAGCGCCTTCTGCACTTGGGCACATCATTGCAAGCCTCATCACAGCTATCACAGCATGAAAAATGCCATCTTTGCCTGTTTGTAAGTATATAGATTAATACAGAAGTCAATGAAAGCTGCTGGTGCCTACCAGGACAGAGGAGGAAGCAAATGGTGCTGGAACACAGGTATCCAAGCACCACACAGAAGGTTTCAGCTTGCACTGAAGATGCACAACTGCTGGCACAGGGATTCAGGAGCTAAAGGCTGTCTTCTCCATACATCACAAATGCAAACCCAATAGGTTCTCTGTCTAGTTCAGTCTGACTCCTCAGCAAAATAAAATTTTACCATAAGGAAGCCTTTTGTCCTTTTTACCTTCCACATCCACAGAGTTAAGCAACTGCAAAAACTCCTCTGCTGTTTTCAGCACTTCCAGTTTGTCAAATGTAGCAAAAAGGATTTGTCCAGTGACACGCACTGTCTTTCACGGATACACAGAGAGGACAGAATTACACCAGAAACCCATACCTAATCAACTAGGTTGCAAGAAAATACAAACTTAATTGTCTATTCCTAGTCCACACTTTAAAGAAGTCACCTTCATCTAGGGAGAAGGGGAAGGAAAATTTGTATCATTATTATTAATTAATGACAAGTGAGGTCACACTCCTGAAGGAGTCCTACCCAAAGAATTTCCATTAACCAACAAGGCAAGACATACAGGCTCTATCTAGAAGAATTTGTTGAGATAGAGAGAGAAATGTGCATGACTTAAAAGAATCTAAATTATTCTGTGGAAGAAATCTTTCCCTTTGGACCAGAGGAAATAGACAACTTTTCTTGAGGAGATCCTGAGCCAAAAATCTTCCTCTGAAGCCAGGGAAAACTGCAGTTTCTCAACACCTTCAATTAGATACAGCTTGCAGATATACACAAGTGTGTGCATCATGTACACGTAACACACACAGAGCTGCAGGAGGATGTTTGAAACAGAGCAGCCTTTCATATTTACTTTACAGCCACCATGGGACACAACAAATTAACCAAACTAATCAACTAATAGAGAACATTAACTATTGCAAAATCTAGATGTTGTGGTTCCTGAATATGAGAATTGATACCAGACAGTCTTTAGTCACTGACTGTGTTACTGATTATGTCCAATTATGGCAAAGAAGAAGGAGTCTGAAACATTTGAGCTGGAGCAGAGAGAGAAGCATAATTTGTGCCTTATGTTAGGCAGATCCTCTTCCCTACTACAGCATTATTCAATTATTCACAATCTATTTACCATCAAGGAGACAATCCAGCCATGTGTTCTGTAATATTTACCATTTCCCCAAGCTGTCTGACGCTAACACATTCTATTAATAGGGTACCAAAGGGTGATGCTGAGCAAAACTGCACTGGAGTGGCTCAAATCATGTTCAGCTCACAGAAAATTTGTCAAGGTGGGAGGTTGAGTTTCAAGCCTGGAATGTAATTCATTTCAGTGCCCTGACAAGAGGAGGCATTAGTGCCTTCTGCATGCAGAGTAAGTGATACTCCAAGAGCCTGCAACAGAACAGCAACGTGATTATCCCACACATCCTCCACAGAGAATGCCTTCTGTGTTTCGGTGCCACAAAACTGCTCCTTCTTTTTGCCAGGATGATTAACTGTGTGATCTTTTTACTTATCACTGTGTCTGGCATACATAGCTCTGACACACATGCAGCATTCAGCATAAACCAGAAAACACTCCCTGAGTACAGGAGTGGTTTGGGCAAAACGCTGCTTTGGAGAAACAACAGATGTCAGTGCCTTTCCACTCCACACCCACCTCCTTTCCCCAACCCCAAGTAAAAAAAAATAATAATAATGAATAAAGAAAAGTCAACATATATAAACTCATGAAACAAACTTCTAATTCAACAAAAGATTTGCAGCTTCCAGGCAGCTGAAAAATAGATGAGAGACTCACTTTCCACACCGAGGATAGCTTCTAAGATGTGTTTGACACCTAACCTGTCCCCAAGCATAAAATTATTTCCCTCCCTCCCATCATATACAACTTTGATTTAAGAAACATCTTTGTGGTATGTTAGCCCAGGACCTACCTGCCCGGGAAAGAGCAGTTGGAGGAAGTTTAGAAGTGAAGGAAGGCAGGCAGTTCTATTTCCAACATGCAGATAATATACATTACAGCGAGTATTACCACTTTTTTTGAAAGGATTCAGACCATCATATCTGTAAATCATATGGATTATAAGAGAGGTTCAGGGAGACACAAGAAGGAGGGAAAGCTCTGATTTCATGGCCATCCTCCTGGAGCTTCAAGGATGGCATGTGGGTCCCCAGCTTGGTGACCCCGCATGCCCATGACATTCCATGACAGCTCTGGACAACTGGGGAGACCATTTCCAGGGGTCAGCACTCCCCCTCACGGCACAACATTCGACAAAATAAAGAAGGGTAAAACCAACAGAAGTGTGAGAGGCTACTCTCTGCGCTGATTCATATTTTAGTCTAACACAAAGTCACTCCCACAGGCTCAGAACAAGATTTTATCTGCATTCCCATAGCATGGCACAAGACTTATGCTAGCAGCAGGAAGGTTCTCCAAGTGCCTTGACCAGAGCTACATGGGAAAAATCACCACCAGGTTCTCCAAGTGCCTTGACCAGAGCTACATGGGGAAAATCATCACCATTTTTTTTAATCCACATCAAACCCCTAATTCCTAGCAGCCATAGCACTTACTAGGCTTTAAACCACATGTTGAGGATCAGTCAACCCGAGCTGTAACATGCATTTGTCCACACTGTTTCCTTCTAGCATGCATGGCAAACACAGCAACAAGCCTTTCACTCTCTGAAGTTAAATGCTCCTAATACATAAGTTATGAAAACTTTAACTGAGGCAGAGACCAGAACAGAAAAGATCAGAACCACAGGGATCCACAGACCAGCTTGTGTCTGTCCAGGCAGGCAGGGACACAAAGGAAGACTACCACCACTCCTGATTTCAGAGCAGGAACTTTCACTTCTCAGATAGCAAAGAAATCTCTGCATCGCACCCAGGCAAGGACAGGCACAGGAGAGCTCCCAGCCTATGCAGCATCCCCAGGTCACAGGGCCAGGCACCCACACCAAGGGGCTTTCCATGGAGACAGGCTCCTTCTCTATCGCTGAGGCTTCCAGTCCCCCTGTAGCACAGCAGCCATATCAGGAAACCTTCCTCTCAGCTGCCACATAAAGGCTTTTCAAGCCAGATTTTAACCTGTGATAGCCTATAAACTAACCCATACCATTTACTGTAAGACAGCTCTAGGTTTGCATCACTCTTGAAAGCAACTACAAGAATAATGTCAGAAGTTATTTTATCTTTTGCCAGCCAGCAGAGAGCAACCCTCAGGAAGTCATAGTATGCTTGGTCTTGAGAGAGAGACAGACCCCTCCTTGCTTTAAGTATGCACGGCTGTGACAGGAAAACCTTCATTTACACCTAAGCAAAGAAGCTGCCTTCAGATTACATAGTATTTTAAACAGGTGCTGCAGATTCCACATGATAAAAGCCATTAAAAAAATAAGTACATTAATTCAAGGGACAAGTCTCTCTTTCTCTCTTTCTCTCTTTCTCTCTTTCTCTCT
>VXAY01002226.1:127443-236872 GCA_013399855.1 Oxyruncus cristatus
TCTCTCTTTCCCTCTCTCTTTCTTTCTTTCCCTCTCTCTTTCCCTCTCTCTTTCTTTCTTTCCCTCTCTCTTTCTTTCTCTCTTTCTCTCTCTCTCTTTCTTTCTCTCTCTCTCATTCACTCTCTCCTTCCCTCTCTCTTTCTTTCTTTCTTTCTCTCTCTGGCTTTCTATCCTGCAGAGTCAATTAAAACCAGTTATAAAGAAAAAAGAAAGAAAGAGAGAGAGGGAAAGAAAGAAAGAAAGAGTATCTTATTAATCCCAATATAAGTTTTGTCCCTGAGTAAAAGTTTGGAATGGATTTGCTTTTATCCAGATCTGTCCCCTGTGTAATTCTGTGGAAGACAATCAAGTTACAGCATGGGAAAATACACACATTTATATCTAAATGCAAGCTCTCTTTATGACTCACTGCAGATGGTTGCAGGTGTAGGAAGTGGCTACTGATACCATTTAAGAACTCAGATACACAGTTTCCCCTAAAGATATGTGTATGCTAAAATGGAAAGGTTGAAGCTGCACAGGTCAAATGTTAAGCTCATACAACAGAAACAGAGGTTCCTGTGACAGGAAAGCAAATTTCTGGTTGCTTGGCTCTCCAGTGTTGCTCCCTGATGACCACAGTGTCCATGACAAGAGCACTTCATGCACCAGGGAATACACATCTAGATGACTGGGAGATGCATTTTGGGCCCCTGGGCTTATGACATGTTTCTTTCTCCCATGTCATTATATGAAACCACTCCTGTATCAGATGATCATTTCCGAAGCATTTTCTGGAAGGAGGTAAATCCTTTAACTGCCTTGGAATAAATCTGCAAGTCATTAGACATCTCAAGGGGACACAGGGCTCCAGCTGTGCCAGGATGGAAGGCATTGCTGCTTCCAGGCTTGGAATAGCAAGAAAGGGGACAGGCATCTTTCTATTTAAGCCTCAAAAAAACAAGATACAAGCACAACATAATTTGATCATCTTTCATTTTTGTTTCTGTTTGGCTGCAGCCCAGTTAGTTTTGATTTGGTTTGCTGGGATTCATTCACTCTCATCAGTTAACAGGAATTAAAGCAAGGGGAAGGCCCTGCATGTTTGATCAACCCATCCACACAGCTTTGTAAACATCCAGTGAATCTACATGTGGTATCACTCAGTTAATAAATAGAAGCTCATGCTTTCCCCATCCCTGTTGCTGTGTCCTGGAAGGCAGTGCAGTATACCAGCTCCTCTCAGACAAGAAGCAGGATGCTGGTTTCCATGAAGTAACTGTGCTAATGGAGCCAATGTAGAATTGGAGTTCAATCAAGACACAAAATAGGACTTCATAACACCTTCAGAGGCACATCTGCAATCTGAGCACACCATAGATGATGCAACAGTGCCACTGTACTGCAAGGGAGTCATGTCCTCTTTGTCAGAAAAATCCTGAAGAGTAAAGAAGTTCAAGGCTATGTGGGAAATGTTTTGCCTCTGGGTAGGTTTTATACTGCTTGCACTTCATGAAATTCCTTGCATAGAGAAAAAGAAAAGGGTCAGGGCACAACATCAAAGTTTGCACAGGTGACACAAACCTCTTCATGTCCTTCTGTCCAGCAAGAGGCTTTCACAAGACCAATCTTTTGCTGCGCACTGTCAAAGAGTGAACAAAATTCTCCGTATGATGCCCAGGTAGGAAACGGATCAATTTAGTTATGTGTGTTAGCTGACCCATTAATAAGTTCTTCAAAAATGTCAGTTCTCCACTGGCTGAACCTGCACTGCTCAGTGCTCCACTGCTGGGTTCAAAAATGAGTCCATGAGTGATGGAACTCAGTATAAATCTAGTATTCATCTACTCATTTTTCTTCAATTTCCCAGCACTCAACTCCTCTAAGCAGGGCATTGATGTTCCCATGCATACACGTGACATGAACACACTATATGGTACTGGATAGAGCTGTGTTCTCTCTATATTCCTGTGCGACCACCTTGCAGGTGCATGGCTTGCAATGAGACAACACCTTCTCATCAGAAAATGCTGATTTGTGGAAATTCCAATATGCTATGAGAAATCTAAAAGTATTTATCCCCAAAGCAAGCTGATAAGCAGCTAGTAAGTTTACAGATGTCCCCACCTCAGTGTTTCTGCTATGAGGGCTGTATCAGAGCAGACAGAAAGCCATGGATTTGAGGGAGCACAGGAAGTCGTATAAATTCCAGTTACACATCTGGTTTGAGCCTAGAAATTTCCCATTTCTTGGCAGGTGGGCATGAATATCCACATTCTCTTCCCTTGGGCTTCTGGGAGTCCTGTGTGGAGGCAGGCATCCCAGAAGGTCTTTTCAAGCCTTCAGCAGGGTTGTAAATCCTGCATTTATTCTGGCCTCCTCAGGATTTTATGCTCCATGGACAAGAAAACCCTCCAAAACCTTGAGAATCAGGATTGTCTAAAAAAATCCTCCAAAGGTAATGCTGTGGAATCCACAGCTAGATGTACTCAGTCATTTGAAAAAGGAAAAAAAGATGGAGGTTGGGGTTTTTACCTCTTTTGAAGGTGCTGCCCAGCATCATGTACTAAGAAAATTAATATTGTCTGAGGTGTGAGTGATGTATATTGATGGTATTCCATGCCTCACATTTTCTCCATTGACAACTCCCAGTATCCACTAAAGAGATCCTGGTTTTAACTGTGGGAGGAAAAAATCCAAACACATATTTTATTTTTACCTCCCTGGATTGCTGTTGTGATGTCTAAATTATCATTAAAATCTACCCTGAGTTCCCAAGTGAAGGCAGAGACATTTGTTTCAAAACAAGACATTCAGACAAACACTTTTTTTTTGTTTTGTTTTGTTGTCCCTTTCCCTTCAGCTGCTAGGAATCATTCTCTTATAATAAAGATAAGCTCTGTTATGACCACATGGAGCCCGGGATCTGAAGCTTTAATTGCCATAATCATCTCCCTCAGTTAATGCAAGAAAAAGAAAGGTTACAGGTAAGTGGGGAGGTGAAAGCCTTTACTCAAGCCACAGGACTCCTCCTTCAAGCTTTTGGTCACTGTCAATACACACTGTAGTGAGAAAGGTCCTTGGGAGGCAACATTAAATGATCTTTAACAGAATATTCTTTGAACACAAATTCAGCAAAAAAAAAAAAATGCGGTCAACAAACAGCATAAAAATAGTGGTTTTCCAGTACCTGAAGAAATAAGAGTGAAATTATTAGAGCTGCAAAAACATTTATTTTCACTTACAGAGCAAAAACTCACCAACAAAATCAAGTTGTTTGATTGATTTTAGTTTTTATTAAGTCATCCAGCCCTGCTACAGCCATAGTCTCCATGTTAAAATCTACTGCAATTTCGTTTATTAAACATAAAAACCCATACAAGCCCATGTAATATTCTTAAATTTCTTGAAGCTACAATTGACTTGTAATAAAATCCCCCAGTGCATTAAAAAACAGGGCTGTCAAGTCATAACAGCTCTATTATAGCTTCTGCTTCAGTCTCTTCTAGTCTTTGTACAGACTGCCAAAATTTTCACCTACCCAAGGGAAGTTACATACAACAACAGAGAAGAGGAAATTGTCCTCCTATGAGTTGTTCTCTCACTGAACAGATTGCACAGGTCGTTCTCTTGTTACTGAAATGGTGAGGGTGGAGGGCTGAGGGAGAGGGAGAAAAAAGCCACGGATGGGCAGCAGGAGAGCAATGTGCAATTGTGGTTTTCCCCCCACTTTGTGACTCTCACAGTATGTCAGTGTTTTGTAACAATAAACAGGCAAGGCTGAGCAGCCCAGGGGCAGAGGGACCACGCTGGGAGGGAATCATCCCTGATTAAGGCATAAGCAATGTTAGTCTCCCTCAGACAACTCCAGCAGGTTTTGGCATCTGCCTGTGCCCAGCATATCAGGGAAATGTGAACCATGACAGTCTTTTAGTCCAAAGACTTTTCAAGTGTAGAGGTGGGAAGAGCTCTGTGACTCCAGGTGAATCACACAGTCTGAAAAGACTGAGAGGTTTTCTGCCTCAGGCCATGCTTCAGTACACCAAATGACTTCCATGAGATCCCAGACTATTGCTTTCTTAAAAAACTTGGGTGACGTTTCAGAATTGCATTTGCTGCTGATTTTGAAGCACAGCTACTGTCCAAGTTAAAACTTCTGAATTTTTACCATCACTGTATTTGTTTTCCTCTTTGCTGTGATTGAGTCATTCCAACCCTTTGTACAAAGCTGACTTAAGGCACATTAAGAAGTTTGAGCAGAAGAAAGAGAATTTCCAGTTGTTAAGTTACAAAGTAGACATGAGATCTAAAATGCAATGACAAAATCAACAAGAACCAAAGCTAACAAGGCATTTAACAAAGTCTGCGCTGCTGCCTTGGCTTTCCTCTGTTGCCGAGACAAAACAGATATAAACAGAAAATGAAATGCAATGAGTTCCAAATGATGAGCTTTTTCTTTGAAATTCTACCACCATTTTCTTTGAAATTGTACCACTACTTTGCCCTGCCAAAACTGGCAGTGCCCCAGCAAGGGCTGGGGAGTTGTCGTGCCAGGTGCTGGTAACCCACAGGGAAGCTTGATGCCGAGCTCCTGGGTTTGCAGCCTGAATGAAGTCCCCTCCCTTGCTGCCTCCCTCCCAAGCTGCTGCTTTGGGCCCTCTTACAGCTGGGAAGCTGTCCTGGAAATCCCAGCCCCACAGTGAAATCCTGGCTTTCAGATTCCCATAGACTGTGGCACCACTGTGTGTCATGTCATGGATGCGGTGGCTGGGTCTTACCCCCAGCTAGCAGGAGACCTTGCCCACACACTGGTGCCTCTGACCCAGGAAGATCAAAGCAAAGAAAAAACCACCCCAAAATTAACAGAACTTTTTTTCTTTTCTCCCCCCCCCCCATTTTTTTTTTACCTCTGAAGTCTGGATAAAGTGTGCGTGGCCTAAAAAGAAAAATATGTGCACATTACTCTAAGCTTATAATGGTAGCAATAAGTCTCAGGGGTGTTTCTTAAAGCTGCAGTTGGACTTTTACAATATGCAGAACCCCCTTTTAAGACATCTCTTTCTGCTTTCTCACAAATGCAAAGAGCTAGGCAATTATTGAGAGGTTAGAAATGCCACAACCCTTAAACGACACAAGAGTCAATATATTTTTCTTGCAAGAGTCATACATTCATATGCTATATAAAGAGATTTATAATGCAGTGTTCCCATTCCACATCCAAGACCCTGCACAGCATCTCTGGGGAGAGTGGTAACTCTAGCCCTGTGTCCATCCTCTGCTAAGGCTAAATGAAGGAAACAGGAATGCTTCCCCCGAGTCCTCTGCTTCTGCATCTGATATTACTGAGCTTGGTATTTCAGGGACACAAGCAGAGACTTTTTTTTCTCTTACTCTCCCATTGGAAAATTAATCAGCTTCTCACAAACTGCAGGTGAAATTTCTGACAACTCTTCTGAGATTTTTCAGATTCCTTTGTACTGGAAGATGTAGTTTTTCTCTGCAGAGTAGTGGCTATGTGTCCCTCATGATATAGGACTAACATTTAGCCTAGAACATTAAGTGGATTTCATATATCTGGTGATTCAAGCCCATGCAATTTTTATTTGTTAAATATTTTAAAAATATTTTTTGAATGCTTTAAGAATACTTTAAAAGTTTTATAGTTTAAGAATCATAGTAACTTGGACCATCTACACACAGACCTGTTACAGCAAACTCAGTATGTTTTACAGTGTGACAAGAACAGTTACGTGGAGAAAGAAGTCCTCTCTCTTGGTAAAATGATAGAATAGTAGAATTAGGTTTAAAAGTTTCCTTTTGGGAAAGCCACTTAGACATTTTTGACCATTGATTCATTTCAAAGTATTTAATCTGTAATTTTAGCACTCCTCTAGCAGGCACTTAGCAACAAAAGGCTGTAGCCAAAATCATCACATGGTCTCTTTAAAAGGCCAAGTAACAGCTAGTGATCAGCTTTACCGAAGGTAAAGATTTGGGCCAGGGAAGAAATCCTGGGACAGGGATTCCCTCTTAGAAGGCATCTAACAGATACCAGTGAAAACTGGGCTGTCATTGAAGCAGGGAGACTGGGGAGGAAGGGTTCTTTGGTTTCTTCAATTCTGATTGCTGGCTGGTGCCACAGACACAGGTTTACTTCAATTTATCTTTGTTTTATTTTATATTATTTTATATTTGTTTGAAGGAATCTAATTATTTCTTTGGCTTAGTAACAGTTCTTTATACAGTCCATGGTGGGGAGGTGTTCACATACACATTTTTGGTATCTTTGATAGTCTTGGTCTTTCAAGAAACCTTATATGAAGGGGAGAGCCTATACATGAGGAAGAGGTAAAAAGGGGCAGAAAAATAATTTTTCTGTGGGCCGACTCTTCTCTCTCCAAAAACCCACATGCACAATGACAGAAGTTGGGAACAGAAAGTAAGAAAAATGAATCAAGTAATAACAGCAGATTAAAAAAAAAAAAAGAGCCAAGTCAAATACTTAAGAAAACATCGATATCTAAATCTCAGAAAGAGATTTTATTTGTTCATATTGCTTCCTATTTCCATTTGAGCTCCTTGGCAGGTAGCCCAGTGCTCCATCAGTTAGAAGAAAGGAAGTTACAGTATCACATTGTTGTAGGGATTGAATTTTATTGCTTTGCTATTACAATTAGGCAAGTATTAACTCAGTTAATGAGGCGTGATTTTTTTTTTTTTAAAGTATATACAAGTGAGAGCTGTGGGTTCCTCCTCAACTAAAGCCCACCAAAAAACCTTTATGAGAGTGAAAGAAAGAGATTAAAAATAGTTAAATAATAAAGGCTGATGCAACTTTAAAGGGGCACACTATAAGTCGGAAATCATTACTGTTGATTAGCTGACAACCAGCCTGAGGGGAAGCTGCATGTTTTAGCAGTGATCAAAGTTGCTAAAAAATATCCAGGTAGCTGGGCAAAAAGCCACCTGGATAATGCAGAAAAGATGGGGAGAATACACAGGATCTGTACTTTACCAGCCTGTGTCCAAATTATGAACTAAAGAGACAATACCCACCTCAGTAAGCTCCATTTTAAGTGGATTTTGTTGTGTTGTTTGGGTTTTTTTAAAATATTCTTTTGTTTTTAATTTAATCATCATCTGTTTTTATTCAAACCACATTGTTCTGTAGCTAAAATTATTATTCTACCACTCTAAATCCTGAGTGGGAGGAAATATCTACACTGAATGTGATTTACAGCAGGTAAAGAAAATCACAGGCAAATCTCAATGTCTGGTGGGATTCACATGGATAAACTTGTACGGTGCAAGTTCAGAAAAGGGAAGCGCAGCAAGGCAAGCAAAAGTGAAACTCCTGAAATACTGCTTTGACTCTAAAACTTCTCCTAAGTCATCTCCCATCCTGATTTTTGGGTTTTCTGGGAGGTTGGGCTGTAAGACACAGCAGATGGGGAGGTGCTTTTGCCAGCACAGGGAAGAGGGATCAGGACGATGCTTGGTGGGGACAGCAGGGGACAGCAAGTAGCAGGGAAAGTCTGCAGGAGAAAGGCAGTGCTGGGACACACAAAACTTTCGTGGTTTGAGCCTAATTTTGGGCCCTGTTGAATTGCACGAGCTCTGAGAGTAGTGAAAATGAAAGGAGTGAACCACCCTGTGAAAATAAACTACTTCAAACTGTAAACTACACCCAAGCACTGTTTTCTTCTGGGTGGGAAGGGAGGCCGACAGGAATATTAACATCAGAGATGCTTATTTGAATCCCTGGTCAGACTGCAGCAACGAGCTACCAGCCCTTCATTTTCTTTTTCATTTAAACAAACAGTTTTTAGCATTTATAGAGTTTTTTTCTGGCTTGGTTTCAGCCCAGTGCCTTAATATTAAACATTTCTCTCTGTGCTCCCATGAACACAGTGAGACTGAATGCTCAGGTTTTTGTCCTTGCAGGTGCTGTGCCAGGAGGAGAAATCCAGGGGGGAGGGCTGGGCTGATGCCTCAGGAGCATTTTGGGATGAGTATCACAGCATTCCTAAGGTGGATGCTGCTTTGGCTGAGGCATTGAAGAGGCAGCACCTTCGCAGCTGCTCAGGGTCACTGAGGCACATGTACTTTGCCAGCTGAGAAGCAGCTTCAATGTACAGCTACAGCACAGCTTCTTCTGGGAAAAAGGCACTTCATATACCCACAGGCACCATATATACACATGAAAATCATATCTGTGGCTGCCCAAGACCTCATGTCTGATGCTTTACACCCAGATGCCCTTTATTGTTGCTTACACACAGCTTAGTGACGAGTTGGTTCAGATAAAAATTCAGCACTTGCTTCCCTAGATCCTCAAATATTAAGTATAAAAAGCTCTGGTTATTTCAGACCCTTTTGCAAACATACACTTCTAAAAGGCTGGCAAACTAAATTCAGAATTGATTACAAATCCACGGTGAGTAAACTCACTGTAGCAAAGAGATTTAAAATCTGAACATTCTAAGAATATTAGGATAAACTGGATAGGAGTAGAGATAAGGGGTATTTTCCCCTTTATGTGGATAGAACAGAGTGAATTAAAAGATTTCTAATGATCCTAAACAGTGGACCTCAACTACCTTCATAAGTTGCTTGACCTCATCATACAACTTCAAAGTGATACAGCAGTGATGAACCTCAGTTGTCCAATTCTAATTAAAAGCAAATAATGACATTTGCTAACCAAATGCTTCTTTAATGATGACAGTAGTTGCTTCATTGCAAAAATTCAAAACATAACCTGGTCATGCAGTAAAATCATTTGTATGTGTGTATTTTTTTTCTGTTTCGCAATCAGGAATCCTGGGAGTCAGACAGAGTGAGTGATGCATTCAGGTTTGCAGAGTCTGAGAGATTTGCTGTAGCAGCTTAAGAGACCAGTGCAAGGGCAGCTACTGGTCATTCTCTTGGAGCAGTCCAGGCAACTGGAGAAGACGAAAGATCATCTTCAGCTTTAAAAAGAGAAGAAAAGCAGAGCCAGGCAATTACAGAGTAGGTATGCTAACCTCAAATACCCAAAAAGATACATATATCTCACACAATACATTTCTAAGCAGCTGGAGGATTACAAGGTCTTAAGAAACCAACTAAGATTTGTCAAGAATAAACAAATCATGTCAAACGCATCTAATTCATTTTTGTGACAGGATAATCTAAAAAGTAGTAGATGTGATTTATCTTGTCTTTACTAAGACTTCTGGTGCTGTCCCACATGACATTCTTATGAGCTAACTGGGGAAATATGGGCTATTATGAAATCATTTTAATGTGAAAGGAGAGTGAGCTGAAAAATTCCATGTACTGAGTGTTCTTCCTTTATCAGAGGGTCTCTGGCTATCTGAAAACCACAATGAAGAAGCCAGGAGAAAGCTGTCCTTTGTGTTTTGTGCTGTTCACCATTTGCATTAGTAACCTGGAATGATACGCATGCACATGTTTATATGTGTGAATGAATCAGGGCCGAGAGAAATATTTCTAGGATAAATATTTTTAAATACGCAAAGTAAAATTCATTAAGAAATACCAAAGAATTGGACCAAGGACTGAAAAGGACACACATATTAAATGGGTAATTACTGACCAAGCAGTGATAGTTTGGGAAGGACCTTTAGAGCGGCTAAGAAAATGAAAGGAAGTCAATACTGTGGATATTTATCTAAACTAGCAGGAGTGGCATATGTGAGACAGCAGAAGTAATTGTCTGATTTCACTTGGCACTGCTTGGGCTTTTAATGATATAGATATCTAGGTCTGGGCATCATCCTTGAGAAGAAATGCAAAGTGGAAAAGCAACTTCTGGGCACTACTAAGAAAACAAAACAAGCACATCTGAATTTGTGGAACTCATTATCACTAATTTATGCCCTGAAATTTGAGCTGAAACAAGGTTCTGCTGCTCTTCATGTCAATGCATCCTACTTGCCATTCCTGGCTGTGAGTACTAAAACTGTTTTACAGTAAAGGCAACAGTTATAAAAACACCAATAGCCATTGTGCCCTTTAGGTTATAAAGCAAATACCATGTCCCAGTAAAGATAAAGGGACAGACACAGGTCAGTGGAACACAGTTGCTGAAGTGAAAGCTATTCACAGTGAAAATGGTTTGCACACTGCATAATTTAGACCCTCGGAGCTGCTTCCCCGTCCTTCAAATATCACATTTATATATAAACCCACTCATTAGAAGTAAAAATGACATCATATGTATCCCCTACAGCACAGCAAGAGGCACACCAGTGCTAGGAAGAACAAGTGGATCTCAGCCCAGCTGTTGTCATTTAAAGTCAAATCCAATTCTGGGCCACTCTTTTCTGTGATTCCCATTTCTATTGAAGATACCAAGAAAAATGCCAAAAAAAAAAGTAAGTGACACCCATGTCCAAAAAATTTATCAACTTACACACTCCAGGACAGGTATGTCATTGATTGTTTTGCACCAGTAAGCAGAGCAGTATACAAAAGCATGCAAAATCATTTATGGTACAGAAATTACCCTGTAAATTCAAGGAACTGGCAAACTTCCAAACCACTCCTATTTTTCTAGGGAAAGAATTCCTGAGTTGTGCATGTTGGCATTTTCAAAGACCCTGTACTTCTGTGAAGCATACAGAAACAACTTGGTGGGGACATAAAACAGGGGCAAAATATTTAATACAGATACTCAGAGGCAAGAAATGGTCATGGGGTTAAATTACAGTAAGCTGTGGGCTATTTTATTTTGTTGAAAAGTACATCTTTTACTTGATTCAACATAGTAATAAGATGAAAAGAGGTCCACTGGCAAGGGAGGAAAAAAACCCCAAATTTTGGAAATACTTGACACAACTAAAATAAATGACAGCTTTTTCAATATCCCAGAGGCAGGCTGTAGAAGATGATGATTTCCAGTATCCATGGAGAAAGTAAAGTCTTTGTCTGATGTAGGTCAGTTTAGCACAAATGATGGTCTGTTTAGTTAAAACCTGCACTGCTTGTTTCTTTTAATAGATAATATAGGTAATATCTAGCTTTCACTCTGAACCCATGCTTTAACACTCAGAATTTATCCATATTTAATTACAATTTCATCACACTAATCAAATAAATTTACTTTGTCCTCCAAGCAATCACCTCAGTATTCCAGTATGTAAAAAATACTTTCATTATGTTTATTATAAAAATATAAATGTTTCAACTACAAATCATTTTACATTAGTAAGAGGCCATCTACAATTGCACAATATATAATCTAAATGAGTAAGTAATGCTTTGAAATACAAGTTAAAGTAAATACATATTGCCAATCAAATCACATCTATACATTGCTTATTGAATGCTAAGTTACAGCACAAAAAACTAGATATGTTAACAGAAATAAATAAAAATGGAAACTATATTTAAAGATACAAAACCAATAATAGGGCATGTCATTTTATGAGCAGTTGCTTTTTGCTTGATGTCAATAAATGATGCAAGTCCTGTACAGGAAGATGGCCACACAAATTCTAGCTTCTCTACTCCACAATGAAGAATTGTACACTGCTATGTATACATATGTACACAGGGACAGGGAGTATAGGATGCTTGCAACAGAGGCCACTTACAGTACAAATCAACTTTTTGACAGGGAGAGAAAAAATAAATGTATTTTAAAACTCTCTACTAACAGCAAAGAAAAGCAAAATTGAATCTCCTTTTTTCCCCCCAAGCATCAGTGAGACTTAATCTTTATGCTGAGCATGCCTAAACAGTGGGCAAGGAACACGACATGATACATGACAGGAGGAAATGGAGGGTGGTTGGTGCAAAGTTTTCAGTCATCGTCTAAAACTCTAAGAACTGATTCTGGGGTTTCAGGAGTGTTTCACAGATGTCTGCCCCACCAACCCCAGCCCCCTTGCCCGCACCCTCCAGCAGCAGAACGAAGCTGAAGAGAAATGTCATGAGGAATCTGTTAAAAAAGCTGTCCCCACACAGATAAAGTTTGCAAGTGGATTTTGGTGACTTAAATTCACTGGTAGTGTCTGATTCAGAGCAATCTCAACCTGAAGAAAAGAAAGATTCTGAATGAACTAAGCAAGGGAAAGCAAAGCTTTCTATTCAGCATGCTGCTTTTCACCATAGATTGGGGCAGATCAAGAGAAGTGTTCTTTACATCTTA
Organism: Oxyruncus cristatus; assembly: GCA_013399855.1. NCBI lineage: Eukaryota > Metazoa > Chordata > Aves > Passeriformes > Cotingidae > Oxyruncus > Oxyruncus cristatus. Next base: position 139,583 of record VXAY01002226.1, read on the forward strand.
AATGTTTTATTTTAATTTTCTTCCATTTTTCTTTTTCTTTCTTTTTAAATTTCAACTTATTTTAAAACCCATTAATTTTTCTTTCAGAAAGTATTCCTAATTATTATCCTGTGAATGTGTTTCAAATTCAGTCCTTTACAGTTTGCTTACTGCCAGCACTCATGAAAAAGTCTCTAATTCTGCTTCTATTTAGTAATGTGTGCTAAATGTTGTGTCTCTATGTTTCATAAGTCCTGTACCCACAAAGAACAATTTCAGCCCCCCAAACCCTATAAACTAATTCTTCCCTAAGCTTAGGAGTTGGGAAGCTACGTGGAAGATGCTGAAGATGGGGGAGGGCTCTAAAATCCCACCTCCCAGTTTCCTTTTTCCACTGAGAGATATGAATGTCCTCCTAATGACAGGCTCCTTCCTGCCCAAGGAGCCTGTGCCAAAAATTCAGGTCCCCTACAGGATGGCAGCACCTGGACAGGGGTGTTCTGGATCAGATGTATGTAAAATTACAATCCAAAGCCCCATTTCACAGCTCAAGTCATCCTTTTAAATAATCTACTCCACCTTGGCTGCAAGTTATCACCTCAGCATAACTCCCTGTGGTTGTACTAACACCTCCTAGTTCCCAGAAATGGGAGCAGAGCCTTCCAGAGGGAATATCTCCCAGTCAACTCAAAAAGCATCAGCAGCTAATGCAGGATGCAACAACCCTGGCTCTTTTTTAATATTTTCTAGGCAGATACACCCGAACACAACCTAAGGATGGGGGTCCTTATTAAGACATGAAAACAGGCTTTTGGGAAGTGAGATGTGCTTGAGTGGGGCAGATACTGATCTAGAGATTGGTACACATGCAGCTGGCAAAACTCAAGCCTGGCTTAAAATACCACTCACAGCAAATGAAATCCCAACAAGTCCACGTGCTTTGTCTACTGTCAGAGCTGGAAAAAAGACCATCTTTCTTTCCTTCTGTATTTCATGTATTGTGAGTATAAAATTATCTAGTAATTAACCCTCAAACAATTTCTCAGGTTGAACCAACAAAGTTTTGATAACATTTGGCACTTGGCAATAATACAGCCAGGTTAAGGTATTTGAGCATAAATATAAACAATAATGGAAAAAAGAAAACAATGAAAATAAATAAGCCTTTTAAAAATTAAGACTTGCTTCTATTTAAATGAACACAGTTAGGGAAGCTAACATAATGGTGAAAATCTTTTGTCAACTAACTCAAAGTCACTACAAATTTTATTTCCGTGTTCCTTCCTGAAGCTGAAATGTTACAATGACATTATAGTAAATATGGCCAGACAGGTTGTGAGGTATAGTCCTCTATTTTCCTTGCTTCTAAAGAAATAAAATACCTGTTACAGATCTCTTCTGTATAAAAATACTGCAAGTCTTTCTTTCTTCTTGTTTGCTGTATAGATCAAATACACAGCTTTTATGTCCATGTTTGCTTTTTGTGTTATTCAGTCACTTAAAATTCAAATGGCTCTAGGTTTTAGTAAGACTGGTTTTTACTTGGTAGGATTTTTTAACATATTTTTCTTTCAAAATTTATCATCTGCATTAATAGTCAGCCAAGAGCACCCACCCTTTAGGATTGACAGATAGAAAACAAGTTTGCTCCTATTTTTAAGGCATTTATACTCAATACTTGAGTGTCTCAGTGGGTTTGAAATCTCAACCATTACGTTTCCAAAGCTGTTGCAAAGAGCTCCTTTAAATTCTGCCGTTTATCAGCCATCACTTTTGACCTGTGACACAACTTTTCTCTGTTTTTCTCTCCTGAGCAACATCATTTTGGTACCTTACACAGGAACAGGGCTGTTCTTTGTGTGAGTTTCTAGAGCTTTGATACTGCTAACGACCTTCTTTTGAGGCCCCACAACTGTAACTCCGACTTTCTTCATGTCACTGGAAAAAAAGAGAAGAATTACCATGTGAGTGAGATACTGTCTCCATTTCCCAGCACTGATCTGAGCAAACAGCATTCAAGTTGCTCATCTTGCGCTGGAGGAGCCTCCAGGTACGGTGATTTTGCTGCAACCCAAGCACCTGGTGTGAAAAATACTGAGCCACTGTATGAAAACACAAGGGGGCCACAAAAAAAGCGAAACCTCATTTAGCCTTGTTGTGTTTGCTTACCTGGAGGAGAAGACAATGAAACAGTGTTCTCCAGTGGTACAAGCATTGGGATTTTGGGGCAAGGGCTTCACTCCTGCGCCAGCAGTGATCTTGAGCCTCTCTAACACCTCCATCCCCCTGTCAACCCGATTGCTTTTCCTGGGCACTGCTGACATTTTCCATTATATTCTGAGCCCTCTGAATGTTCCTCTGAACTCTGCTATCAGCATTAAGATGTCGGGCTACACGGCTAAACTGCCAGTGTCCACCCTGTCTTTCACCTCCTGTCTCTCCAGAAGGTCCAGTCTCATTGTACCTTGTACAACACAAAGTGGTTTCACACTTGTGAAGGGCTAATTAACCAGTGGCTCACAGGAAATTGGGCATTCCTAGAGGATTTCTGCACTGTCCCCAAAGGGTAATTGTTATAAAAAGCCATTAGCACCCTTTTTATAGTTGCAATAATACAGTAATTAACAGCATTGATGTGTTTAATTGTTGCTACCACAGCTGCTTACTTCTTCATAATTTATGTATCCAGCTAGCCCAGCAAGGAATTAAGATTTCATTTGGCATTAACTTCATAACTGTACTTGATGCATTTTCAGGTGCAGAAAGAATAATACTCTACTCTCCCTTATCACTAGAACAAAGGTGGCTTGCATTTAAAATGTAATAACATTGCCAGTTGTAAACTTCCAACTCTATCATGTTTAAATGTCAAAACTGAAGGCAGGAGGGAGTTCAGCCCCTGAATAATTATTAGCATGCAGGAGGAAAACAGTTACAGAGAGTGCGAACTGTCTCACATGGTTTGATGGAACTGGGATAGGCAATAAAGGAAAAGATTGGCACATGTGCCAGCTGTGAAGAAAACCTCATATAAAAGGCAGAATATAAAAAAATCAAGCAAGAAACTCCTAAACTGTGAGTGAAATAAAGTGATGCTGGTTACCAGATGATTACTGGTGCTACGGTATTAGAAGAAAGAAGGAATTTCCTTGTCTTTATTGAGAAAAAGCTACAGGACCATGGCATTGGCACAGGTTTCCTGCAAGTGGAGTGAACTACAATAATTTGCCTTTGTATCTTTAAATGCAAGACCATTCTAGCTAAAAATTGGTAACTGTATAAAAAAATGCTACTCTTATGCTTATGTTTTAAACTTGTTACTCCAGCCACAACAGGTGATGAAGAGCCACAGCCCATTCTAACTTACTCTGTAGAAATCTTGGCTATTGTGTCACAGGAACTGTACTCCACCCCCGTGAAAATGTCCTTGCACTGCCCTGTCCGAAAACCATTGAGCCAATCACCCGTCGTACGGAAGGCTGAAATGTCAATGTTGCTTTGGTCCAGGAGAAGATTTGATGGCCTGAAATAAAGAAAAAAAGGAATGCAATGAAACTTAGGGAACAGGGATTCATATAGATTTATTTTGTATCTAAACTTAGATCTAAACAAGATCCAGGCTGCGTGTGGCGTTGCTATTCATCTGTGGAAGCTACAGATAACCTGCACTGATGCTGGCAGCTCTGCCTGTTGCTGTGTCATCATCATGCTTGAGAGCACCAGCTTCTCATGCCTGAGCTTAAATCACTGAAGCATCACCAATTCATTAAATATATTGTTACCTTTTAAAGCATTAACAAAGACAAGACTAACTTAGATTATATATATGTGATTCACATATCCAAAGTAACAGACAAACGATGCACACTCGAGGCTCCAAGTTCAGCATGCTGGTAGAATTTACGCATATCAAATATTCAGGATATTGCAGCCCACTGAAAAATCCTAAATGCTGCTACTGAGTTAGAAGCCCAAATAGTAAAACACTAATGGCTTTAAAAAAATAGTACCAAGCCTAAAAATCAAATGTTAAGTGAATGTGTGAGACAAACGTAGCTGCACAAGACTTGCACTCTGCAGTGCACAGGGGCAGAAATAAGGAGGTTTGTTATGAAATACACTCAGTCAAATGTAAAATGCAATTGCCATGCCTAGTTTAAAGCTGTTGCTCACTCTGAGACTGAAACTTCCACAGGGATATCGTACAAATAATTTAGAAGTGAGAACCAAATTATCTTCTGCTTTTGAAATTAATGTGGTGCTCATGAAGGATTCCAAACTGCTGTAATTTGTATCCAAGTTCTCTACTAGAGACAACAATGAAGAAACCAGTAAGAAACACAAAAAAAGCAACAGAAGACACCAGAAACCTGCCCTGCCCTCAAAACACTAAAGAAGGGAAAGCACAGCACATCTGCACTGACACAAAGACTGAGCTGAGGACAGAAGAAGCAGCACAATTCAGGTACTGTTCTCATGCTTAAAACCGGATCTTAGAAACCTCCCTGACACCCAGCTTTGAACGCCCTCCAGTTAAAGGCTCAGGCTTGATAATCATGCCAAAGGTAATTTTAATCAGTAGCTGTAAGGCCTGCATTTTGTTGACTACTGTTTGTCCCACGAAGAGCCAAAGCTTTTTATTTATAGTTTTCTGGGTATAGTGTCTGGAATCCCAAGACATTAATTAAGAGTATTTATGAAGTGTTCTTAATGATAAAGCATGGATTTTTTTTTTTTGTTCCCAAGTCTAGTATGCTTATTTAACTTAAGTGTAACAAGGTCTAACTCAAGAATCTCTAATGAAAAAAAAAGTATAAGCAAGTTGAAATAGAACAGGTCTCTAGGATTAGGAATTAAGAATGGCCCAAAAGAGCTTTTATGTTTATTACTTGGATCAAAGTATCATCATGACAAAAAATATGACCTGATTTGAATGCAAGTGACCTCAGAATAACCAGCACTGTAAAGTATCATTTTTCTTCTTGTAGGAATCCAAACAAAAATTAGTTACTTTCCTCCTCAGAGAGGACATCTGGACTGTTTATCAATGAACAGGAATTTGCCTCGCTACGAAGAGTCTGTGATGTCTCCTCACACGCACCAAGGGAAAGCTGGGCTTTCAGAGCATCTGCACACACTGGCAGGTTCTTTCCCCCTGACCCAGCCCCAGGACAGAAGGTCTGAACACGAAATTTATGGTCTGGGTGATGTGCGCCATGAGCTCACACTTCACTAGACAAATTAGACGGGCTGCAATCCGTGCAGCTGTAAACGACGTCCTGCAGGGTTCCACCTGATCTTTTACAGCTTTTCATAAATCAGTACCTACCAGTTTCAGAAGAGAGCCATTAAAAAGAAATCATGGAAATTACATGTTTGCTCAGGGGAATGAAATAGAACATTTCTCTAAATCTTTTCTTCTCTCCACTCCTTTTTTTTTTTTGTTAAACTTGTTTTACTTTGTCACTGACTTTAATATACCCTATCATGTCATCTTTCAAGAGCCATGGAAAGACTTTCTATCCTGTTCATCCTGTGTGTCTATCTACACAGTTGTATTTACTGACATATTCTGCCTTAAAAAAAAAAACCTCAGCAAGACTCAGGTTAGAGGGACAAATTTAACAGTGAGATGCCAGTTACAAAATGCCCTATTGCTGAAAGCTTTCTCTGGATGTGCCCATTACTTTAACAGTTGGAATTAACCTTTAAGCCATCTGCAGTAGTGAGTATGAATAAACCATAGTTTATTATCATTAGCACAGCTTTTTGTCACAGCACAGAGAAACTTTTGCTGCACTATCTGGTAACAACAAAGACCACTGAAAACATAATTAGAGCCCTTCCTGATACAGCATGAAAATGTCATCTCTGGTTGGCTGCTGCCTGACAAGAAAGAGATATACACTAACTTGTAAAATCCAGGAATTGAGACAAAGAAAACAAAAATGTCCTGCCACTTCTCCTGCACGAAGGGTGGTATTTCTGCAAATACACAGAGGAGTTGTCCACATACGATCTTTGTATTGTATCCACTTTGTATTGTAGGAGTCCCTCTCTTTCCATCTCTTCCCCCAAACAACACAACCAACCTTCAGTTTTTAAATCTGGACTTTCCCTTCCACAGTCCATTTCTTTTAAGGGGGAAAGCATTTAAAAAAACATAAAGTAATTTCCTGTGGCAAATTTTAGGTAATTAAAAGCTGATTTTGTAAAGTGAAATTGCTCCCTGAGAGGGAACAAACCTATGAGCCTGATTTGAACACAAATCCTATGGGCTTTATGATCATGGCAAGCTGAAGTACAGAATTCAGGTCTAACAAGAAGGCCAACTCCTATCTCAAGAGAAAAATAGCCCCCAAAACAACAGGTGGCATGGAAAGCAAATTTTAATTTTATCTTCTACAGCAATCAGAATCATAAGTCTGTATCAACAGGAGACTACAAAATAAATGACATGCCAAGGAGAATTAGAGCTATTATGTTTACTTGATTATCCCTGGACCTTAAAGATAAAAGTCCTTGGAGTTCCACCTCTTCGTGCCCATTTTTAAGGTATTCTTAGCAGAATTTGTAACTTGGTCCCTAACAATACAATTCAACTCTTAGGGTGGCCCATTTGCTTTTCCCAAGGGCCTTCATATGATGCTTGTACACTGTCCAAATAACAAGGCTGTCACTACTTTTTGGAGTAAAAGGAGAGCTGGAGAAATGAAGAGGGGTAATACAAATAACCAAAGGGGAAAACAATGATGATACACCTCTCTAAATGTCACCCTGGATTTCTTGTTTTCTACCTCCACGTTGCCTGTTAGCAAAAAGAACTTACCACAGCTTCCTCTAGAATAACGAGCAAATAACATTTCAACTGCCCCAGAGGTCAGTCCTTCAGTCTTCCCTACTCCTTTAACTGCCCCTCAGAACATGCTTTTTAAGGGGCTTATATATTTTCAGCATCCTGGTGGGGTAATAAATCTTATTCCTGGATGTATCAACGCTCCTTAATTTAATTTTTCCCAACACCAAACCACTGAAGGCAAAAAAATATCAGCGCAGTGCTGAAATGGTTTTCTTTTTCTCATAATACAGCCTAAGCTATGAAATTTATTTTAAAGGGACAGAAATACAGGCACATGGCCATTTCCTGGGATGTGTGGCTGACTGACAGACCCTTAACAGCAACCAGTCATTACTGTTAGAACAGTCTATAGGGTCTTCAGAAGAGGGAGAAAAAAATGCCTCAGAGAGCTCTTAAAATGCTTTTCTGGCTCTTTGGTGTGAATGACTTGCCCTTATATCTCACATTTGGCTGTGCTGTAAATTTCTACAGACTTCTGCTACAGAATGAGTGGCATCAGGCAGGTTCTTTTTCCAGCATTTCCAATACAGAATTGCCATAAAGTCTAACGAGGGCTCCGTGTTGTAAACCCAGCACAGAGAGCTGAGAACAGCAGAAAAAAATCCCTCAGAATCACAATAAATAGCAATCCCTCACAACAAGGCCACCTGTTGATCCGGCTGAATTACTATTTAAATTATACATTCAAATATACCCAGCTTGGTCTGCTGTAAATTCCTGCCTGACTTTCTCCAGTGGAGTCAAATTAGAAGCGTGAAACTGCAAATAGATGTTTTACTGTCCCTGTTTACAGTGAGCCCTGGCAACTCCTAACTTTGGAGGAACAATGGGTGATTCGTGTCTGCCCCAGGCTTGATATTAATGACTGCTGGGAAAATCAGGTGAAAACAGGGCTTTTCTGTCTCTGGCTGCTAAAAGAAGTCCTTAAAAATCCCCTCAGTCTGACTCCTGGATTCCCTGAACAATCCAAACTATGTTTAGACACCAACGAGTATAATTTACTGTCTTCCATTTTCCTTTCTGATTTGTAGTTAAAGCTTTTTTCCCCCCTTCATAAATTCACTATTTTATGTTTAACAGAGAGAGAGCTAGTGTTGTAGGCTTACATTACTTGAATTCTTTCAGAGCAAGCAGTCTGGTTTAGGACAGAGATTATGTTGTTGCTGGATTTTAAACAAAGCTTGAAATTTGCACATAATCTTGCTCTACACAGCGTTTGGCCAAACCCAGACGTCCTGACAACCACAAAGCTTAAACCCTCTCTGAAACCTTCCAAGTAAAACTGAAATCTCCTTCCTTCAGCCCCTCATCCTGGAAGTTCCTATCAGGGAGAAACAAACAATATTATAGCAGGTCAGCAATATATGTCGAGCATCTGAAGCCATTTGACCTGAATGTCAAAAAAAGGGAATGTTCAGCCAATACAAATAGATTTTTTTTGCAAATATTTTTGTAAAAACAGGGCTTGAATTATGCTGCATAAAGGAGCCTGAATTTTTTATTTGGCCTGTTCACTTTTCCTTTTTGAGTTTGATTTTCATAAATATCCCACCAAGCTAGAATACCAGAGTGTTTCCACTGAATCATCAGATTTTAAGTGGAAACAAACTTTGTGAGAGGCAAACTACGAATTTTAAATTGCAAACACTGCCCCTGGATGTTGGAGAATGACACCAGTGAAAGCCACACAATGACAGGCAACAAAGCACATGTGTAGCAGTGAACACTTGCAATCAATTACTCCCAAATCACAGGTCCTCTAAAGACTTCTCAAGGAAATCACTCCAGCAAATAATTCAAACAACACATCAAATTCCACAAAATCAAGGTAGGATTGTAAACAACTTGCTAACACATCAAAGAAGGTATGAGGAACTAATTATTCATACACATTTTTGAACACTTCCGTGTTTTCATCAGGAAGAGTAACTGATCCTGACCCCCTAAATTTTCTGGGCTCTATGAAAAGAATTTCAACTGTGCTTTTCCTGAAAATAAGTGACTTTCTGTTTTTTCTAGCCTTAGCTGTAAGAACGGTAGTAGCACTTGAATTTTAAATCGAGAACTTTTAAGAAATCTGAACTCAAATCTATCTGCAATGCTGCAATACAATCCAGAAATAATGTCCTTTTTTCCTCAAAAAACAGTTACATTGTGTCATGAATTACTAAAAAAAGATGTATTTTTTTGGATTAAAGAAAACCCACATAAATGTTCATAGATTAGGGGTTTTTTATTTCTATAGTCAGATATGCTGCTTCCTCACTGCAGAACTGGAACTTGGAAATGAATGGAAGATGTGAAATTTGAATAATAGGATGGGATATACAGTTTTAGGCCTCTGAGTGAAGTTCAAGGAGGCAACTACACATTTTATAAGCTTCAGTTCCTGAGCCTTCAATAAAATCTTAAGAGTTTTTATCCATGTACTTTAATTGTCATAAACACACAGAATAAGATCAAGATGCATATTCATTATTGTAAAGCAAGAATAACCCCATTGAACTTGTTGAGGTACCTCATTCTGGTAAGAAAAGAAATTTGGGGTTAAATTTTATCTCAGTTCTATGCATAGAAAAGGAGCATGGTTAACATCCATCATGATCTCCACTTTGAAATTAGCATAAATGTAATCCTAAATGTATTTTATTTTTATAAGCAGCATTATTTCTGTAAAAATCTTGGTTGGTTTCTCTATTTTTAATCAGTTTTTCTGTTTCTATATCTGCTCATAAATCCTACATTTTGCAACACAAAAAATTTATTATCATGTCAACCAAAGAAGACTAGTGGTCTGAAATTAATACTTGAAATCACAAAATAAAACTTTGCTTCAGAAGTTTCTAAACTTAGGAACACAGAATCAGACTTTTAATTCTTTGAAAGCATCTTAAACCCAAAGACTGACTGGACAGCAGTTTGGCTGGTTGATTTGATGGAATCAAATGGCTTTACTGAAGCTTTCTGCCTTTGCTGAACAAGCCTTTTCCATGGATTTCATACTAAAGGCAGCTCCATGCCAGCAGAAACAGATATTGAATCCTATTAACAACTCCTGGTTAGCCTATAAGTAACACCATCTTCAAAGATTCGTGGCAAACTTGCTAGTAAATTCCGCTGTGAGAATGGTAATTTAAATTTTCAGAGAGAGAGAGAAGTTAGCTAAATAAAATAATAATTTTTAAAAGCCCCAATTACAAAGCTGCCTTTGAAATGGATGAAGTTTTGACATTTTCCAGAATAAAATAAAGTCCAACAGATTTTGCAAAACGATTCATAGTTGTGTTTCCAAGCTCAGAACTGTTCACAAACTTTGAAGAGACACTATCTGCAGCTGATTAATAAGTGGACAAAAATCATCAGATGACTTTACAGAACTCCACATAAGCAGTAAGACATGTCAATGACATTCCATGTCAGATGCTTGGGCTCAGATATGAACTGAGAATAAAGAACTGAACGATAAATCCCCATTAAAATCTCCTTCCTCTGAGATCCTCAGTTTGCAATGTGAAATAAGCAGCATTTTCCACGAAGACCCAAAGAAAGTAAAATCTCCAGCTGTTAACTGAGCAACCTGTAAAAATGATGATCTTTTTTTATACAGAAGACTATAAGCTGTTTATTTTCTGCATTTGATATATGAGACTAAGTCTTGCAATTCTGCACTTAGACTATTAATAACTATTAATACAGCTAGAAATAAACAAAAAGACTCTTAATACAGAAATATCCTGAATTCTCAGGTGCTCTTACCCCCTTTTTGGCAGTATAATTCTTTCCTCTTCTCCTAAATACGTGCTTGCAATTTAAAGAAACAACAGCAGCAATACATGCACTGACTTTCACTTTACCAAAATATGGAAACAAGAGCAAATACAGGAGCAGGTTGGGGTTTTTTTGGTGGAGATTCTGTGAAATTCAGAATTTCTAAAAGTCACCTGCTGGAATTAGAAACAATTTTCTTTTTTTTTTTTTCAAATGCTTTTTGTTGGCAGAGGCTGTGCATTAACTGGGCTATTCCTGTTTTATAGTGGGTTCACGAAGACTAAATGCCTTCAATTCCATTTACGTGACAGATGTGAACGCACACAGAAACTAAAGGAGAGCTGCCACAGCATTTGACTTGCCTGAATTCTGTATCACAACCCTTATACCTCAAGACCACATACCTTCTGGACAGCGTAATTCATTTTGGGATACAGAAATGCTTTAAATATATTGGTAGTTACACAGTAGGTTTTAAATACTTTTTTTTAAATTGCCATGTAAGATTGATATACATAAAATTATAATATAAGTTGTAACTCTTGAGAGCCATCACACATATATTTATATCAGAAATATAAGTGAAAAAGTATGAAATAGATAAAGAAAATTTCATTAGTCCATTTAAGGTTTGTACACAAAGTATTTCCAGTTGCATGACTCAAGTTACATTTTTTTCCCCACACAAATGAAACAACAGCTAATAAGCCCTTTCAGACCACAGCCTCACCAGCTTGCCAGCAGGTGGGTGAAGTGATTCTGACTCTCCAGCCTGAGTTAACAAAACTTTCCATCTGCTTTGTATCTGTAAGAAATGCTCACAAATGTGAAGTAATACGCAGTGGACTAAAAAAAAAAAACATAAGAAAAATAATGAACTTGATCAAAACTGGAAGAACTATGAATTCACTTCCACCCTAAAGATATCCAAGGACTCAGTTAGAAAAACGAACATCATGTTCAGAAAACAGGAAAGAACAGCAAGACATAAATCAAACAAAAATATCATGAGACTGTGCTTTAGAAAACCACAGGACTTGTACTGAGTTCTGTTCCTACGGCCCCTCACAGAGCTGGTTAACTCCAGGCAGCCTGAGGGGCTCAAAACACCCATGTGCCCATGGTCTTGTTAGAAAGAGCTCAAGGTGGCCACCTGATTAAAAAGTGAATTTTGACAGGTAAGAAAGAAATCAGCCATACTCTATACAAGGAATAAAAATAAGGAATTTTCATGTGAATTTGAGATGAAACACAACACTAGGAAAGGTATTATGAAACGTTTGCTGTGCTGAGGCTACAAAAACCCTTCAGTCAAAGTAAGTTCAAAAGCACGTAGAACGGTCTGCAAAGTGATGATCAACAAGGATAAAAAACATCCTCTCAGATATCAAGAAATTATTAGATGCTATGGAGTGGCCTGAAGAGATAGAAAAGTGAAAAGAAAATACAGAATTGAAGACTTTGACTCCTCTCCTCTACTCCTATGAGGTATTAGTGTAAACATGCCTGAGCTGTGCCCTGGAATCAGATGTACAGTCAAGTACATCCTTCAGCTGAGGTCAGTTAACAGCAACCTACCCAGAGGACAGGGATATCCTATGCACCTCCAGCAATATGTTTTTAAATAGGATACAACAGTGCTGTATTTTAAACAAACATCAGCTCTAAAATCTGTAAGAAGAGACAGGTTTTGCATCTGCAACAGACATTGTCAGGTTAAATGTTTTCCTTGACCAAGTACATTCTGAACACCTACAAGCATATGGTGGGCATAAAGCTCTAGCATTCCTCCAGTAGCACCACAGACATGGGTAAAAGAGGGCTGGGACCCCCATGATTTAGATTAATTGCTTATTATGGGTAGGAGGAGGGGTGCTGTGGGAGTGCTACAGCCTCAAATAACAACTGAGAGCAGCCATTTGAGCTGGTGCAATCCCCTGAGGCCTGGGGGCTGAGTCACTGAGTGCTTTACCCCTGCAATGATGCCTGTCTCTCTCTGGTTGCTGACAGCAGAAGAGTATTGGCAAGAATCCCACTCTGCCTCCTTCTCAAGGAGCTGCCCTGACTCGCCATCCTTTGGTATCAGTTACATATTTCTGTACACAAGGCTACAGCAAGACCCAAACCCATTTTAAGTCTGGCTTCTCATTTTTCTTCCTCATTTTTCTCTATCAGTCTGTCAAAAAGTGGGGCTGAATCTCCAGTGCTCAGTCCCTGGCCAGCAGCACCACAGGCTCCTGCTGCAGAAGGAGGGCATGTTCCCTGCCAGCTGTGCCTCTCTGCAGGACACGGATGGGGTGTAGAGCTGGATGCAGCTTCTCAGCCATGTCTGAGGTTTGAGATTAGTCTGTTCTGACAATGGTTGTGATCCAAATGTGCATAGGACTGCCCAGCACTCCTCATTAGTCATTCTTGGTTGTATTTAAATTTAAGGATAGCGTGGGTTGACCTGCAGACGCTGACAGGGCAGGAGTGAGATGGAAACATTCCCTGAACTGCAGTGAAGTCCTTCATAGAGGGGCAGCACTTGGACTCAACCATGTGCCCACCACCTGGACCTCACAGTCCCCTGTCTGCCACCAGGGAGTGAGGAGCTGCAGAAAGGGAGATTGCACTGCTTGGGAATGTGCAGGGATGTAGCAGTGGAAAGGTAGTTGGGAAGGAAGGAATAAAAATCCCCTTTGATGCTCCCCTCCTCAGAAACGTGCTCCATATCAAGGTGAAAGCAGCAGTCTGCCACAAGGAGCACTTCACTGAGAGCTCACCTAAAGCAGCTGTGAGAAGTTCCCTGCCATGTCAGCAGCCTCCTTCCTTCCCCATGCTGTGCCATGAGCAGAGACCATGGCATTGTGTCATGGATATGGAGCCTCTATGAGCTGTGCCAGTGAAGAGCACAATGAAATAGGAGCAAAGAGAGCAAGAGAGAGACAGGAGAGAACAATATCACACTGTGGAGCTCCTGCACAGACCCCAGCAGGTGCAAACAGTGCTCAGACTGAATTTGGTCTCCACTACAGGATATCAGCTTTTCCTGGCTATGAACACGTAAATGGAAACGATAGTTCAACATCGTTTTCAGCTCTGCTGTGGTTCAAGTCTGTAACTGGAAGGACAGTAAACAGGGAATATTTTGCTTCTGTTTGGAACACAAAATATGCAGCGCTGGTTTCTGCAATCAAATCTCCAAACCAAAACAAGATAGTTACGATTCCCAATCCCCCTATTCAGCAGAATGCTGCAGTATATCCCTATAAAATAAATATTTGCACCAATCATTTGCCAAGATGCTTGGAAGAAATGTGCTTGACTGAGAAGATGGTGTTTAAACAGTTTGGTTTTTTTCCCCAAAATGTGTTGTTTTTGTTGTTTTTGTTTTCTGCTACCTGCCAGGTAACGGAAATAATTGCTTCTGGAAGCATGTGTTGGTTTACTACGCGTTAAAGGCTCACCAAACAAATTTTTGAAACACAATTAGTGTGTAAGCCATATTCTCTCAATATATATTTTTTCTCATCTCTGGAGTGGCAGTAGGAGGTAATTAGAATCGTCAGTCTCCAGCTCAGGATGCAACACAAAGCCAGGGGGCAGGGAAAAGGAGGCAATTTTACATCTTTTACATCACTTCAGTAAGAGTATGATATTTTGTGCATCGTATAAAGCAATTCACTTTAACCCTACTTAACTAAAACTCTTCTTTCACCACATCCTCGTTATGCCCTTAGGTGTCAACACGCTCTTCAGCTGCTCTCTCTCAATGAGATAATTCTTATCTCGTTGTAGTGAAGTTCCAGAGTGTGTTGAAAAACCAGGATTAAAAATGAATGTTTTTAATGCAATTAGAAATACTGCACAGGTTGAAAGTTAATTCCTTGTTAACACATTAACCTAATAGGGAAAGTAACTGCATTTTAAAGTCTGTGAGTCCTACTGAAAGCAAGTTAGGGTGACTTGTCAGAGAAAAGCATAACAGTGTAATTGGACCCAATTAAGAAAGTTACTTAGGAACATGGCCAGCTGCAACCTATGAAACGCTAAAAGCACTTAAAACACCACCAAAGGTCAGAAGGAAAAGGAAGATCCCCATGATGGCCAAATCTGCCATCCCTGTTTTTCTCAAAAAACTGCCCAATCTTACAGTTGGTTCCATATCTCAAGCATTAAAGCTTTTCACAAACTGGATAAATAATAGCAAATAATTAATAAAAATAACAGCAATAGTAAAAATGATAACAACATCAAATCCTTCTCCCAAAGGAACAGCCAGGAAGCACTGTGTAGCCTTCAAGATTACAAAAAGTCGAAGAGGCAGTAAACAAAGTGGACAAAGTCTAATTATGGAAAATGAAGAAATCACAGATATTTATGTATGTGCAATGTAAGATGTAATACGTCACCTTGCCGCCGCATTGGTGATTATTTTCAGGCTGCTGGGATTACGGATCAGCTTGTCCAGGATGCTGACAATCTGCTCAAACTTGGGTCTGTTGTTCCTGTCTTTCTGCCAGCAGTCCAGCATCAGCTGATACAAGGCAGCTGGGCAGTCCATGGGAGGTGGCAGGCGGTACCCTTCATCCACAGCCTTAATCACCTGCACAAGAAGAAAAGTTTTTGAGAACTTAAAGGCACTTACACCAACTTGCTTTTATCAGTTCTGTGAGCATTAACGTGGACATTCTGTGTTTAAACAAATGTGTTTATTCACCAATTGTCTCATCTTTCCATGCCTCCCGTTTATCTGCAAAGTAAACCAGGCAGCAGATTAGACATAGAGGAAGGGGAGTTAAGATACAGTGTGTGACTTTGAGGAAGGTGAGTGTGTAGAAAGGATCTCCAAAACTCACACTCAGTTGAACTAAATCCACAAACAAAAGCTGCAGTTAGTGGGTGCTTGCTTAAGTATGCCAAACTTCAAAAGGTCTTGAATTTCTTTCCTCTGATCACCCTTAGCAGCACACACTTCCCACATTCTCCAGTGGGCCCTGCACCCAAAAACCAACCGAACGAACAACCCACCCTGCAGGAAATCAACCTACCCTCACAGAGGACATCCTGAACCGACAGGCAGATCTTGGGGATGGTCTCACAGGGCCAGAAAACATTGTTAAATCTTACCTGACGGAAAACTATACACTTCCTACTGGGCAGTGCCAGCCCAATTCTTGTATCATTTTCCTAGACTGATAGAATTTGTCTAGATTGTCTATAATTTTTAAAAATTCACACACACACAAGACTAGTTTAGAATTTATGCTGTTCAGAAGCTTTTTAATACAACATTTTCACTAGAATCTGACACCTCTTGATCAGGCCTACCCCAATGTATTCAAACTAGAAAATGACAAAGCCATTTTCCGTCAGTCTCTCCTTTTTATCTGGATCAGTTAATTGAAAAGAAGGACAAACTATTCTGAGTCAGAACAGGGATAGGAAAACAGTTTATGGTTTAAGCAGCCATGAAGGAGAGGCACATAAATAGGTTAATCCTTCTGTTTCTGATTTTAATGTGATATTCTTACAGGCATTCCACTGGTATGTCAGCCCATGTACCAGGATACATTAATCTCCACAAACAATAGAGAAAACGTTCATGACCAATTAATAGAAATACATTGTTTTCTGCAGAGACCTGGATTCCAGAGGTATTCATTTGAAAGGAAGTTTTCTTCTCTTTTTCCATGTTTAATATAAAGTACTACAGAAAATGTCTGACTACAACTGTAAATTTAGTGCTAGTAACAATATATATCAACTCCTTGGAAAACCTATTTGTATTAATGACTGCACTTCAGAAAAATTTGTACATAAGTAACTCTCTGGAAAAAATTTAAAGTAAATAAAATAACAGAAAAAGAATCAAAAATAGATATATTAAAAACCTTGTTTGGGGAAATGTTATGCTTCTTTAAAAAATACAGGGAGAGATCCATTAATCATTTGGATTGCAGGCTTGGACAGTTTACTAATGTAACAAAGAAGCCTGTATTGGAAGTCGTCTAATCAGATCACTCTACTCTTTTTTATCCATTGATTACTTCCAGAAGCATTTTGGTTTCATTAAACTCTTAGTAGAAATGCTTTGCTTCTCTTTTTCACAAGTGCCAAGAGCAATTTATTCTGCGTATTTGACATTTACAGAAAACTTCTCCAGCATATTTTACGAGTGGAACCAAAGAGGATCAACGGAAATTTAGGAGGGCTTTCTAACAATAAGCTAAGGAATGTAAAAGGCAATGACCTCATTGCAGTGGAATTCTTTGAATCATCCTACAGAAAACCACCAATGTGATAAAATTCTCTATCAGAGCTCCCAAATACCCTGCTATAAAGATGGTGGCTCTTTGTTAAGTTCTAATGAACTTCTAGTTGACCAGGAACTGGAGACTTTCATCTCCAAATCTTATTCAATGTCAACATCAAAAACTCAGAGCTACCTGGTTTCATTATGCTTTGCTTCACAGCTTGATTCTTTATTTGAGAACACCATTCAGATAACAATATACTTACATCTTGGTTGGACATCTCCCAGTATGGTCTCTCTCCATAGGACATCACCTCCCAGAGAACGATCCCATAGCTCCAGGCATCACTGGCTGATGTGAACTTCCGATAGGCAATGGCTTCTGGGGATGTCCATCGGATGGGAATCTTGCCCCCCTGGAAGCAGAACAAAATAAAACAGTCTATTTGACAGCACTGCCATGAATATGATTTTGCATGATTGGTTATTTTATCTCTGAGATTCTCAATTATCATTATACTGGTGTAAAAAAACCCAGTGTAAGCTGGGAAGTGCTACTGCCATTTGTTATGAAAGCATCTGGGACAATCTAGAGCATAAAGTACATTAGACTGTAAAATCCACTGACGCTACAGATACATAGTGTAGTATACATCCTGTATGCACTTACATATATATAAATGTGTAGCGTAATATGCACAGGTAAGAGTAATTGGTTAGCTAAGTATGGTCGGTTTTGAGTTACAAAAGGTTTGTAAACTGGCCCTACAGCCATACAACATTAAAGACTGAAGAAACAGTACAAGGTCCTTGCTTATAACACAGGTCCCCTTGCACAGCACAAGAGGGCTGGATTTGGCAGCTTGTAAGGCATCCAAGGGAATTCCCTGTGGGTGTGGAACCTGCTTAGTTTCACCATGTTTTCACCCCATGTTTTGTGGGACATTCAAGGAAAATGAGGGGCCACAGTGTCGCTCTGTTTCACTAATGCCAAGCCTACAATTGCAAGGCACTGTGACCACATGCACAGATTTCCTGTTCCAAAGGTTCCAAAGGAGACAGTCATGGGAAGACAGATGTGGATGAGGTCATCTGTGCAGAGGGAAGAGGGCAAAAATGTCACCTGAGGGAGTGGCTTTGAGCATTTTTTACAGTCATAAGAGAAGCAAGCCATCATTAACTGATGTAAGAAGAGAATTGAAGGTACCAGTACAATTAACACTGCACTTGGGGGAACATCTCTCTCTGGTTATGGCCACCACTTGGTGCCATAGGTTAAGTTAATAAAACGTACACAAGCAGCCTCAGGCTGAGTTTCTGAAATGTGAAAATTAGAGGAAAGAGGCAATTTCCAATGGTGCCAGCTTTGACAGAGTTTTTCAGTACTGATTTGTGAGTCAGACATGAGAAAACTGAGTTCTAAAAGATAGTGGTGCAAAACTTGTGTCTGAAAATTCTGGAGCGAATATATTTGAATACAGAAAACTGGAAGAGTTTAAATTGTTTCCAGTTCTAGGGATACAGATCAAGTACAGAATATATTCTGAAGATTTCACACTAAATTAGCTATTTGCAGTACCTCTCCAAGCCCCATTATACCACAGTCATACACCTATCCTCACAATAGCCTGTGTGGGAAGGGGGTGCTCATATTTTCACTGAGTAACCAGCTAGAAAAAAAGATTTAAATATATGAATGCTTTGCCTACACTCCCATAAAGGGTACCTGCACTCACCAGCTTTATATGGATGAGCTTGGTTAACAATAGATATGCAGACATTATTAGTGTTAATTAGAAACCTAAATACAGTCAAAATGCACTGAAGCCTCACCATTTTGTTTTAATGGCTAATATTGCCCAAATTAAATTAACTATAAGCAACACTCAGGCCACAATTTAGACCCCCAAAATGTCACTATATATGTCTTAGAGGCTTGGCAAAGGTCAGGGAGGGAATTATCTTGGCATATGGTTTTCATGGATCCCATTCTATTTATCAGGCTCCCTACCAAAAGGAAAACCTTCATTTCACACTCAACCCTTAAAATTTGGTAAACACTGAATTTAGGCATGCACTTGTGGACCAACAAATAGGACAGAGAAAATAAATGGCAGTATTTGAAATCACCATTTTATCACTTGAGCCAGATGAAGAACTATTAGATGATGTTCTTTAGTCACAAAAAGTACATTGTATTTTCTATTCATTATAAATTTATTCACCATTCTCAGTGCTGTTCCAGAACATTACCAAGAACATAAAAATGACTGTATCTTTACAACTGTCCAGGGTCCCTCAGTGAGTCCAAGGCACAGTCAAGAAACAAGGAAAGCTCTCCTGTATCCCAGCGTTTTCACAACAAGTCCTCTCATGGTTTTAGATGTTGGGTTGATAAAGAAATCCATCTCTTTTTCAACCTTTTTTCTACACATACTAATAGTGAACTCTGATTTCCAATAATTAATGTCAATTCTGGGGGAATGCCATATCCTAAATTTACACAAAACCCCCACCACATCTGCCAGGCCAAGGTGCCCCGAGTTTCGAGTTTTCAGAACATTGCTCTCTAAAAAACTGAATTCAATGGGTGGCTTCATGCTCCCTTTTTTAATTTCATGTTAAGATACAAAAATGAAGCCCTTCTTGCTTAACCCTAGAGAAATAATTGCCAGACACCATACACAAAAATGTGCTCAGGGCTAGAATATGAGTGCTTTAGACAAGGGCAGGAAATACCATATTTGACAAAAGGTCTTTACCTTTGTAATCTTATGTAAAAAGTCATTTATGCAATTGGAGAAACAAATTTACCAAAAAATGACATTAATTAGTCTCCTAACATTTTGGGTCTGTTTCATTGCAGAAAGATTACAAACTCAATGAAACAAAGTTCTTCTGGCTTAGCTTTGGTGAAAAAGGAAAGAACACCAACCCCAGATTCCATTACAAGGAGTCAGTGGCTTTCCAATTTTCTGTGCTAGGTCTCAGCTGTAATCCTATACAAGCCTACAGATAGATGTAGCGCTCCCATAAACAAGATAAAAATAAGAAGAGTATTAAAAGGTAGTTAAAAAAATCAACTGCTACTGAGCAGAGTATAAAACTTTAATTTTGATATTCTGCTCCCAAATTTATCATAAAAATGTCAGTCTTATATTTGGTTATTTTTTAATAATTTAAAAACAACTATAAAAAAATCTGGTAAATACTTTTTAGACTTTTTTTTAAAGCATTTTAACGCAAAAGCAATTGCCCCCAAAGGATTATGCAACATTCACGTTTTAGCAGGTGTCCAAATATCAATATATGCAGAAAATCTGAAGAGTTTATCAAACTAAATGCATGGTTTTCTACTGCCATTACCTTTGAAAATTGTAGTGCTTGCTGTATTTCATATACTCTATTCTAAAATCAGAAACCCATGATCATTCAGCATTAGAAAATGCCTTTGCATTTCTCTACCCTATTTTTGAGAAATACTCAACTCCTTTGAACAAATATAACATTTTCATTTTTCTGCTTTGGCAGAAATCAGGATATTCTTTGTGATATCCTTTGCCATTATCAGAGATATCTTACACAATTTACCTTCACATAAATAAAACCATACACTTTCTCCTAGACCAGAGAGTTGGAGCTGGGAAAACTAGGCTCCCATATGTGTTTCTTTCCTCGTCTTTTATTTTTTATCCCCCTATTTCCCCGTCTACTAATATTTAAATTACTATGATGACACCTGCTAATACTTGTAATACATCTAGTGATTATTTTCTGAAGATAAATACAGGTTTTATACATTTTTGTCATGGTATCCCTTTAAGGCTGTGCTTATCATGAAGCCAAAAAAGCTGCCTGAATTTGAGTAGAAAGAAAGCTTTAGTATTAGAAATTGTAGGAGTTTGTTATTGCAGGTCAGAATCCCAGGCAGTCTGGGTCAGAGAACCTCTCTCAGGGTTTGAAATCAGTGAGCCAGCAGTAACCCGAAGTTTTATCTGCTGTAGATGGAGCTGTGATTCCTGCAGTAACTGCCTAGTCAACATAATTCATCCAAAGCCAATGAAGTCCTCAATTCATTTCTAGCATGTCTGGCACTCCAGCACAATGCAGCTGTTTCCAGGACTTCATAACCCATTCCAATATTCTGATTTATAATCTGCTACAGGGTGACTGCCACAGGCACCTAAGCCATGGGCCTGGGGAGAGGAGAATCAAGAAAAATGGATTCTAACAGAATAATCAGAAGAACTTTGCAGCAAACCCTGAAGGTAAAAGCCTGGCATTAATTCATTATGCCAGGACATAGGAGATATCTTGCTGGTACAGAACAAGAGTTTCATATGAGTGAGACGAGCCTGACTTACCCTCTCACATCTGAAGATTATGTGAGGCTACTTGTCAGTTCCTTCTTAACGATTATTTTATCTTGAAATTATCTCCTCCTTGAGTCGATGATAACAGAGCACTGTTTCTCTGCCTTTTGCTTATCAGGCAAGAGAGTTTATGGGGCTTTCTTTCCTGTCACACCCTTCTAAACATTCAGACTGTATTACAGTGCGTTTGCAAATACAGGGAAAGCAGAGCAGATTTCTGTTAAGCATTGGCTGCAATAATTTCTGCATAACAGAAAGAACTCGTGTGTACCACTTGTGTGGTGTCCTCCTCACTCTGGCACTGTTAGCTGGGGCTACAGGCTACCAGAACACTTGCCATCCAAGCACAGTATTTTTAGAAGTGATGTACGTGTAATGAGAAGTTATCCATGCAAGTGTAATAACTGGACAGTGTTTTACATTGAAATGCCATGAACACCAGTGATGTAGCCACCTATGCAAAGTTCCTCTACTGATTACCCAAATATTATGTCTTTGGGAGACATAATGACTGTCCCTCTACAAGTGTGATGGCTTAAATTTACTTCCACTTCATGCTGTGTCATTAGTCCACCCGCTTGTCATACAGACATCTAAAAATAATAAGGATAAAACAGATCAATTTGACAATGACAATTTTAATACAATCCCAGCCTTTCAATTAAAAGTGAATAGATATGGAGGACGGAGATAATTACAGTACATCCCCTCAGGCACAAAGACTCAGTTAAAAAAAAAATAATCCAAACAGTCAGTCAGCCTGATTCTCATTCTGGCTTTGCTTCTGCAAGCAGGCAGACCCCAGGCTGCCAAAGGCCTTTTGTGGTATTGTCAGTGACAATAATTCAGGAGGTAAAAAATGACCCTGTCAGGTAAGAAAGTTTCTTACAACACCCGATCCCCTGAATTTCACATATGCACTTGTGATCTTTGCATTGTCCCTCAGACTTCTCGTACAATAGTGTGAATATCACAGATTACGCACTGATATACAAAGGGATACATAAAGCATTGATATATAAAGGGATACATGTTCATATCCTTTCTGCAAAGCTTCAGACATTGCTTCTGAGAGCAGCCCAACATAAAATTTCACCCAGTCAGTGGTGTGTATTGAAAGCCTGAGGGGCTTGACTGGGCTTCTTGGGGGTAGATCAATCCTCACATGCAATTATGAATTAAAGCAGCGGGATCATTCTCAGGCTTTGACTTTTACAGGTGGAAAATAGGGGTAGAAAAGGAGCCTGAATATATGAACCCTCCATCTTTGCACCTAACTCTGTAAATTGGCCTAGTAACACTGATAGTAAATGGGAGTAGGAAACAACTGGGAGTAGGAAAAGGTGGAGGGAGGAAAAAGTCTGTACCCATCAATATAATAATGTTTAAAATTGTAGCTATAATTTAGATTTTTTTTTTCTTTTCAAAGATCTTCTAAAGTAGTTGTCATCCTCTCTTTTTAAAGGCATGAACTAATTTGGGATGATGTCATATTTAGACATGAAATACTTTGGGATGATGCCATTGTTTTAAAAAGTGTCAGTATCATTATCTTGGCTTTGTCATATAATTAGGGCTTGCAAAATGCACTAAGAGCAGCCTAGGAAATGGTGCCGTGTTTTGTGATACGACTAAGCAGCAGGAACATGAACTACTCAGCTTTCTGCCAGTGGAGTGAAGCTCTGTTTCACACTTGTGGTTCCCAGTTGCTTAAGATGGGGATCAAACATACCCCATGGAAACACTTGACATGTACACAAGATTCCCTTCAAAGGAAATTAGGTCAAAAAATGCATAGCAAATAGTCTTGTTTTTCTCACAGAGCCAGGTTGTGGCAGAGGTATTTTCACAGCAACTACTTTCGAAGAAAATTAGATTTATACTAGGTTGTATTTGAAGGTTTTAATTACCTGAGCATCTTCCTGCAGCAGTTTGCACATACACCATAAATGCCAGATGGAGTTTACTAAACACAGATGATTACACTTCACAAAATAGTTGTTTCCATCTGATTCCACTATCTAATTGCAAAGAGGCAGGCAGGCTTAGGAAATAGAGGACATGAGATAAATATGCTGTGCTTGGTACTGGGCCAGATTATTGTCTTATTTGGGCACCACATTTAAGGAAAATGTAGTGAAATAGAAAATAATCTGAAGGAGACCAACAAGAATAGTAAGTTTGGGAAAAAATGTTTAGAAAATAAAAGAATGGAGAGATGTGGGTGAAGAGAACAGCATCCTCCAGGCATCTAAGTAGGTGTTTTAAGGGAGAGATCAACCTACTGCCCATGGCAGCGGTGGCAGGACACAGAGTAATTGCCTTAGTACATCCTGGGGGAGGGATGTTAAATCTGTGACTAGATAAATACTAAAAATACTGTGCTTAAAATTGTTTACCTTGGGGACAGTAACACCCATTACTTTCGCAAGAGTTTTTAAGGACAGAGCAGGCAAGTATCTGACTCAGCAACACACCTCTGGCTGGACTACAGGTCATTTTCTCTTGAGGAATTCTTGCGTTCTGTGAATATTTACTTATTAGTGCTGACCCTATACTGGGCACGAAAACTGCTTTCTCCTGCTAATGTCTCTTTATATTAACCATGACAGATCTCTGCAGACAGTTTTCTGAAGTGCTATATGTTGCATATTACTAACATCATGACAAAGCTTATCAGATGTCAAAGAAAACACTGAAAGGTCAAGTAAAGAATAGAGTCTTTATGCCTGGTAAGTTATGAAGGTATGATTGACAAATATTTATCTATAAATGTATGTGTATATAATGTGTAAGAAAACAGCTAGGATTTTTTTACTCATTTGTCATTTGTTATTTTATTTCAGTCATGAAGTAGACAGCAATGAAAGTACTACAATAATTGATTGCTCCTGTCAGTGTTCAGGAATGAAGGAAGCCCTAGCAAATCCACATTAAGATTGTGCTGATACACTCTAATCTGGTTTGTACAGTGAAGATGAGATGATTACTAGAAGCAATGCAAATTACTCTTGACTAAGATGCTGGATATTAACGTCCTTTTTTCCAAAGTTAACAAAACCCACTTGCAATACCATCAAAGGGAACAATCAGATAACCCAGTGCCATATCCATGCACACAAAGCTAAAGTCTCCCACAATAAACCAGAAGTGTTATTCAGGTGAGAACCAGAGGTGCAGCAAAAATGTATTCAGAAGACATTGTGGCTTTCCTGAAATTTTCCTAAGCTGACACTATAACTTCCAGGGACCTTTCAGACAGGATAAAATTCAGAAAAGAAACAAGCAGCAGACTACACTGTGGACAGTCCCCTATCTGAGAAAAGCTTCTCTAAAGATAAAACAGAGCTAAGTCTTCTTCTTGATATCATTACCCTAATATTTTGTATACATAATATAAGAAGGAGACAGTACAGAAGGTTTGTTAAGCAAGATTTATTTTTTGTTTTACTCAAGTTTTTACTCAGTTAGAGGTACAATAGCAGGCAGAACTGATACACCCTTGAAGAACAGTATGTTCCTATCACACATATGTCTCATCTTACTAAAAGACACACACAAAAAAACTAGATGGGTAGGATTTTTTGTTTTACTGTGTGGGAGTTAAATCAGCAGTGCAACTAAACATGCTCAAAGCACACATGAAGTTTTAGATTATTGGGTGCCAAACCAACTCAGGTCTTAATTATGGTGTTCACTCCTTTACACATCCGGAAGAAAGAAGCTGAGCCAAGAATTTTGCATACTTTTAAAAAGTAGTCTACCAAAAGAAAATATAATTTTTGCCTTCTATCTTCTCCAAGACATGAAATAAAAAAATAGCTGTGATGAGCTTCTGGTTTATTGAATGTCTCTCGCCCCTCCAACACAGCCTCAGGGACTCCATCACATTTCAGTCTTTGTCACAACCAACAAGAATTTTAAAATAACAAAGAAACACAGAAACTCACCCTTGTGGTGTAAGCAGCTTCTGGGTCATCTTCCAGCACACGAGAGAGACCAAAATCGGAGACTTTGCACACCAGGTTACTATTGATGAGGATATTACGAGCAGCTAAATCTCGATGGACATAACCCATGTCTGACAAATATTTCATGCCAGATGCGATGCCTCGAAGCATGCCCACTAGCTGGATGACTGTGAACTGGGCATCATGTTTCTGGAAAACATTTGAAATGTCATTTCAGAGAGTGCTCATGTTCCTCCACACACAGAACTTTTGATAAAGACCCTGGAAGCTCCCCAGTGAAGAGCTCATGAGTCAGGTGTTGTGATTTAAATGCCACACGTGGAACCATGTTGAGCTGAGGGGGATAATCTCCCAGGCAGCTGAGGGAAGGGGACAGATTTGCAATTCAGATAAAAATTAATTTTTCCCCTTTTGCTATCATCAGAATTTTAATTTCCTAGATGGGACCTAGATGTGTGAAAGCAGCACATAAATCTAAGTCATGTGTGCTCCTGAGATTGGAGCATGAGGACATTAGAGAAACAGATGTCCAACTTCCCTGAAAGGCCATAGGAATTTTCAGTGATAATCCCAGCCTTACCCAACAGACTAATGAATGTTTTCTATTACATATTTTTTTTTTTTTTTTTAACAAAAGCAAATGCTGATCTGAGTCAGTGCCTTTCAAATTCCATTAACTTTAAACTAATTCCTCAAATTTTTCCTCAACTTCAGGAACACAAAAATTAAACACACTGTGACTTAGCCTGGAAACCATTGGTTGCATATATTTCTAGTCATCTATTTCTAAGTGTGTGGTTTAAATCTCCCAGCTTTTACCAATCTGTTTGTTAATATCCAGCTTTGATACTGATACACAGTTACATAGACAATAGGACAACAGTGTGTCACAGTGCAGGTCTCTCCCCAGCGCTGTAAATGTATCATCACGGGCACCTCTCCAACTCTTCCTTCTGCTGCTTCCAGAATTTTATTAAATGCATAGGAGCCGGCTCTGCCATGTGAGGTGATCTCACATGAATCAGTCTGCAAGACTGATTGAATTCATCTCATTTTTGATTAGTATACTTAGGGGCAATATTAGCACTGTAAACATTGGACAAACATATGCAGAGGATGCTTAAAAAGTCTCTCAGAATTCCCCTTCATGAAGAAATTATTTTAAAAGATATTTAGCAGCTCCCTGTAATGAAACCTTTTTTTTTTTTTTTTAGAGCCAACACAAGAGAATTTCTATAGACTCTGAAAAAGATTTAGCTAGAAATCAGAAGGTTTCTAAACATGAACAGAATCAGATTTTCAGATAGCCTTCAGATGGCAATGGGGAAAGCAAACTAACTAGTTTCAAAAGGCATTTATTAAAACGGTTACATGCCCTGATTTGCCTAAGATATTAACAAGTCACTAGCTTCTTATCTATGCTTCCACACAACAGAAGTGAAAAGAAAATCACACTCAAATGAACGAACGAGCTGAACAACTGTTCTGTACAGTCAGAAATTATTCTCCTTTCCTCAGAGCTTTCTTCAAGGATTTTAAGTCTAAACAAAATATATATAGTTCAGCACAGATACATTTCGTTCAGCCACACTGACACATTATTTATATGTATTCTACATGCTCCAGTGGACACCATAACATATATAGTACATACTGAAACTAAGGTTGACAACGTATCGCCTTTTGGGGTTAAATGTCTAGTTCAATGTTATGAATTTGGGGGATAATGTCATTCAACCGTGGCAGAACCAAAGCAGTCTCCCAGCCACAGCTGAGTTTGCCCTAACAAATTAAAATTAAACTAGTGTTTCCCCTCAGATGGGATTTCATTTCTTCTACACTTCTTGTTTTGCCACAAGTAAATCTTGGTGACACAGGGAGCACTCAAATTTTTTTAGGCTCGCTACCAACTTTGACAGAAAACAAAGATAAATCAACAACATTATTAGTATGCATAAGGTTAGAGAAAGAAAACAGGCCAATAAACTTTGCTAGCTAAACATTTCTAACAGCTTCAGGTATGGGGTTATTCCCTAAACTTTTCCTATTTAGGGAAACAGCTTTTGACTCAGTACTATTGGTTTACTGATAAAATTTCCACAAATCCATTCATTTTGGAAATCACTCCCTAAGACATAGAGGCTGCCAACAAATAAACTTAAGTGCATTACAGATGTAATTCAGTCTTCAGAAAAACAATTTTACTTTTTGTGTGCCCGAATGTTGTTCTGTTTCATTCATTTTTAATAGATTTGATATACCAGTGAAACCAAAATTGTCTTTATTTTTTAATAATGCTTACTGCAAGCAGTCAAAATGGACCTGAAGATCCCAACCCGGCTTTCTGAGCACATCACAATACACACCAACCAAAATGGAAATAATGAAATATCAGGCAACAAGAGCTGATGATGAATCAGAGCAGAGTGGCAGTAAATTCAGAACAAGTTCAGAACAAGAGCCAGTTCTGCACCATTTAGTTTCCTATTGCACTTACCCGTAGGAAGCTGTCCAAGGAACCATTTTCCATATATTCAGTAACAATCATAACTGGCTTACCTGCAAATAGATTACAGGGGTAAGACATTTAAAATAAATACATAATGACCAGTAAAAACATGAATTTCAGAAATGCTCTCAGACCTTCTAAACCCCAAGGATAATTTTATATTTAGAAAGAAAGTAAAAGATGAGCAAACCCAACCAACATAATTGTGATTCCACTGACATCAACAGAAATATAGTGACTTCAGCATAAACTGATAGGAATTTTAGCAACTCAGGTGCCAAGAAACACAGTGAAGCATCCTGCATTTTCAGTATACAGTGTGCTATCCATCACTGTTGAATATAATTCCTCACATAACGTGAATTTTCACAATGAAGTTGCTCTACCTTGCCATGCATTTGCCCCCAGGTTCCTTTGGAAAGGGAACTGGGCACTTACTGGGGAGGGAGTTACATATTCTCTTAAGGTCTTAAGCCCTGGTCTGCACAGTGGAGGTGGCAAAGACCATGAAACACTGCTCTGTTGCACAGGCTCAATAAATATGTTCCTCAGGTAAGGGAGAGAATAAATAGAGCCCACTGAGGCACCAGCAAAACCCCCTGTCCCTCAGGAGGGTTTTACAATACATTTAAACTATTTAGCTTCTGTATTTTGAGGAGGAAGCTTCAGCTTTGAGGAGAAGCTTCAGTATTATGAGCTGAGGAAAATGTTGGGGTGGGGATAAAGATGGCAGGGAAAGTGCAGAATAAAACACAGGGCACTGGGAAGAAAAGCAGAGCTGTAACATTGTTATTTTCCAGTACTGGGGCCAGCCCTCCTTCCAAGCAGTCCTGGCTCCTGCTGTGGTGGGATCACTGACAGCACAAACCTGGATGGGAACTGAACATTCTGCATCCATAGGGCAGCAGCAAGCTCTAAGGAAACAGCCCTGTGTCCTTAAAATTACTTTAATATCTTTAAAAAATATATTCAGATCAGTTTTTGAAACTATTCTTCCTATCCTAGGGTATTTTGTAAGATAACCAAGGTCTTATATAAAACTCTGACATGTTGGGGAGAAATGAATGCAAAAAATTAATGTGATTATGGTGCAGTTTACACGCAAAGGTCACTGCCCTGCTAATATTTTACCGTCATGTGGATTTTATTAGTTGATAATATTTTCTAAAGCTTTGTTTATTTTCTATTTCTGGTAGAGAGGTTGAGGTGGGTAAGGGCATGAAGTCATGTAAGGAGATGAATTATTATTTCACATATAATACAGGAAGGCTTCTGGCCATAAAAGTATGATGACGGCCTGCACATTGTATAGCAGTCAGGGTGAAATTTTAGCTCCTAAAACTGAACAGCATGATGCTTGAAAGAGGTATCTAGTTTAATTAAAAACAGGAAACTCATTAACAAAGCAAAGCAAAGGGTAACAACTTTTTTTTTGTTAGTTTTTCAAAAATACAAGTTCTACAGATGGAAATACTTAAAAGAGAAACAGTAATTTCAAAGAATAAGCTTAATATAATGCAAAGACAACCCTTTGTCCTCTTTGCATGGTTTAATAGGTTTAAATGTCTACTTTCTGTGGTGCAAATGTGTTATATCATTTGCATATAACATAGGACAGATATGTCATATCTGTGGGAATCACACTAATGAGTAATTGACAGGAAATTAACTAGAAATCAATTAACTAGTAGGAAATACTCTACTCAAAAATATTATTCTTGAATTATTATAAAGGAGATGGTACAGATAAAAGATCTAACAATGTAAAAGCCAGTAAACAAATAAATAAATTAAAAAAATCTGTTTGTGCTTTGTCTTGTTAGCAATAAATGCATAGTTCAAGCAATTCCCTAACTTGCAGTCTGTGTGTACTGTTACCCCAAAGGGATTTCTGGTAACACCCAGAATATGCTCCTGGACCTTTCCAATGGGGCTCTCCAAAGCTTTCCCTGATAAATCCATGTGCCTCAAAACCAGGAAACAATTGTCTGGTTTCTGTACGAAGTCAACTTTATGAGACTTATCAGAAGACTTAAATTAGAGTAAGAAGATATGGCTTTCAAATTATTACAGGAGCATCTTCCTGCCTAGCTCACCTTAAACACAGAGTTTCACTCTCATTAAGCTGGAAATATGTCCATAATAAGAAACACGTGCTTCTAAGCAACACGGTGCAGCTTTAAAAGAACATTCTGTATTCATTTATCAAAACAGAGCTTTTTATACATGATAACAAGTTGTGTCAACACCGTGCCGAAGCCTATTGTATTAACAGGCTACAAATTGTTGTAAATTATTAGTAAACTAAGCAGAATATGCATGCTAGTTATTAAAAACACGGACTACAGTGTGCCCAGGAGACGAGGGCAGCAGCAGGAAGATGTAGAACAGAAATCCTTGAGAAGCAGAGGAACAACTCTGCACCGGATCAAAGTCAGAGCCATCCCAGTTTGAGGACTTCTCACAGTAAATGGGCCTGTTAGGGGGCTTGTGACTATTGCGGTCATCAGGAGTTGCTTCAGATGATCTGTTTAGTGTGAAAAGTGAATTAGTGTGAAAAGTAAAAGAATTAGTAAGGGCCACCTGTTAAGCAAAATTTGGTTAATGAATAAAAGGTCGTATCTCCTGTTTATCCTGCATAACTTGTGCTGAGAGTGATCCACCAAATACTCCACAGGCTCTCTACTGATTGTACATATAGTAATGCCCTTTAGGTGTGATTTAATAGCTATTATTAAAAAATATGAACACTTGTTAACTCGTTACTAGATTATATTGGTTTGTTTCAAAAACCAAACCAAATTCAAATGCCAAAAGCTTCTTGTCTTTCTATCACCCCACAGAGAAATTAAATTATTAACTTTACTTGCAGCAAAATGGAGACAACTAGCTCCAGAGCACATTTCTCAGCTCCTGTACTGAAGCTGTCTGGAGCAGGTGGTGTATCCCTGACTTCATTTGGGAATATTCAGAGCTTGCTGTCCCACACATAGATGTGAGAGGCAGCTGGCACTCCTGACCGCCCAAGCAGACAGGACTCTGCTGTGAATACACAGTCACTTATACAGAATACAGATAGAATTAGTAATGCACATTCAAGAGCAGTGCACAAATTCCTGCATGTACAGCAATTAAATTATTTCTCAAGTGCTCCAGGAATACAAAATGTAACAAAATAGATTTTAGCTGTGTACAGAGTGATGCTGGTGTTTCAAGTGATTTCGTGACTGCAAATCTTATTCTGACTGTACAAAGTATGTGTCATTACAAAGCAGGAGATAACCTTCATTTACACTGGCAGACCTGGCAGCCCTTCCTAATAGGGCTGTGAGACCTAAGGTAAAGAATAAATTCTTTGTTATTTAAATCAGCAAAATATACTTTCATGAATCACACCTAGAGAAGTGATTATTATTATAATAACAATTATGTATCTTCAGAACATATAGGGTTTCACATACCTGTCACTAATTATTTTTAGACATAAACTGCTGGATTTTTTATTTTATATACTTTGTTGCAGTAGGCTATGAAATTCTTTCATACCTATGTTTGTGAAACCTTGAACCAAGCAATTATAAAAACCAAAACAACCAAACCCATAACAAAAACCGAGAAGCATATTTAGAAAATGCCTTTAAGTAAACACATCTATATAATCACAGAAATAAAATTAGTATTACTCCTGACAGCTTAAAGCCCCAAGACTTTTTTTTTTAATTGAGATTTTTACTAAGATGTCTAAATTCCGGAGCATCAGGATCTTTAAAAAGCCTAATACTGGTACGTATTGAATATCACATGGAGTACTTCCTCTGCATGAAAACCAGGTAGTAAAAAGGTTTGGAATAATTTAATAATTTACTAGTACCGGTTGTTGCTCTCAGGTAGGCTGTTCATTAATTTCTGCTAATGACAAACCTAATGATTTAGCTGAGAGCAGAACATAGCTCTTCAATGCATTTAGGAAACCTTAACACATCAGACTCCGCAACTCCTACCAGATTATCAGCCAGAGCCTCTTGGCCGTTTTGTAGCAATTTGTAGCTTTGGAGTTTATTAAACCTGTCATATTATTATTGAGCTTCTGTGTTCTTCAGAAATGATCCTTTTTCATCCACGTTGGCTATATTTTTCTCCAAGCAGACTATTTTATTCCCCCATTTTCCCCAGCTCATAAATACCCTTTTTCCTCCACATTTGCTATATTTTTCTCAAGCAGACTACTTTTATTCCCCAATTTTCCCCAGTTCACCAAGCCAGGGTAAGTTTTAAATTCTTTTCTAAGTTCTCAGCAGCCTGAGAGCAGCAAGACAGTGCAGGTCATGCAGCTGCTCTGTGGGCAATTGCCTCAAACCCCACTCTTCATTGGATCCATCAGTGTGGGTTTCACATGGGTGTTTTCACATGGGTAATTTGTTTTTCCTGCTTCTGAGGAAATACAATAACCATTGCAAAAGACAAGCTGTGTGTTTCTACTGTTATCTCTTTTGGAGAATGTTTGGGACATACTGGCATGGTCATAACATAAGCATTTCTGGAGGGGTTTGCAGAGCATAAACATGAATGATTTAGGGTGTTTTTCTGGTTTGTTTTTTTTTTTTTTGAATGATAAACAAATGACAGAATGATTTAGGTTTCGAGGTACCTCATGACACTTCCCATGCAAAACAGATGTCCCTGTCATATCTTACTTTTAGTGACGACTCCTTCTAGTCGGATGATATTGGGGTGGTCGAACTGTCCCATGATACTTGCTTCTCCCAGGAAGTCCCTCCTCTGTTTTTCTGTGTAGCCAACTTTCAGAGTTTTGATAGCGACTGAAATTTCCTTTTTAGAAGGCAGCTTTAGGCGTCCACTGCACACTTCTCCAAATTCCCCTGAAAAAAGAGTGGAAAGGCAACAGAAGCTGAAATGTAGTTATTTCACAGGGGTTTAAGAATGAAGACCTAGCCTTCAGCAAAAGCCCCTAAAAAGTGGTGTTTGCTGTTGGGCCATAGGCCCTCACTCCAAAGGGGCCTTTTGTCCAAACTGCTTCACATTATCATCCTTGGGTTCCCCAGCTGTCAAACTGGACAACGTCACTTATTTACTCTGCATATCCAGGTGACTGCAGAACAGAGGAATGAATAAATGAGATCAAAAAATTCCCCTTCTGCTTCTGTTGATGCACTTTGAGACAGCAGTAGGAGGGTTAACTGATTAAGAAGTATCAGAATGGCAGAATAGTTGTGCATTCTTGTGAACACTAAACTGTGCATTTCTACCAAACAGTGACAGTATAGTTCCAAGTTATTTAACTCCTGCAAGCCAAAATGATTAGCATACTAGTATACTTTATCAAGAACAAATGCTGCTTCAGTTCAAATACCAACCCCAGCCCAGTACTGTCAGAGCTCCACAAAAAAAGGAAGACCAAAGGATATCTTGAAAACAGAAGGAAGGGGGGAAAAAAGGCTTGAATCTCGTAGAGTCCAGCTTCATACTCCATTTTCTTGATGTTTTAATGGTCCAAAAAGCTATATCAAGCTAAGCTTTTAAAACTATTGTTCAGTTACTGTCAATGGAGAAAGAGGTAAAATTTCAGCAAGCAGTCCAGCAATTGATCCTTCATTTAAAACCAGAATTGTATATCTGATATTGGTTTAACTTTTGTGAAGGAAAAGTTAAACCCATTTAGCCATGGCTGAACAGTTTGGAACTTGAGTGATTACTCAGATTCCACAAGTACTTCGAGGCTAGAGGATGCTTCAAGAAAAAAAAGTTGGACCCTTTCTAAGCACTGATTTTAAGAGATGAGGATGATGGCTTTTTATACAAAGCCTTCCTGAGGTGTTTTTCATTATGCAACACACAGGGCTAAACATGCCCAGCAGAGTGATGTGTCTCTTTACATGTGGAAGGCAAATAGGTATTTTTTAGGAGTGCTGTTCATGATAAAAAGATCTCTCTTCAGGAGATCTTAATTTCTTTTTAAATGGGCTACTTAGTACAGAAAAGAAAAATCTGAAAAAAGTGGCTCCTGACCTCAGTTTTCTTATTTAGGCTCCCACTAAAATCCCTTGTGTTTTTCCTGAGGTTCTTTTGGACAAGAGTATTTCCTTATTGCATTTGTGTGTGTTTTCAAAGCTATGTAAGCTGCCCTCTATTCTCAGAGACTTCTGTTAAAGCTGTGAAAACCACTTGGAAAAGTACTTCTGAATATCAAGATTACTTGCCTGACTTGAAGGTCTCTTTACTTACGTCACGCTCCAACGCGGTTAAATGAATCCCTTCTTCTCAAATCCCTGTCTTTTTATGATTTCATTCACACTTGTGTTGCAAAGGACAAGGGCAGGAAAAGACCAAGTCATTCACCCAAGTAAGGCATTGACTCAAGCAAGAGGCTGGAAATGCCTTTCTGTTTTGGGGGGAGGAAAGAAGTGTTCCTGAAGAAGCTGCCTCAGAGCCACTCAGTCTGAATGTAAAAGCTATCACAAGTTGAGTGTGACAGCAGTGTAAAGGAACAAACTCATTTTGGAAGCTCCCAGCACTCTACAGCCTGATTTTCATCTGTTCTTCCCCAATTTTCATCTGTTCTTCCCCAGTTTTCATCTGTTCTTCCCTGCCTGGCTCTTCCTGTTGGCGTCTCTACCAACTGCTAACAGGAAATGCTAACTAGAATGCCATATGTACTTCAGGCTACATGAAGCTGAGTGGTAGTGCCCAAAAAATGGCATTATTATATCTTGAGTCCATGTAGCTTCAATGTGGAGGACCT
Source organism: Oxyruncus cristatus (assembly GCA_013399855.1). Taxonomy (NCBI): domain Eukaryota; kingdom Metazoa; phylum Chordata; class Aves; order Passeriformes; family Cotingidae; genus Oxyruncus; species Oxyruncus cristatus. The sequence goes on from VXAY01002226.1 coordinate 174,040, forward strand.
ACAGGAACCCTCTGTCACTCAGTTGGTTACAGCATGGTGCTAATAATGCAAGGCTCAATCCCCACATGGGTCATTCAATTAAGATTTGGACTTGATGATCTTTGTGGGTCCCTTCCAGAATTTTCTGTTATTTTCACTAGAATGGAGCAAAGAGACTTACTTTTAAAACACCTGACTCCTTTTGGACATATTCCTTTTATGAAGCTTCTCAGAAAACTCTTCCTCCATTTACAGAGGCCATATTTGGCAAATTTTGGTTTATTTCTTATTCTAATGTGTATCTTGATTAAAAATAGATCAGAACAACTGAACTGTAAAACATGACATATCACTGATTCTTAGTAACTTGTTTCTAGATCCATATACTGCACACAGCCCAAATTTAGAAAGCTTACATCTGTGAACAAAGGCTCCGGAAAGTCTTGCAAGCAAACACACTGCTCCTGGACTTAACTTGACAATAACCTCCTTCTCTATTCTTACACTAATTCTCTATTATGTGCAGTAAGTAGAGCTTTGCTGCCTTGACTGAAGATGGTGGAGAACAGTGCACTCTTGTGGGGCAAAATTAAAACCAGCAAGGAACAAAAATTCAACCTTTCCAGAAAATAACTTAACTTCAAACTACAAACAGTTGAGTGGTTTCAGTAAGAGAGGATGAACACTGGTTCTTTTTTTGCTGAGTGATTCAGGAGATGCACTAAGTACAGTAGTGTGATTCTACACTTTTTCCAACTGAAAATCTTTTGCTGTGCACTGTGAGTCTGCCTCTCTCACATCTCATGATTTTAATTCAAATCATATATTTAGAGAGAAACAAAAAATTCAATAATAAAAGAACTGGCATTTTTCATGATTAAAAATCAACAGTACTTCTCACAAATGCTTTAACATAGCAGGAAAGCTACCACTTCATGATATTCTGACTTAATGAGACAATCTGCCACTTCACTTCAAGGAGGAAGCACACAACCTATCAGGAACTATACATTGCCTTGCAACACAGTCTCAAGTGCAATGAGACTTTCTATAATCTGGCTCCTCTGTTACAAAATCTGCTCATTTCACCAGTTTGTTTTCTGTAAACCCAGATCCATGGCATCTGTATGGCTCAGACAAATCAGTTATCAGACAGACAATCCCTTCTTCCTAAATCAATAATTCAAATACAAAGCAGTGACCAAAATTAATCCAATGACCAAAGGTGACTGCAGTGTGATGGATTCATGGTGACTGGTATGAAATGAGTTTGTGGTTTCACTCAAGGCATAATAGTCAACAGTCCTTTTAAGGGGAAAAAAAAGGAAAACATCTTCACAAGGCACATTTTCTGTGCTTTGCTGACAGATTTTAAAGAGAAGCATAGAAGTGAAGCTGAACAATCTTTTTCACTCTCAACAGCGCTGCATCCAAGTGTGGTCTTGGCGTCCTTTGAAAAACTGCCTTGCTATCTGCTTTCTTTGAGGAAAAAAAAGAAAAATAGAACTGTGTGCCTTGAACTTTTCATATGCACTGAAACCAGCTGCAAATAGGACCTACTAATTTGAAGACTTTCGAACATCTTCTTTTCAGTCACAAGTATAAACCCAAAGATTTAAAACAGTATATACAGCAAAAAAGTATCTTTAGTAAAATATATCTGGTGGTCACTACCTGCTCCAACCACTTTATCAATGGATATATTAGAAGCATCCAGTTCCTTTGCAAATTCATGGACAGCTTGATTGGGATCCTCATATGTATGCGGATCTACGTAAGTTCTCAGGCCTGGGAGTTTTACTGTGGAAAAACAAATTCACAGAGAAAATGTTACTTAGACTTAATTAATCCTTCTAAAGACAGCTCATGAGACAATAGAAACCCAATCAATAGCAGAAAAAGGTATTCTTCAAATCAAACTGCTTTTTATGGGTCTTAAGGAATCTTAATACACAGTAAAACCAGAGGCACTAAAGTACATCTGCACTTGTTGTATTTAACTGCTTTTTAAATATTAAAATACTACTCACCCCTCCCATGTTGCTATGTTTGGATGGTGCTTTATATTGTCCCTTTCAAAGTAATGGCAAGGAGGTCAGGAACAAAATGTGTTCCTACAGCCAACCTGAAAAGTTCCTAAGACTATACTAAGAAGAGCCCATTAACTCAAACTTTTTCCTTCCAAGTCCTGCAACAAGAAAAGAAACTAAAAACATGAAACATGAAATAAAGCACCCCTGACTCAATCCGTCTGCCAGTACTTATAAGGATGTCAGAGAGTTGTTTCTTAATAAAAACTGGTTCTAGTCCTCAGTCGCCCAAACATCCATGTTATTATTTTGTCCTCCTCTACAGTTTCCTGGCCAGGGATTGTTTGTTTGCCCAGGGCAAGTGCTACTTCAAACGACTGAATGATTTCAAGGGCAGTTTCAAGCTCTCCACATCTCTTCCTCCAGCAGGACTAGAGAGGAAGAGACCATTCCCAACCTTTGCCTCCAGCAAAGACGCTGAAGGCAAAGCACAATCTCATTCCCTCTTCCTGGCTCACAGCACTGCTTGTGTTCATACCCAGTGCCTTCTGTGCCTGCCTCTGTATTCATTCGATAACCAAAATATATTTTATGTACAAAAAGTGAAATAACCAGCTTGAAGTTTTCTGCTTCTGAAACAAAACCTACATTTCTGGACCTGTATTCTAGCTTTTCCTAACTATACCAGTTGGTCTCATAAAGGATATTAACTCCTCTTATAAACACTGCTTTAACCCACTCAGGAGTATCCTTTCCAGCTTGGCACTATGTTACTGCATCAATTTTGACAGCTAGAATAGTTAAAATCTTCTTTCTAGAATAGTTAAACCTTTTTTTGCTGGGGTTACACAGATGGGAAAAAAACTACCTTTGGACCATTAGTTAGAGCACACAATTGTTTTGTCAAACAATCCCTAGTGTAAAAAAAAAAAAAATCAATTTTATGGAGATTTATTGGCCTCAGAATTGACAAAGAAATGATAAAGCTGAGTTCCCAAGCTAATTGTCTTGCAAACAATGCAAAATAAGAGCCATGTTCTGAACACAAGGGCCGGGTGTGCACGGCCTTAAATGCCAACTGTGTTTCCTTCAAGAGCCTGATGATTACAGAATTACTTGCAAGTAAAACAAAAAGTAATTGGCTGTATATTGCTGTTGGTTAAAGATCTTGTAAATGCTCCTTTCCTTCCATACTGAATGTACATTATGGGCTCCCTCATACCCCCAATAAAAATAACAATTAAAAGTCTGCACTGTGGGGTTTTTGGCTTCAGATTTTTAATGCTGACCCCAGAGGTTCTTGAGATCAGGTGATGGTGACTGCAAGGAGAATAATCCCTTCACACTAATAATTAAGGGCAGGCTGCATAGTAACTGGGTTCTGTCATGAAATACAGATAATAAACACGTGCACATGTGTTAAGCTCTACTACTTTACAGCTCATTCTGTGCAAACATAATCATTTACATTTTCATTTTAACAGCATGAATTGCCCTAAAGGTAGCAAAAAAATAAAAAAGGCCCAGCCAAAGAAGGCAAAGGGAAAGGATCTGAGGAGGTGAAACGTTTTTGTTCCTTTGAAGTGATATTACAGGATTTGTAATAAGGCTGCAGGGAATAGTTCATGGCTGGAGCCTTTTTAAAAGTAATTCAGAATAAACTGACTGAAATAAACCAGCTGCTGTATTTGAGATGCTGAAAGTTTATGACAGCCATGGAAGTTACTTTATCCTCTTTTAGCTCATAGAAGCAATTTTCTTATTCTTTGGGAAAGACTACAATTTGGTAGATTAAAGCTTCAACAGCCACACACGTACATACATACAAATTCTAACAGATAAATATCTGCAAGATCTATAATAAATAATTTTCAAGAATTTCTAACAGAAATACCAGGTCCGTAATTGGCTCTGTTCTTACTACACAGTGAATCAGCATGGCACTGCTCAGAAAACAGTACATAAATATCTAAAACCAAATTAAAAGCAATTTAATCCACAGGAATTTAACAGCACTGATATGTTTAAGAATAGTGATTGCAACTTTCCATTGTGTGGGAGTAAAGAGAGTGAATTCTGACCTGTTATTTGTCTGTGACACTTATTTTACTGGCTGCTTTTATTTTATAACCTCATTAAATTTGGATGATGAAGCATTAATTCTATGGGGCCAAATGTAACCCTATAGACTTTTTATTTTTTTGAGAATAGTTGGTTGGGCTGCATGAAGCAAATCCACTGTTCCAGCCTGAGTATCCCCTGATAGTGCTGGGGAAGGAGACACATGTTGTGGATATTCATGGTCACGGCTCCCTGGAGATAAGGATGGGTTCCAAACTTAAAGCAATAATAACTTGAACAGCCAGAGAACAGTCGTGCCATTGTCATGAGAATTAGGAAGCAGTTCTTATTTCCAACTGCTGCAGGTAAATCCCTCATTAAAATGTTGATTCAGTTATATTTGGTGAGGAGGCACCTGATTATGTACCATTTCTTGAGATGGTACAGCACCACTCAAGTACATTCACCTTACAATATGCTAAACAATAGAAATATACGGTTCAACAAACTTTACACGTTTAGCAGGACATTCATCTGGAGCTGAAAATGTTTCAAGTCAAACGACTGTTTCTTATTAAACCCATGCTCATTAGACACCCAAAACAGGAATTTTTTGGTCTTGGTGCCTATAAAGGGTGTTATCTTTGCCTGTAAAGATGAAAAATCCAAGAAATCCCCCCTTACTCCTGCTCAGGAATTAAGCGGTCAACTTATTTTCCCCTCAGCTTCTTCTGCTCCAAAACAAATTTATTTCTATTTGAAAGCGTATATGGATGGAGTTTCTTCCCCTGAGCATCTCCTGGATCTGATGTTGCTCCACACTTTTCCTTTCACGGGGCATTGCTGAACGACCCAGAGCAGCCATGAATAAAGCCCCATTTAGCTTTATTAAAAATAGGTACATAAACATCACATATAGATGGGCTTTGGGTTTGGCTTTTGAACATGTTTCATCCAATTTTTGTGATGCAAAGACAACAAAAGTCAGTGGAAAGACTCTTTTAGTCCTGGATGAGACCCAATGAATTGCCAGGGGAATCAGGATTTGAACAAAACATGTTTGTAAACAGAGCTGGATTTAAAAAAAATCCCATTAATTTGAGACACTTGCTTAGCAGTCATTCCTAAATTAAGAAAGTACTCTGTATCACTCCATATGTTAAGAATAAGTCCAAACTAAATTAATAGTGGGTCAACTTTGTCAAGCAAACAATTTTCACAGTCCCTTCAGTGGCCAAGACAGTTTTAAATTTATTTTATATTTTGCTTTGGGCAGGGCGAAAAATATTTCTTAGACTTTATACAATAATGATAATGAGGAATTTGCAGTTACACTCTGCACTTCAGTGATGCACAGCACAATCAATATCACATGTATCGTTTGAACATAGACAGTGACGTTTTGCTCATTGCTAATCTGAACACAGATAAAAGAATTTGAAACAAAGAATAATTCTTTGGGGAAAATCTCTTTATCTACAAGAGAAGAGATAATTAATTTCTTATTTCACCTTGGTTTAAGTGAGGTATGACTTTTTTTTTTTTTTTAATTCAAAACCACCAGTTATCTAGGGGATGAATTCAATAGATCTGGAGGCATTAAAAGGCTTCAGTAACTTACAATGGCCATTCCCAAAATGCAGTCTTTTCTCGTCAGTGCCATGTTTGGACTTCTTGTATCCACAGAATCTATAAGCAACAGAGAAAAAAAAAAGTAATATAGAGAATTTTACATGTTAACTGCAGGTGGAAACAGAATAAAATGTTTTCCCACCACAATTAAATGCTTGTTTGAAAGTTTAATGATATTTACATTCTCTGTGCCCTATAGAGGCATGTGATGTTCTCGGGGAATTTGAGGAAATTGGCTAATGAGAGGATTTGTTGATTTTTGACCCCTAGAGTTTAATTTTACAATTGCCTAAGAATGTGTTTATAGCATTTTTTAACAACTGCTGCGTGATTGGGGCTGCTGATGTTAGAGGGCTCATTACCAACTATGAAGCAGGATTTGGAGCTCCTGGGCAGCAGACAAAGGAAAAGGTTGCAAACCAGGACGACACCCAACCTGCCCTTCTCATCAAAGCCCCTCAGGGAAATGGAAGAGGGAGAAAATGTGCAAATCAGACAAAAAACTAACCTCCCAATCAAGATGTACACCACAACTGTGAGCAGAATAATGGCTACTGCTGCTGAAATGGCAATCATTACCACCTGGCTGTTCTCACTGGAAATGGAGAATGCTGGAAAGTTAACACAAAAATATATATAAATAACCTTACACACACAGCAGTGATTACACCACAGTTGATATGTGTATAGGGAACAGACAGGTTAAGTCATCACTCCATAGCATTTGGTCTCCTGACAGATATTTAATCTGCTACATAATTTTTCATCAAACAAATAAATACAAGGGAAGAAAACATAAGGCTCTGGCCCCTTTGACAATGTACCCAAGTTGTTTCTGCTACTGTTGATTTTTACTTGCTGACTGTAGCAACTGCTGGTAAACTGATATTTATACATACACATAACTGCAAACATACATGCTGTGACATACATATATTTTGCTGTGATCTGAAGGTATTTGTCTTTGCCAAGAAATCCCAGCCAGTCAATAATCATCACCCTTACTTTCCCTTTTTTTGTGATGGAAAGGGCTTTAAGGAGTTAAGTTTCCCAGCTAACCCTCGCAATGTTCACAGGAAGGTTGTGTAAAGCACGGGCATGCAGAAGCAGATAGAAGGACTATCCATGGGTAATCCATGTCTACAGGAAAAATAAGGGCTATTTTCCGCCCTGTACTTGCCTGTTTGGAGTCACAGCATTCCTACCTTTGCCTATTACAAACTTACAACTGCACTCAGTTACAACTTGGCAACAGGAACAAAGTTATGCAATTTGTTGTTCAAATGTGTAACTTGAGATATGCACCCTTGTCTCCTGTCACCTTCCACATTTCTACTTTTTTCTTTTTTTCCTTACTTTTTTGTTACATTACTTTGCAGAGAAAACCCATTAAACTCTAAGTGGATAAATTTTTCATCTCTGCAACTGATTTTTTTTTCTCCTTGCTGTAATTGTTTGTCCTATCTTGTGTTCTACTTTCAACTTGATTGCCACAGTTTCTAGTCATCAGAATAGCAATTTGTAACTATTGTTTTAAACATGAAGCTTGTTTGCTTTTCAGAATTAGAGCTGAGGTGGAAGAAATGGGGTTGAGATACATAGCTGATCTCAAAAAACACCTGTGAGCCAAGTGAAAGGCCATTTGGGTTGGTGCTACTCTTCTTGGTAGAATGTGTTGCTTTCAGCAGAGCACTCCATAGACCATGAGTTCAGTTCTCAAGCCTTATCATGAGTACATGAATAAGCCTTATGAGAGGGTATCAGAGTTATAGTCCCCAGTTGTGTTATAAATCTGAGCAGCAAAGATGAGCCTTCAGTGAAATCCTGACCTTCCACAAAGCAAAAAATCTTTGATTATTCATCATCAGTCTGTATCGGTAACTGGGCACCTCAGCAACGGCTGATTTTTGATGCATTAAGCCACTTTCAGCTTCTAGCAAAGAGAACATCTGATGACCCATGTAATACCAAGTGATGAGAAAGCAACATTTAAGACTATGAAGTCTATTAAGAGCCTTTCTGATACAATAACCAGACTTGTAAAGAACACCTAGAAGGTCATCAGTTAAGTAATGTTATTATCTATGTATTAGAGAAAAGAAAAAGGAGTACTAGGCTACTAAATAACTACCCAGAACCACTCAGAAATACAAAGACAGAGAGAAGGGACCGAAACAGCTCAACTTTCTGACCAGCAACTCAACTGAAGGACCATCCTTCCCAGCCTGTGCACCTGTTTCATCTCAAGACATCAGCATTCTGCAGTAACACAAGAATTACACAGGAGCAATGGACCAATATAATATCAATTCTCCAGGAGCAGAGGTTTATAGTCCACAGGGTTCAGGCCACAAATTTGGAACAGTGTGAGGCTCTGAATCTGTTTTTCTCTCAAAGTTCCTCTCTCAACAAGAGCCATGGTCTAGCAAGGTATTGATTCTGGCAGGAGGTAGAATTAGGGTAGGGAATGGAAGAAAATACCACCTGTGTTAGTTATGGTTTACTCTTTATAGCATGTTTCAAGTTTAACAATAAAATATAAAGTTATACAGCAATACTACCAAGAAGGACACATCCTAAATAGTCATGAGACATATTTCCTAAACTAGAAAAGGAGTGAAAGCAGCCATTCAAATCAGTCATAAACCTGGCAGGATGCCAGTATGGACCATTTGAACAAATACATACAATCTGGACTGGTTTCAAACTCAAACTTGCGGCTGTTTGTCCCATATCCAGCTGCAGTTCGGGCTCGGATTTGGAAGACATAGGTGGTATCAGGTTTGAGGCCACTGATGGTAACATTGGTGCCTTTGGCTCTCAGAATAGTATAGCTTGTCTCTTGTTCCTGCTTTTGAAAAGAGAAATTATCATATTAAAACCACACCCTGAAAAAACAGAAACAAGAGGTGGTGGACACTAAATTAGTAAAAGTGACCTGGGGAGAACTGGAATATTTTTGAAATTTATAGCCTGACAGATGCTTGTACAAACATTCATTTTCAATCACCTCTTAGCAAGAAATCTAAATCATTAGATTTTCTATGGCCTTATGCTGTAAACTGAATTCTAGACATGATAAGTATATGACATTTTATTAAATGGCTTTGCATAATTTTGTCCATAGTCTGTAATACAACAAGAAAATTCTTAAGAACTTTATTTAAAAAAACATAAATCAGATTTGCCTAATGCACTGAACTGCAAGTTGTAACAGGCCAACTTGGACATTTTTGGGTCCTGCAGAGATGTTTGCAGGATACAGTTTTTTCTGCCTTGCATTTTACAAGACAACTGGTTACCTTCATAACAGTCAGAATCAAAACTCCACTCAGGGTCCTCAGCTCAGTGAAAAGGTGAATTTACCTGGTTTTCTATTATGCTATAAAAGCTATAAGATTGACGTGTTCATCCTCATTTGGGCAAAAACTCCCTGAACTCTCTCCTGGACTACAGTCACAACCACACTAATAGTCACCTATTTCTCACATAATGACTTTTTATATAAAGTAAGAAGAGGACTATCTTGTAATTTAGTACGTTTGGATACACTTCACACTGTGTAAAAAGCTAATTCTCATAAATGTGTGCCTCAGCCCCACTGTAAGCACATAATCTTAAAATTTAAGCATGCATTTGGAGCCTGAGGTATTGCTTATTTTACTAAAGCCATCCTGTACCAAAAGAGCATTTTTGGCTTCTTCAATATGGCAGCTGGAACTGTCTCAGAAAAAATCTTGGACAGCAGCCACACATGTGGGAAGCTGTGAGAATCTCAATTGTTTAGGTTCCCCACCACGAGCTTTTTTATTCTGGAGGTGGTGGGGATTTTGTACGCTGTCCTTTTGCTTTGAACACTCTGCAAAACACTGAACCCATTGAGTTTTGCCTGTTTGAAAACAGAAAATGAGTTAAGGCCTGTCGGATGCAAAGAATCTCACCTAATTCCCACTTTTTTTTTTTTTTTTTTTTTTTTTGTGGCATTGCATTAACTTGTGAGGGTCTGATATTTTAACTTTGACAACACCGGAGTGCCCGTGCACAAGTACCGAGGCTGGAAAATACTCAACACGCTCACTGCCAAAGCCATTTCACCTTCATGTGTAAAGTTCAAGGGACTGGAGTTGTTTCAGTGTGTTTACTCTGCAGTGCTGTCTACAGTAATAAAGTTGGGATATTCCAAGTTTGTAGGCGGACATCAGAAGCTGTTCACTTTGGTGCTAAAGAAGCCTGAGTACCCTGTTCTTGGCAGTCTTTGATACAGAGAAACAGAAATATTTATACCATCATTAGGGAGACTGCCAGAATCTCCACATAATATTCAACATTATGCACATGAGAAATCAGAATGAAAGGAAAAAACGAAAAACAAAACAAAACAAAATAAAACAAACAAACAAAAAAACCCAACAACAGAAAGAAACCAAACAGAGCAGCTAAGCTTGTGCCTAAAAGTTAACATCCAGAATCAAAACCTCAGATAGGGTGAGCTGGACCAAGTCTTCAAAGAATGAATATAAAAATGTTTACCATGGCCATTTTCTTTGCACACTAACAATAAAAAGGAAATCAGCATTAGACCTCCTCAGAGTTTCCCAATGCTTCTCTAAAAGGTTTTCTGTTAAAATTCAAGGGAGAAAATTTACAGGAAGACATTCTAAAGAACTAACAGGCTTGAGTAAAATTATTTTTTGAACTTACAAAGGCCTAGTATTATAATTTGCAGGCTTTCCTTATCTCATGATTCAGTTGAATGTAGGCCACTATTTTAATTTCAAAGACATAATAATCTTGTCTTTAAGACACAAAATCTTTTGTGTATGCTATGACTGGACATTCATTTTGATCTTGCTTCAGGCCGCTTTTCTGAAATGCAAACATTTCTTTCTGGTGTAGATACAAATGTGCAAGGGAAAATATAGTCATGGCCCTGTCTGTTAATAATCCTCGATGGAACTTGGAAAATAAACGTTTAAAACAATGGTATGGAGTATGTCATGGTATCTCAGTTTATGGGAAGCTTTTTACACACATATTTTGTAAGTCATTTTTTATGTTACTCGTAATCAAATCAGTGAAACACCACATAAAAGCCCGAGTTTATCTTTCTTGGGGATAAAGCAAAACTTCAGAGATACAGCACTACAGCTGCCATAAGCAGAAGGGATACACAAAAAGGAGAGTCAGTCTTTGCAAGGCAGAACTTCAATCAAACACTCTGATGATAAATTTGAACTTGGATGCACAAAGCATATTCTTCCTGAATATTTCTGCATAGTTTGCCAGTCACAATCTTTACTGGGAAGCAAACCCCACTACTTTTGGTGTCTCATTTGCAAATGACATTTTATAATGTTTTATAAAATACGTATTTTGAGGACAGTTTAAATTTATAGTGGCAATACTAGTGTCCTTTTTTCAGATAAGCACAGAAAGTACTTATATTATATACCATTTTGTTCCATCAGCTTCATGTACACTTGAGAAGCCAAAACCTGACTACACATCTTTGGGAGGGATCCACAGTCCTGATACTGCTTCCCTAATTGCCAGATGTGAAATCTTCATTGATACAATGTTTCCTACAAATCTCGTGGAGCATTACTACTCTAAAAGCCATAATAATAAGAGTTTAAAAGCAACACAGTACATTTGCATATAATTTACTTTATCAGCCTCAGAAAGAGCACAAAGTGCACAGTTATGTGTAGGTTTTAACCAGTCTACTGAGCGCATAATTTCTATGATGGCAAAAGCAAATCTCTTTTAGCAATGAGAGACTGCAACTAAATTTCACTCATTGCTTGCAGAAGACTTCACCTTAATAAAGTGCATGGGATTTAGTTGGCAGAATAGTAAGCAGTATATTTAACTGAAACAATTAATAGTTTATGAGTGGTATTTAGGAGATGGCTTTTTTTCTGTATCTTTGCATGACAAGATACTCCTTCAAGAGAACATAATTATGTGAACAAGGACAAGGAGGGAACAATGTATATGGCTTGAGTAAGAAAAAAAAACAAACATGGCTTTGTTATTTGTGTGCTTTGATAGCCCAGACAATTAGAATTCAGCACAGCATTGTATGCATGGACTAAATTGGGCTGTCATTTAGTACCATTAACTTATAATAAAATGTTATCCCTTACCATAAAACAAATGCCCAGAGGTTCCCTACTGTATCTCTCTGAAAGAAGATTTTATTTCTTTTAAACGTTTTGAATAAATTGTGAATGGGGCTTTGTAATCGGCCTCTGAAGATTTACAAAAAATACACTTTTATTTCAAACACCGAGTCCAAAAAACTGCCACTCTCAGTTCATAATTCTGTGAAGTGTTTAAGGCCAGGTTGGATGGGACTTCGGGCAACATGGTCTAGTGGAAAGTGTCCCTGCCTAGAGCAGGGACTTGGAACTAGGTGGTCTTTAAGGACCCTTCCACCCCAAACCACTTTGATTCATTTCAAAAAGTTAGAATAGTTTCTCAAAACTGTAGTTTCTAGTTTCCCAACAAACATATAAAGCTCTAGTCTCTCAGCTACACAAGAGCATTCATTGATGAAAAAACACACTGAACGAATTATTTAATTCTCCTTGCAGAAAATAAGTATTTTCCATATATTTTAGGTTAATAATGCATTAGAAAAACTACACAGCATCATAATTTACAAACATGATGTTCTATTCTTATTCCAAATCTATTCTAACATCTTAAATACCAGTACCATTAAGTCACCCACAAATATCACGTATTCTTTGAAATTTAAGAACAGCAGAGCAAAATAATTTTACAAACAAGGTGTGTGACAGAATTGGAACGACCTGTATTACTCTATTAAATGCTCTATCTTTTAATTTCTAAGAGATTACAGAAGGTATCTCAACTAAATCCAAGCAGGATGGAAAAGAATGGCTCCACATAAATCATCTACCAGCAATCAGATGTGACTTGTCAGGGGAAGTATCCAGATTGCTAAATGTGAAGAGTTTATTTCCTAGCAATTGCCACTTTACAGCAGTGGGGTTTCTGATGAGCACAACCAAGATAATTTCTGAAGCAGAAAAGCAAACAGACTGGACTGGTTTATAAAGAAAGATCTCTTTTCAAAACAAGGAGTGAAGAAGGCATGCTTAGAGATTTCAGACTAAGAAGCGTCATCTTCCAAAGGTGTTTGGGGAAGGAATGAAGAGTAACAGTCCAGAACAGGCTGCTCTGGCCTCAAGTAAATTTAACAGAGCATTAGTTTTATACCTATTATAATTTGCAAAGCTTAAAAGGACAATAGATTAAAGTCTCCTGACAATAGATTTGCCCTTTTTTTCCTCATAAACCCTTAGAAATAGGCTTCTGAGTACCCAGCAGACTGCAGAACACACATTAAAAAACACTGGTGCCAGAAGGTTTTTTTAAACTTGGTTTTTTAAAAGCCTTTTTGCTCTAAATGGTCTGGCTCCTTTTGTCAAGCAGTTGGCTCTCTCTGGTTTAAGAAAACTGTCTGGTGCATATGAACTCCTGATTAGAGACTTCAAAGGGAAGAAACACATGTGCAAGATCAGCTTCCTAAGACTGGATGGTTGTCTTATAAAGCTGTCTTGTGACAGCCAGCTGTTCCATAAGAGTGGATACACCCGGTGGGAATAGCTTCATGCTCTGTCTGTGCATACAACAGCACTGGAAGGGGACAATTTTCTTGAACAGAAACCCCCAATTTCAGTGTAGAACGATGATCGAAACATCCAAAATCAACAAACACACAAATAAAACTTATTGGTGATTTAATTGAAATGAACTGAATGCACACAGTGGGGGGAAAAAAAATCTCTCCCTTTGGAGCAACTAAAGCACAAGAGATCACCTGTGCTGGTTTTGGCTGGGGTAGAATTAATTTTCTTCAGAGAAGCTAGTAGGTAGTTTTTGGATTTGCACTGGAAACAGAGAGGTTTGTGTTCTTGCTGAGCAATGCTTACACAATGTCAAGGCCTTTTCTGCCTATTACACCACCCTACCAGTGAGGAGGCTTGGGGTGCACAAGAATTTGGGAAGGGACACAGCCAGGACAGCTGATTCTGACTGAACACGGGGATATCCCACATTACATGGCACCATGCTGAGCGTATAAAGCTGGGGATGAAGACGTATGAGCTGGTTCTGCTTGATTTCTCAAGCCCAGGATCTGGACTTGATCCTGTCCCCATGGAAACTGAAAAATCTAAGTAAAAGTCCACAGGGTGCTGCTCTCTCAGATAAGACTGAGCTGAAATGCTTAGGAAGCTTTCTTTTTCTCCTTTTATCTCTAGCACTGTGTATGTTTAGATTTTTACCAAGGTCTTTGAAGGTTGAAGTGCTCACCAGAAAAAACTCCTCCCAAAATCATATTCCCTAAATTTGGGAGAAATTTTTCAGCATATGACCTTTTGATCATCATTCTTCAAGATGAAGTGTGGACTATCAGTGCCAGTTGTCCCCCTAATAAGCTCTGAGAGAAAATTTTCTGTAGATCAACTGAATACTCATGGAGTATTTTTAACACCATTTTCTAAGAGGGTATCAGTCCTACATCTTCTCTGGTTCATGTCAAATATAAGCCTGATTACTAGATATGGAAAGCATTAGTAAATGCTCAATTAAACCACTAATTATGACTTTTTTTGGAGTTTGTTAACTTCATTAGCAATATATTTTGTCACAAGGTCTCTGAGAACTATCAAAAAATGGGTAATACCACTCTTCACAATCTTCACAACTATTTATGGTTTTTCAATTCTACCAGTAAGATTTACTAAAAGAAACATTCTATTATGAAGATATGTTTTCCTAAATACAGATCTATACAGGATGTACAAATAAACAGCTGTTGATTTCTACAAGAAAATGTCAGTAAAAAGCAGAACCTATTTAATGGCAGATTCTTTCATTTTAGTTTTACTTACAATTTGTAAGAATTGTGAAGAAATTTGAAGAATTGAGTTACTAATGAAGAGTGTGAACCTTCATAGTGGAAACCAGCCCAAAAGACAAGTCATCATTTTCCAAACAGTTTTTGTGTAAAAGTTATTTGTGCCACAGGGAAGCACCAGAACAGGGGTAGTGACAGATCAGTGTGAACACTGACAGCACAGTAGAGCTGAGAAAGCAAAACGTACTCAAGAAAGAAAGAAAGAAAACAAAGGAATTGAGTGCATTATTTCCTATGTTTGTTCTGATGTGCTTGGGGATGAATTTGGTAGACAACATAACATAACGTAACATTTTCAATGTTCTCATAACCAAAAATAGAACAGTTTTAACATTTAATGAGTTTGTGGAGGACAGTGAGTGAATGGGGGTGTTTCTGAGTCCTTAACATAGACAAGATGCAATAATTTCATTAAGTATTGTCAAGACAAAAGCCTCCCCTTTGATCTTTCTTCCCACCTTTTCATAGTATTTGACCTCATAGTCCAAGATGATCCCATTTGGATGTTCAGGTTCTTGCCAGGAGAGAGACACACTGTTCCTGGATGTCCTGTCTTTCCTTATGACTGTGATGGGGGATGGAGCTGCAGAGGGGATGGGGGGGAAGAGGAGGGGAGAGAGAAAAGCAAATTGAGTTTATCTCTATTCCAATTCTTGGCAGAGAGCATGATTTCCATTTAAGAGGCTCCTGAGCAAAGCCTGGCTACAAGTCTGGACTTGTATCAACATCCAGCAGCTGGATTACTCCTGGTACACATGTCTGGGAGCACACTGGCTCGTGGAAAATGAACTGGGATTCTCTGTTAGACTGGAGCGCTGGAGGCAACACTGCAGATGGTTTTGATCCACTACTACAGGGTAAGCAATGAAATATGTTCCATACACTAAAATACAGAACAAAATAGCAGTACTACCTATTTGCTATAATGCTGAAGTATTATCATTACCAGACTGCAGAACTCTGATAACATTTTCATTGCAAGTGTAAACCAGTGCTGGGATGCGTTATGTACAAGGAGCTCCTGGTAGCCATGGTCAGTAATAACCATCAGCTTACTGCAGAATACAGCCTCTTTTGTAACAGTATTTGGTGAGCTTTCCAGAGGAAAAAATGTTCCCATGTACACTTCTCCTTCACCATATTTCTTTGAAATTTGAATGAAAAAAATCCAAAACTAAACTACAAAATAGCCCAATTCTTTATAGGCATTGATCACAGTTCGGCATTACAACTGATTGCATGCCACAGACTCACCTACAACTTGGAAATAATATCAATCACACCCACACACAATCATAATTACCTAAGATTCTTGAATATCAGTTCAGTTTTAGACCACCCAGCTCCGTGCCTTGTTCCAAGACCAGGTCTAGGTTTCCTGGACTCACTGAAAGCCATGCAATTTTTTAAAATTATTTTTTTCCTGTTTCTTTTGGGTTGACTTCCCACTCCAAATGCTTCTCTTCCATGGCTTTGGCCAAAATTCATCAGATTTTATCTTACAGATCACACACTAAAGGTTGTAACTGTCATTTAAAAAAAAAATCTTTTACTAATAAATGGCCTTTTATCTTAACATGTAAAGAAAATGTGTTTATAAGTTCAACATTTTGCTATCCTAATAAAAAAGCTCTAGAGCTGATCTAAACAATTTAATATCAGCTGAATCCTATAAAGCTTTTACTGTTCACATAAAACTAGCTGTACTTTACAAGCATTACATATTTTCATGCTTTAGCCACTGCCCTTTCTGCTTGAGTTTTCATTTCTGCAAGAGAACTTTCAATAGCCAGGAAAAAAACCCACTAAACAACCCAAAGAAACAAAAAACCCAACCCAAACCAAACAAAAAAACCCAAAAAACAAAAAGCCCCAAGAAGTTTTAATTAAAATAAATTTTGGAAAATTCATTCTGCTTATGATTTTGCTAAACTTCCATGAAAACATACCTTTAAGTCCCGAGTCATAATCTAAATGTTGGCATCCTCCTTTAATTGAGTTCACTCTGGGTTGAACACATCCTCTGAGCAGCATTTTTATATTTTAGATGGTTCACAATAGCTTTTTCAAAATACTAAAAAGTTGGGGGGTTGGGTTTTTTAGGTTTTTTTCCCCCCAGCAGAAAGAAGTTAAATTACTAAAATCAGTTGCTGGAGGGTTTGTTGTTTGGTTTTTTTTAATGAGGTTTATTTATTTCGAGTAGAATGGGAAAGAGTCTATTTTACGGGGGGGGTTGTTATTGAAGAGGTGAAAAGCAATAGGGGAAAGGACACAGGACTTGTTTGTAATTAACATCCTTCAGTAATTCCACTTGAATTCCACTCTGGCACAAACCAGTGCTAGAGCCAAAACAGAAAGTGCTTAGCAGGCTGAACTTCTCTACTGTAGCCAGCTCTATAACTTGTATACTCATACTTGCTGCTTTTATGCTCTCATAAGTCATTTTTATGTCTTCTTTTTAAGTCAAGCGATTAATCTTTCTTTAATATGTGAATAGATCTCCAAGCCCAGTACCCCAGCTGGTAACACTTCCCATTAAGGTAACATTAATACTGATTTTGTGAATAATTAATATGTGATTAACAGAAATGGCTTTTCCCCTAATAAATTATGGTAATTTGTGCTGTAACAGATTCTCAGGGAAGGCTGAAACAATCTTACGTGCTTCAGTACAGCTATGCTTTAAAAAAAGCTTTTTTCTAACACAGTATTAATTCTTTTGAGCTCATTTGCACACATCTCTGCAGATGCTACCAGTAACTTATCTCACAGCAGTTTATTAGAAGAGCATCTGCTGCACAGTTATCAATAACATTATAAAACATTCATATACCTTTTCTAATCCCCAGGGCTCCCAAAGCTGCTTAAAAACTATACAGAGTGCCTGGAAGAGACACATGGGCAAATGGAGGGGAGATGAATAATCAGGGGAACACAACGTTTCAGGCATCTTTAATCCCACACCAAAAAAAGATAAAATGAAAAAAATTACCAGCACAGAACACGGCATAACCTTTCTTTGCTGGTCTGTGAGAAGCTCGACTGTCAAAATTTTAAATCTTAATGCAATATTTTTTGGTTTTCTGCTATACCTGTTGGATAGGTGGCTTTGAAAAGTGGTGGAATTCTTGAAGCCAGCTGAAGAAAATATCTTGTTCAGATGAATTCCAAGTTCCAATGGATTTCAAAGGATGACTTCTAGTTTAAATCAATGGATTTAAGATACGGTAAGAGCTAAGGTAACCTGCCCTATGATCCCAGCCCAAGGCTGAGGTGCAGCTGGGAGGAATAACTTGAGATTTGGACCTTTAGATTAATTTCTTTTTATATGCATCCCCAGAATACAATGTAAAACTTAAACTGTCTTCTAAGTAGTGTCCAAGCAAAGTCAGCCTTAATTTACATTTTGTAACACCAGAGCAGCTCAATTACTGTATTTTATTATTTAATTGGAAGAGTCTGAAAATCCAGCAAAGAGAAAAAACATAAAGGAAGTTAACATTATAAAGCATAAAACAGCAAAGGCATCACAATGTGCAGCAATGCACAGAGTCTTTAGTCTTCTCTACCAGAGAGAACCAGGAGTTTCCTGTTTCCTGAAAAGATTTTAAATAACTACAATAAGATGAGACTGAATTCAAAATCAGGCTACAAAAAGGAACAGAAGTATTAATAATTAGAATAGCCATTTTTTCATTGAAGTTCCATGATTTTTCTATTTTAAATTAACAGACATTTAATAGAATATAAGAACAAATATTTTAAATGTTTGCATCTCCCACCAACAAAAGAAGTTTGCACCATGGGTCAGTAAACAATAAGACATTATTAAACTTTTTAGGATTAATTGAAGTTTAAAAATTATATTAAAGTATCAATAGCAATACAACAGTATTAATCATTTAGAAAACATGCATTTAAAGGTAAAACTTAAGGAGAGTACTTTTTTAGACTAAGAAGATGAATAAATGCTGTGTCAGTGATTTTTTTTTAATTAATCCCATGTCTTGTTTCCCTTTATGTATTTACATTTTTATTGTTATTTTGATTTATATATTAGTTCTCTTAACTTCTTCACTTGAATAAAAGCTGTGCTTTTTTTTATAATTAATTTTAGGCTTGTGTGGCCGTACATGAAGAGGTTTGGTCTCAGTAGTCACATGCAAAGCATATAGAGGGGTTTTTACACATCAGATGTTAGTATTTATCTGGTGCTACAGTCCAACTGCTTCAAGCAGTTAATATGAGCGTTCAAAACTCCCTGGAGTTACACAGGGAAATGTTCTTTGAGAGCTCAGTGTTGTTAGGTAGCATTTGTGACAACTGGGAATGTGGATGTTGAAAAGGTAACAAACACAATGATCCAGGGAGCTCAGACTCACAAGTGTAAAAACCTCCTCAGTCACGGCTATTAAAGGTGCAAGCAAATAACACGAAGGATCGAGCAGGGACGACAATAAAACTCTGCTCAAATTGATTTCCCAGCGAAACTGACCCCAACAGATCATTTGTTTTCCTCCAGTTTAATAGCAGCTATATATAAATTTCCTTATTGACTTTTTCCTTATTCCTTGGTTATTGTTTTCATATGTGACTGGCTTACAGATGTATATAAGTACTAGGAGAAAATTCCTTGTCCCATGACAGGGAGAACTCAGTATTACCTTCGGGAAGCCAACAACTGCTGAAACATTTAGAGGCTTTTTGTTTCTTGCTTAGGTCTCTAGATCACAAATTAAGTTTGAGGAAAGGATTTAACTTTAAAATGACCCACAGCTCACTTCCAGCTTTTGCTTGCAGCCAAGAGTAAAATATGCTTGCCTAGGAGAGCAAAATATTCCAAACTCTGCTGAAAGATTGTGACCAAGAACATATCTGAGACAGCAGAATTGACTGTATTACCCCATTTTCAATTTCTGCCCTGCTGAACAAATGGAAGGCTTGTTCCTTTTTCTTTCTTTAGAAAACTGATGTTTTTATTATCTAATCATAATGCTGTAATCTGATGTAACATATAAATTTTCTTTAATGTCTGTGATGTCCCCAGGAGGTAATGTGGAACAAGAGCAGTAAATAAAGATCATAACCTGAAAATTAAATCTGCATTCTCTAACAGCAGGATCCACTGGGACCCAAACCCAACTCTGTAAGTCTTAGAGGACCAGCATCCAAACCACAAAGCTATCATACAATTTGAAGTAGAAATACCATGTTTGAATGAACAAACTTATATCTCACTTAGAGGCATTTTCTCTACAATGCTGGAGACACGTCTGCAGAGTCAGGATACAGGAGAACTTATTCTGGTCCAAAGCTTGGTCTGGCTCTGCTCATAATGCTCCACATACACATTTTGACTCACACAAAACCACCAGCTTTTCCATCTTTAGGTTTATCCATCCATTCCAGCATTCAATTTGTGACAGAGTCCTAAGTAATGATTCCCATATCAGTATAATGATGTCACACCTCCATGACATGATGTCTGTATGAAGAGCTACGCTTGTACTTGGATTCTTTAACATCTCCAACATCCATTCTGTGGATTAGTGTATCTGAGGGGTGTCTTATAGAATGCTGCTCACAGAAAGCAGGACCTGCGCTGTTTTAAACGCTGTCTGATTGCATTATTCACTTTTTTCGCAGTTAAAGGCGCTGCCTCCATATACGTGGTTGTGCTGAAGCAAGCAAGCCTGATCCCACATTCTTGATCCCACAGGCACATTCCAAGAAGGTCCAGCCAGCCTTGGGGTCCCCAGGTGCCTCCCAGGAGGCAAGAGGAGGAGGAAACACTCACACTTTAACAACACCTTGGAAACCTGCTAAACCCTCCACGCTCCTCTTCCAGATACAATTACCCCACCACTTCCATGTGTGTGCACACAGTCTTTAATCTCCAGGACACATAGTTAAACTAGCACAGTACCTGTGTTTGTGTTCCTGCACCTTTTCCTTGAGTTCAATATATTTTTATGACTTGGGCTGTAAAATGTCACCTGATTCTGTAACATCATTAGGTGACCATCAGTTAGAAGGCAACGTGCCTCCCCTGCCACTGAGAGCCAGGCATTAGGGAGTTCAGTCATCCCAAAAGCAAGGGGCCCACATCAGCATACAGGACCCTCACACCAGATCCAGGCTGGATCCCAGTAGGATGCAGTCATAAGGAAGTGAGTGAAAAGGCTCCCAGTTTCTGGGAGTGCGCTATCAAGATCTGGGCATTTACACATATCAAAATGTGGAAGGAAAGAAACAAGACAAAACTTCCAAGACAAATAGAAGCAGAGTACCTTTGGATGAAACAAAGGCATGTGTGTTTCTCCCAGAAACAAGGCAAGTTTAAGGACTCATTTGTTCATGGCTGTTTTAGTGGATGACTGCCTGCATTATGGCAGAAGTACCCAAATGCATCTGGGAACTGGTGGACTCCAGCCTGTGGTTACACACTCCAGAGTGGCTGCAGGCATTTCACAGGTGCTGGGAAGGAGAGCCGGCAGGCAACTGGGAAGGGGAAAACAAGCAGCTTCAGCAGGAATTACACTAAAAGGCAGCTGCTTGATTTTGCTCTCAAGTGCAGAGAAAGGCAAGCTTTTCCCCAGCAGCTGTCACTGTACAAGGGACTATTAGAGATCATTTCTCACTTTCACAAATAAATCCTAAATTAAAAGCAAGCTTCATTAAGTATAGCACGTACATGTTCTTATTTCTCCCTCTTTTTATTAAGAGAGATAGCAAATGCCTTCCACAGAGCAAACAAAATGTCTGTTTAACACATGTATAATAAATCATGGAAATGCCATGTCCATTTGGGAAGTATCAGGCTGCACGAGGCACTTGCTTCAGAAACTGAAAATTATGGTGCCACAGCATTCCCAGCTGTTATTTCAGAGAGGAGACAAATGCTGTATATGCTTTCATAAGGATTCAGCCCAAAGGTACTCATAACACAAATGTTATTCTTTCTGTTCTCTGTTGAGATGGTGCTGGTGGGAGCTTTGAAATACTTCATATTTCTCACTGAATGTGTTAAGACCATATCAGTTTAAAATAAACAGTTTTGCTTTGCCTTCCCTACCCCTTTGTTGCATTACCCTATAGGAGGTTAGAGCCTTGTGCTTCCTGGTGTGAGGTTTTTGGAATGAAGAATTTATTCACCATGCTCAGATCATCAATGGTCAGGTGATGAGTCGGCTTTCCCTTTCTGGGAAAGATTAATTATTCCCTTAACCAGCAAAATCCCATTTATGACGTAAGAATGTACTTAAGAACTATCTCTAAAAATGCCATTTTCCAAAACTGCAGAAGACAATTGCCCTCAAGTAAGTAATTTATGACATAAAATATTTCTGTCCTTTAAAGTATTTACCAAGAACTCCTGAACTGGTCTGACAGTAAGTTCCATCAGAGTCTTTTCAACCTGGTGAGAACACAATATGAAAAGGAACAACATTTCTCAAACTTCTTGCCCTGTCATTTGGTGCAATCACTTTTGTGAAGGTTAACCAGGAGAAAGGACCTTTGATGAAAAAGACTTGAAAGGTACTGACATCTCCTTTCATATTCTTTAGGATTTTGGGATGATTTATTATTTTTCTTTGGTTTAAAATATTTTTTTAATATATATAGAGGCATAGTTTACTAGAAAGAATGCTAGAAAGAGAATTCTTTCATACATATTCTGCTGTAGAAGTTGACACTGCAAGAAAAGTAAAAATAAACACGGAAATATAACTCCTTGCTGGATTTCTGAAGTCAAGCTTAAGCAAAGTCTTTACTTTTCAGAACAAGATCTACTGGCTTCAGAGGGTACCTGCCTTCATGAGCAGGATGATACATCCTCAGGCTCAAATCAGCTTACATAGTTAATGTGAGTAAAACCAAAGTATGTGAAGCCTGTAATACGTAGGGCTGCATAACTTCGAAAGTATAATTTTGTTTTATACGAGGATGTTTTACAAACAATTATTAGGTTAATAATTCCTATTGCAGGAACAGTCCCCAAACCCAAGGAAACTTTTCATTTTCCAACTGTCCCCAGCCTGCAAATTGTCTGGATGGAATTTGCTGCAAGAAGCAAGGGAAGTTGATAGCTCTGTTTACAATCAAGAGGAACACAATGTCCCTCAGTGATTACTAAGAATGCAAGCACAGGTAATGGAAAGAGCGCCAGAAGTATATATAATTTAACTGAGGGCCAAGCATCCTGTTTACCTACATTTCTTTATTTTTACTATTTAACCAAACTGAGATATCAAATGAGAGTAGCTTCATGTTAAAGATTAATAGAAGCAAGTAGAGAAAACCATTACCAATGATTGCAGAACACAATTTCACCATGACCTGTGGAGCAGGTAAATGAAAGCACTGGAAGTGAAAGCCACAAACTTCACCTGTGAACTTTCTCTAAGGTCATGAGAGTTCACATGAGGACTGTGCCTGCAAAGAAGAGACCAATGTATGTCACAGACTTTGAAGTTTCAGCTTCCTTGACGTTCAGGGGAAAAGGGATCAAAGGCTTTGCAGGCAGAACATCTCCAGCTAATAACAGGCTATGCATGGAGTGACATTGTTAAAACACTTCCCTTTTATATCCCTAAAGGAGGGGGTTTATTGAGTTAAAATGATCCTTGAATAGCCTCTGGGCTGAACTGTAAAACACATTTGAAAAGCGTAAAATCGTTATTTATGCCAGGAATGTTTGAAACTCAAAAGATAAATGTCACTCAAAAAACAAGCATGTCCCAGGTATTCAGTACGTAATGGGGCACAGCTGTAATAACAGTCCGTGAACCACAGGCTCCCTACATCATGTCATTAGCTCACTTTTAATAAGTCTATCTTCTTGTCCTTTTTATAAGGACCATAGGGAAAGAAAGACATATATTATCCACCAGACATCTGTGGCTTTCTCAAATTGTCTTTCTTAGAAGCTAGATCTACTTAAGGGACTTGCCTTGGGATATACATTGTAAACTGCACAAGCCGTCCTTTAATGTGGATTTTATTTAAACACGGAGCATCACACGTCATTTGTGAGTTGCTGAAGACAGTGCAGTCTGGCTTAACAGAATAAAGACTGAACATATAAATAGCATCAAAGTTCCACCAGCTTGGTGTTGATTGAAGCAATGATTTCAGGCAAATAAAATTCTAGTTCTGAAGAGGTTTTAACAACTCTTTCTAGGAGACACATGAGTCTTTGCTTATAATAGCACTGAAAAATTGACTGATTCTTTCTCCACTGTGAATGTTTTACCCTTCAAGCTGAAATCAACATGTGATTTGAAATTTTCAATGCCACATGTAGATCAAGATACTACAAACCAGCTACATCTGCCCTTTACGACTCCCAGTGATCCTAATTTCTGTACCAAGTGGTCACCTTTGTTGTCAGGTTTTTTGAATGCTTTTCATCCTGGCCCCTTGCAAAAACTCCACAGTGCCGTATTGGTTACCTTCTCCTTAAACAAACTTATACCTTCTGTGTTTCAAAACCACTAGATTTAACAGTTAGTCTATTTAAGAAAGTGGAGTAAATTACATTTGATCCAATGGATGTAACATACTGGGCTGTGTGTTTACACTTTAAGAAAATATTTGATGTGTTTTTACCATGTTGTTATTCATTAATCCTGAAAAAGATGAGAGAAAAAATGGATTACCAAGTCAGTTTGCTGCCTGGTACTGCCAAAGAGAAGCATACAGTTATTGCAGCCATCTGTTTACCTACAGCTTTTCATGCGTGGGTTAAATGATTGAGCAAGATGATTAAACAGGTTACATGGATTGTTCTGCTTTCTGGGTTTTAGAAATACAAAAGGTAAAAGGAGGAGACCGCTGATAATCAAACTGCTGCTCTTCCAGGGAAGCCTGTGGTGAACCAGGGTAGACGGGGGGGGGGTTGTTATTGTTTATAATACAGCTGTGTGTAAGATGCCTTGGTTTGGATCCAGGAGTGGTTATTCTCTAAGCTTCCTCTATGAAAAGGAGGAACACAATCATGACACAGCAACTTGGTGGAAGGGGCGGGGGGGTTCTGCAGGGCACTCAGTTCAAGCCTCTGCCAAAGCAGGTTGCTCAGGACCTTGATTAGTCAGGTTTTGAATACCTCCATAGACAGAGATGTCTTTGGGCTACACATTTAGAGTAAAAATAATTTTCTCTACATTTGAACAGAATTTCTTGTTATTTCAGCTAGTGATCCTTGCCTCTTGTCTCACCACTAACCACCAACACCGAGGAGAGTATCCTTCTGTCTTCTTTATCCCTTCCCATCTGGCCTTTACATACATGGATAAGATCCACCTAAACCTCCTTTCCTCCAGGCTGAGCAGAGTCCCAGCTCCCTCAGCCTCTTCTCGTAATTGCAGATGTTCCTCTCCTTAATCCTAGTGGCCCTTTACTGGTCTTGCCTCAGTACCTCCATGTCTCCTTTACTGGGCTGGATACACCACATGGCTTCACCAGCGCTGAATAAAGGGGAAGGACCACCTCCTTCACCTGCTGGTAGTGCTGTTCCTACTGCACCCCTGGTCCCAGATGCTCCACCGGGGCCTCCAGATCCTTTCCTGCAAAGCTGCTTTCCAGCCTGTTGGCCTCCAGCATGTCCATGGAGTTGGCCTCCAGCATGTCCATGAGTACATCCCCAGCCATAGGATGTACTCAATTACAGGAGTGTTAAAGAGTCACACTGAAAATAAGATGCTGGAGGAAGCTCACCAGAATTACACCCTGGAAAGCCAAGAAAATAAGAAAGACTCTCAGCTTCTTCACAGTGCTAAAAACATGATTGTTGAGAAGATGTTTTGTATCAATTTTATATGTCATCTTGTTCAACTTTGGGACACAGACTTAAAATAAGAATTCCTTATAAACCAATTATAACACCTTCTTCAGTTAAAACTAGAAGCTTTAAAGGTAATGGCCAGAAAATGCTATCTTATCTCCTAATCAATTAAATAATTTTTTATCATTAGGTATATGCTTCTGTCCAATAAGACTTATATAGATAGTGCTTAAACAGGTACCACATTTAATTTAGTTAAATTCTAGGAGATATATAGTTAAATTAGGTTTATGTGTAGTAAATATAGGAAGTGCAGCTCCCTTCAGATATATTTGTTATTGCTCACTTTGGGAATTCCCCAAGTTTGCACAAGCTCAGAATGCTTTCAGTATTTGTTTTGTTTTACGCAATAAATACAGTGAGAACTGTATTTATTATTTATTAGATGTGCCACTATCATATTGTTTGCATGAATTTACAGTTGCTAGAACTAAGGAAACAAGGCTAAACAAAACTAAGCAAGCAGACTTCAGATCAAACAAAGATCTGATTGTTGCATAGTGAGCCTTCCCACCAGATCTGCTGGGAGGAAAGGATGGGGATGGCACTGGGACACCAGTGGGATGGCCAACACTTCCAAAGACCTGCCTGATAGGTCAGCATCTGCTAATGATACAGATTTCTGCAAGTTCTAAAAGTTCTTGTCCCCTCTGATTGCAAAAAACACTGCAGAGGTGTCTATTTAAAATGCCGGGAAGTCAATTAGGTCCTTGATTAAAATATTAATCTTTTTGTCCAGCATTCCTGAGTCATACCTTTAACCTGTATGACAGTATGGGATACCATAAAAACACTCATGGGGAAAAAATACTGTTACTTTCTCAGGCAACATCTGAAAAACATACAAAACTCACCTATGTCTCAAACCTAATGCCTGTGTTTCACATTGGAAAACCTCCTCCTTCATTTTTGTAAACCGATTACCCAGCAGCATGACTGCATTGTCCCAACCAAATCTGAGTCTTTCCTCAGTGCATTTAATATCCTATCTCCATTTAAAACTCCCTTGGGCTCCAGTGTGAGTTCTCTGCTTGCTACAACCCCAAAGGCAGAACTGCCCTGACCTGGACTGGTCGACTTTTCCCCCTGAGTTACTTATAATGCTCCAAGGAAAATAAAACGTTCTGGTCTTTACGGATAAATAGGTTTTGTAAAAAAAGCTCATAAACTTTGCTCAGACAACCCAGTGAACCCAGAATATCCATGCTGAGACGTCTGATCCATGCTGGCAAGAAGCCTGGCAGGGTGGCACGTCTGTCAGCCTCTCTGTGTGGCACATCCAAATTAGCATGTCACCTCCAAGGCTTCTGAATTCCATATCCTCTCCTGTAGCAGCCAGCGACCCTTTCTAAATGGGGTTGATTGGTGTTATTAGGAGATAACATCTGCCTGGTGCAACATATTGATGTGAGGTGAGAGCAGCAGCACTGCTTTGATATAACTCAGAGGAAGCTGTGTCAGGCAGCAGCTGAAGGCCTGTGTTACATTGCAATCAAAGAGGATGATCAACAAACTGAACTAAATAGAAGCATTTGCCCTTTCTTCTTTTACATCCAAACCAAAGACAGAAAGACTCTCAGAAATTAGTAATATTGCAGTGTCATACTTGTCTAGCCTTATCTGCAAAACACCTGTACTTTGGTTTTGTGTTTGTTTTTTTTCCAGAGATATCTGCTCATTAACATCTGTTGGAAGGGAAAGAAAACAAAGTACAATAAAAACACAGCAAAAATCAGAACAGAGAGTTAGTTGGAAATAAAAAACCAACAAAACAAACCATTTTCTGAAACAATTTTGAATTTCCCTCAATTCAGGAGACTGGATCTTGATTTTCTAACAGTTATGTACTGCAAAATATATCATCCTCTTTGCTTTCACAGCACCAGCAGAATCAGAGTTTAAATGTTTCCAACCTTACAAGTGACAACTTTACTTCTAGATCATGTTTGAAAGCCCTTCAGGAAAATCTTACTGAGATTGCTACAGATTCTGGAACTGAGAGTCACTGTAAAGGGCAATTTTTCAGCAACATTTAAGGTGAAACTGTTTGTCTGGGTACATGTAAATCACAAATGTGTGTGCACGTCTGTATATGGCCCCTTTAGGTACAAAAAGGGAGCTGCTGTACAAACTGACTGCCTCTGAAAGTATCAGCTGAATTGTTAACACACTCTGGCACATCTCCCAGTTGCTGCATTACAGAAAACCAGTTCTGTGCACGTTCTGATCTATTAGGCTGCTGATGGATTCACGGGCAGAAATGCCCGTGTGTGTGGTGAGACACATGGAAAGAAATGTTTCTACAATTTTCAGCTGGCCTTTGGAGCTCTGAGACCCGGCAAACTTAACACCAGCCAACGTCTGTCTAGTTCATCTGAAGTAAAGATGTACAATGCTTGATTTTTACCACCAAGAGAACTGCCCCCCCAAATCATGTTTTTCTGATTAGAAAACATAAAACACTCTGCAGCTGGAACCTGCACTTGGGTGGGTGAGAAATATTCTGCAGAGCACCTTTCACTAAGCTGGGACAGGACCCGACAGTGCTTGAAAAAAGCATATGGATACTAAAAATCCAGGATTAAATCTGCAGCTTCACCACACCCATTGCAAAAGGGTACAGGATTCTCGTATCAAGGCTGGCAGAAGTGAAATACCCTGGATTCTGGAGAGAGTGAAGAAATCTCTGTTGTAAGGACCTTCTACACTTCAATCCTCTTCCCCAAAACTTGCAGCCTACTGACTGGCATAGAATCATTGAATCGTTTAGGTTGGAAAAGACCTATAAGATCATTGAATCCAACCATTAAACCAGTATAATTCCTTCTGCAGACTTGCTGGGGGCTTTGTCCCTGGGATCTGTTCTGCTGATCCTATCACCCCATGTGATACCTCATCCATGGAATAACCTCCCAAAGAAATACACCTCTCTTACTGCCTTGAGTGCGGCAGAGTTTAGTCATTTAATCAAAGATTTATCCAACTGGTAGATATCCCTGTCCTTGAAGGAATGCATCTAAAGTCAGAGCAAATAACAGCCCTAGAATCATGACTGGCTTTTGGAATCTTTTGGTCTCGTCCAGGTCCAGCTCAAAAGTGCTTTAATTCTTTTTTGAGACTCCTCCCAGTTAAATCCTTCATTACAATGTAATTTAAGATGATCATACTTTTCCTGCAATTCCTCCCCCCACCCAACCCTCCCCCCTGCCCAGGTGTTTTAAGAATGACATTAGCTAGAAATATGCTTCTGGGGTATTTTGTGATCTTAACAGTAAGGGAATGCAAGACAAATTGCATTTCTGTAATTATGCTTTAAAAGATTACTGATGTACATATCTGAGGTCTAATTTTAGCAACTTGCAGAACTTCTAAGGGAATTCTAATACAGTAAAAAACAATTAGCATGATCAAGAGACAGCAATCCATATCACCTAAATGTCCTTAAAGAAAAAAATGGGCTGTGCATAAAAGTTGGAAACAGACTGAAAAACTGCTTCACCAGCCTGTGGATTGTATTAAACACAGCTGCCAGTGCCAGAAATGCATTGATTTTGCCACATCCCAGGCACTGTGGGTTCCAAAACAA
Source organism: Oxyruncus cristatus (assembly GCA_013399855.1). NCBI lineage: Eukaryota > Metazoa > Chordata > Aves > Passeriformes > Cotingidae > Oxyruncus > Oxyruncus cristatus. Next base: position 203,130 of record VXAY01002226.1, read on the forward strand.
AATCAAAATCCACCCTGCATCCCAGTGCAAAGGCAGCCAGGCCCAGGGGGAAAACACTGCAAAGCAGAAGAATGCAGAGAAACAGCTTTCAGTGATCCCAGACATTCCATTCTGTGGAGTGTCCCCAGGTGATTTCTAACTGCTATGGTGATGAACAGGCTGAAGGGCAACATCTCTGACATAACAAACAGAAGAAAAGAGAGCAACTAAACAAGACTGATGATCCAAATACCCAAAAAATGTAACTATAAAAGTAGCAAATTGAATGGACATAAAATGCAGGTTTCAGAGCTGAAGTCAATGCCAGGATGAGAAAGAGCTCATGAGAAGATGTCTCAACTGGGTAGATTCACCTCTGTCTGCCTACTGCACAGTTAGACAGCCCTCCAGAGCATTTGGAGAAGTAGTGACTGGTGTCAGGAAAACAGTCTGTCCTCACATTTTTATGCCTCCCACTAAAGCTGATCTGTGATCTGAAGAGAAGAGATATATCCTCTATAGTGAAAAACACTGCAATGACATAGCCCACCAGCTGAATGCCTTCTTAGAGCAATGTTAACTTGTTTGTGATTTAAGGAAGGCAGAAGTGTAGGTGTTTTGGGGATGGGGTGTGGGTTGGGAGGAGGTGGGAGAAGACTTACTGCAAACATGAACGTTTTCAGTACAAAGCTTCCTGATGGTGAACTCATGGAGCACAATAACAGAAATTTCAGGACCTAGTCTTTCTCTTCACCGGCAAACATTGCTCCTAAAAAAATTACACCTAACCAAATGCCAGAGAAGAGTCTGGATTCTTCTCATCTTTAAGATAAATGGAATCTTAAATGAGAATCAAGCGGTAGACTAGTGCAGCAACGACAAAAGCCCTGATCCAACAGTCAGGGCACACTGCTGTGCTCATGCAGGGAGTTTAATAAGTCCCCAAAGAAGCAGAGCACTCTTTTGTATACTATCAACTACAACACCAGTTAATTCCGAATTCAGCTCCACACCCCCATCATATTGGCAATAATTCAGAGTTGTTGAGACAACTTGTAAAGGGGGAAAAAAAAAGCTGTGTTTTAAACCACTGTAATTTAATGTTAGCTTTTTATGTGTCTAACATCAAAGCCTTTTTCACTTCTATTTAATCAAAATTAATCACTAAGATTACTAAAGGAATTTATGTTGAAGATTATTGAAATGAGTGTTTTATTAAAATCTGGTTTTATTAATAAAACACATTCTGGTTAAGAAATTGTGTGAGTCTGCTATTAGAGACTATTAACTGGGGACTGGGAGTTAGTCATAACAGTCATGCTGCCAGATTCTTTGACAGAAATGCACACTGGGTTTGTTTCTGCTTTTACTTTTATAAGAATATTCAAGTCAATTAGTTACCCTTGCACACTAACAGTCAGGATAAATTCTGCATGGTAAAGAAAGGAAACAAAGGGACATAGTTTTGAACAGAAAAAGGGTGATCAGTTGGAGACTCACCAGCCTGATTAGTGGTGATGCTGACAGCAGCAAATTGTCTGGAAAGCGTACTCAAGTCAGACACCCCGTTGACTGCATCAATCTCAAAGGTGTAATTGGTGTGTGCCAAAAGGTCCACTACTGTCACCGTGGTGTTGGTGAGCCCGGTCTGACGGGGTAAGAATCTCACATTGTCGCTGCAGGGCTCACACATCTTGGTGTTCCCTCCACATTTTTTGCAAATGATGTTGAAGGTGACATCTTTCCGACCTCCAGTGTCCAGGGGCCAGCTCCAGTCCAGGATAACAGACGTCTCATTGATGTTGGAGATCACGTTTCTTGGAGCAGATGGTGGTCCTGTAAAAGGAAATCAGAGGAATGAGTTTTTCTCTCTGCGAATGCTGTAAAATGAGAGTAACAAGGGCAAAAAAATACAAAATTCCAAAGCATAAATAACCAAACTCTTCCAGTTAGAGACTCTTGAAATATTCCACTAGACTACAGACCTAGACTATTAAGGACCATGTTTTCTTATAACCTCAGGGTGCAGTTGAGGATTGAGGGCTGAAAGTAGGAATTAAAAACCCTAGCTCTCCTCCTTGATGTGAGAAGATGTGAGGAAGTGGATGGTTGACTGCAGTGGGACATGGGAGAAAGCAAGCAAGCTGTTGTTGAGGTACAGATGGAGGAGCAGGAATGACAGCCCGGAGCACAATGATGCTACTCACTGGTGCAAGCCATGGATGGAGAGTCTTTCTCAGAGCGAAAGTAATTCTTTTCACACCTGCAGTTCAGAGATGCATCTTCGTAGGTAGAGCTGTGGGGAGGGCATTTGGCACACTTCACATTGCCAGCAGAGGCTTTGTAGAACCCGGGTCGACAAGCTGCAAAACAACAGGAGTGTAGTTTTTAAATTCCATGGACATCTTGATTTTAACATGTGACCACTGCCCTGGAGCATATCCATATGTGGATCACAGTTTGCAGACATTTATGGTCTAAAATTACAGGTTTTTCTCATAATGAGAGCTGATGGAAATAAAACCTCTCGGTAAAATGGAGTTCTTCATGCATTGGCTTGGATTTGGCATTTAATTTTGCCTGGAAAACAAACCAGTGCATTGCACCGCTAAGAAGAAACATTTTCTATGACTCATTTTGAGAACTTCACTTATTTTTCTTCTCTTTTGGTTAATTTACTGAAGCCTTGGCCCTATCCTGCATAAGAAGCTAACTTTATCCTCTCTCTACTGCCACGAGTTGCTAACAGGGGCACACTAATTGTAAACTATGTCTCTTTAATCCATCAGGACTAAGAAGGCAATAACCTGAATGGTGAAAGCTCTATTCCATGCATCAGGACCATGCATCAGGCTCAGAATTCTGTCAAGAATTTGCAGAAGGAGGATATTTTTAACATTAACCCAGTCCTCTAGGGATGGTGCTGGACCCACAAAAGCTGCTTCTGAAAAACTCTGGGGGGTTGTGTTTTATTTACATTGGCACACTCCCTCTGTTTTGACTCCTGTTGCATTTTAGACTGACTCAGGGCCATGTTTGCATCAGAAGAAGTAAGTTATAGAAAGGAACAATTTAGGAAATAGCTTTTTATGGAAAACCTATGTAGTGAAATAAAAGTGTTAACTTCTTTCCACCAAAATGATGTCACCATCTGAAAACAAAAAAACATTTTTAAAAAGAGATGAAAATCAGATAAGAATCAGCAGACTCTGCTGTTCAGCTCCTACTTTCCCCCGAGACAAGCATCCATCTCCCAGTGGGATTTCGGAAGCAAAAAATTCTGCCTGACATTGTTCACACACAGGTCTGTGCTCATGCCTACAAAAACCACACACTTAACAAAAAGGACCTCATCTTAGAACACATTCACCTTTTGCTACACTCTGGTTCCTCAGCTAACACTGCCTAATGCACAAGCACATCAGGAACCCCCCAGTATATTGTCATTACAAATATAATGTTAAAAAGAAGAGTAATACAAAGAAAAACATCACTTCTTTCTGTGTCTGGGCCCTAGACAGCTAAACTTAGGGACCTGTCCCTGAATTAAATGCTAATTTGAAGCCAAAAGAAGACTGGGTTTACCAGTCTCATGTAACACACTTTGCAATTTTGCTTATGGATATGAACTGATTCATAAACATGGCATAAAATCTGAGACACAAGATTATGTGGTGTTTTGTGTTCACTCATGAACTGCCAAAATAGCAAAGTCTTTGGATGGGCAAAAAGTCTGAATAAAAATATCAGCATCTTTGTAAATGATGGAGGAGACAGGGAAGCTGCAGCATTACACTGGACATTCAGCTTTCACATTATTGTCCGTGACCAAAATCCAACTGAATATCTGGATAAGGCAAATTTGTTGGCTGGTTCCTAGTGCCAAACACCTGAGTGAAACGCACTGACAAGTAGTGAGAGAACTACTCTGTCCTACTCTGAAACATCTTAATAAAGGAAATCCTCCTCCGCCTGCACTGAACACAGCGTGAGAAGCATGAAGTGTGTCCCAAGGAAGCATTAATCTCAGCCACTCTTCAGCACTTCACAGCCCCGGCTGCAGCTGCTCCCTCTGACTTCCATGCTGGCAAAGCGGCTGGGAAAGACACCTCCTGCTCCAGCTTCTCTCCTCGAGCCCTGAGGAAACTATCTTGAGTTTGAGTCTCTGAGGCACGGGCCCCAACAGGCAATCTGTGAAAGCAGAATTGCCAAAAATGACCTTGTGAGGAAGTTCCCAGAGCCCAACACCAACCTGCCTGACCTGGCACAGCCTGTCCACCTTCAGCTGGAATTTCTGCTGTTTCACTCTCCTCGAAGGCTGCAAAGGTGTTTGAGGAAATTAAGGAAGTTAAGGAAACCTAAGCCACTCTTACACACCTCTGCTAGGAGGAAATGCAGCAGGAAACAACTGGCTTTTTTTGTTGTTGTTGTTTTCCTGTTATTTTTGCAGCCTTTTATGACTCAAATCCTATTTCCTCCCAAATATTGCCCCATGATGTACCTTGAGCAAGCCTCTTTGGTGTCCCTCTGGCTGACAAAGGAACCTGCAATGATTTTACTGTCTCTGTTCCCAAGCCTAAGACAATGGGTCTGATAGAAGAGAATGGATTCCAGTCCTGTTCTTCCCAACACTAGTAACTAAGCAAACACATTAAGGAATAAACACCACACTACATCCGCCCAGCTAATTACACAGCACTTTCTCAAAAACTCATTGAAACGTACCACCAGGCATCAAACTCCAATGGTTTTGCTTCTACTTGAAGGGACACTTTCACATTTATGGGCAGGTATACAAAAGGCAAAGATGTATTTAAGAATATATACAAAAGAATTTTTTTTAATAATTGTATATGTTGGTTTAATATAACAAACAGAAGACGACTAATAACTTAAAACTGAACATTTGTAATGTGGTTGGTTTTCCTGTAAGACACAATGTCCACTGCTTATTAAGCATAATTTAGTCATAGGACTGTAACACATGAGTATTCAGTTACTGGATGGAGCTACAATAAGACTCTGTATTTGGGACACTTTCAAAGCACCTACCACCAGCATTTGAACACAGCAATGAACAATAAGTAAACAAGCTCACATAAGAAGTGGACAGATTCTGTGAAGAAGAGAATGAATCAAATTGCTCCATTAATCAGTGTCTCTTTCATCCCTCAGGTGAAAACCCACAGGCCTCATTGAAGAAAAGGTGGTGGTGGTGTGGGGAAAAAGCAAGAAGAAAGAGGTGCATGCAGGAAGCACCCTGGTAACCCGACATCAGGCTTTTTCTTTTCCAGAGGGAAAGGGATGTCATAGTTTTGCACTTCATATTTCAGTATGAAGGGATCAGTCAGGGTGAGGGCGTGAGCAGGTCAGATTCCTGCTGTCCCAGTATGCCCCAGCAAGGGCATCCCAATCTCATGTCTTCCCCTTGGGCTGTCTTGCAATTTCTGTCTTTGTCTGTCAGATCAATTTAAGATTATTCACAACTACAGCCCAAAGGAGAAAAAAAATAATGCAATCATACTTGAAACTGAAGCATGGAAAAGGAAATGCCAATGAAAAATGTTGTTGATGTACTTATTATAATTATTCTTTTCCTAGTAATTTTTTTAATTCTGATATATAAGAAAAAATAAAGCTGTTACTTCAAAATGGTGAAGTAACTTCATTTCTCTGTCAGAAAAATTGGATTACATGTACCAGTGGAAGAAAGTTTGGCTTTTTGATGTGAGTACCATGGCTTTGGTTTCAGTCAGGTTGAAAATAGCATAGAAATTAGCATAGGAACTCTTCACAGAGTCTGTAATTTCAGCACAGAAACCAGCTGCGAATAGCAGTTACTTTTTCTCAATGATTTCCTCTAAAAGCTAAGAAATTTTTCCTTCCCTCCCAAGGGGGAATGATGCAAGAGGAAGTATATGCAATGGTCCAGGAAGAAAAAAAAAAACCCTGTATCCAGTCTGATTTCAATGACCTTTATTTCAGTGCGAGGACACGATGACTTTGTCAAAGTCTGGTAAGAATTTCAGGACCGTATGAAGATGAATTTCCTTAAGCTATAACTGATGGGTCTATCTCAGTGACACAGAAAGGGGGAAGTTAGTGAACGAAAAACAAATGCATGGCAGCTAGTGATTAAAAAAATGTGACTATCTTTTCAACAGAAAAGTGAATTTAGCCTCTGCTTGACTAACCTGTTTGAGATGAAAACACGGTCCTAATTAAGGGTTAAATTATTCATTTAAATTGAAATTAATTTTAAATTAAAATATAAACCTAGTGGTAAAGAGGAGCATTTTAGTATGCAGACCCTGCAGCCCCCTACACACAGCAATATCACCAATTCCCAGCTGTAAATACCAGCTAACAACTTGAGCCTGTGCTGCCTGAGCCAATAACTTCCCAGCCCCAGAAATCCAGGCCTGACAGGCCCATCTCCCTGCACAAGGTCAAAGCAACTCTTCATTTGCAAACTGATTCACACTCTCCACTCTCGCTCTGCTTTTTGTGCTCTGAACAGAGGCAGGATGCTTTGAGGCAAGGCTTGAGTATCACAACCCTCTGGAAATGGATATCCACATCCATGACACTGGGTGTTTCAGCATCCACCAAGTGATCGGGTGTTTCCTCCCTTTGTTCCTCTGCTCTTCACTAAAACAGCCCAGGCTGAAATGCCACTGTGGCATTAATCCACAGCATTTCAGAAATAAGAGAAGTCAGTCATAAACCTGTACAGCTCACAGACAACCTTCCCTCATTGTGTTTGTTAACTAGACATGAGAGCAACCCCGGGACAAACCTCCTGTCCCCTGCAGAGAGGACAGGGAAACGTCCCCCACATGCATGGTCACTGCTGGAGGGGCTTTGCAAACTATTCCCCCAGTCACCTGTGAGAATGACATGCCAAGGAGCAGCAGCAGAGATCCATAGGCTGAACCTGCAGCCCCAGGATGACCTTTGGCTCACCCACACCCAATCCTCCATCTTTGCACTGTTCTCCAGCCCCTTTTAAAAGTGTTGCCATAGCTCTTTTTTCCTCCCTTGTTCCCTAAGGTACCCTGCTCAGGAGGAAACAATACTTTATAATGTAGGTTTACTGCAAAATCCCTCAGAGCATTAAAATCATCTTCAGGAGCTCTCATTGTTTATTAATGTATGAAAAGCCACATAATCCATAAGGTTATATGTATGTGTGTATCATCCTCTCTCACTCTCTCTCCTGGGCCTGTAGGTACCTTTTTGCGTACCAACCTAGCCCAAATAGGGTTCTAAAAATTACTGTGTATTTTTGATTCACATTTCCATTGAACTTCAGGCTCTTGTCATCAGATCCGAATAAATAGTAAGACAACATTTAAGTAAGTAGGTCTCAAAACTAAGTACTACTCCTTACAGTAGAAATAGGAATATCCCCAGAAAGAGGTAAGGATACTGACTTTCTCTCATTGCCAGTAGGGATCTATTCTGTTTGTTGAAGAAATAAAACCTCACAATTTAAAAAACCTTACAACTATTCTTTGTATTCTTACATTGCCTTCCCTGTAGTCTTCAGCACATTAAACATAATACCTGAAATAATTACAAAATAGTTGGTGATGGGAGCAGCTGTAGAAGCAACCCAGCCATTTTTCTGCCAAGTGTTATAAGTAAATCAATAAAATCTGATATTGTCTTTTCTGTACATAAGACATATCTTTTATTCTGAAAAGGCAGGCCCAAAACTAAAAGTTGCATTTTAAATACTAAAGTGAATTCCTACCACTCCTTTCATTATTAGAAAAAATAATGGAAAAATGCAACTGTTTGTAAGTTTTCTTTGCAGCAGAAACTACTGCAGAGGGAAACATGCATCATGTGTACTTCTGCATCTCTAGACTGGAAAATGCAGTAATCACAGCCAAAGCTGCTGCCAGATTTGAAGAACTACTGCAGCTGTTGGAAGAAATCAGCAATTAACAAAAAAACCTGATGCAATGTCTTTCCTATTCCAAATCAGCCTCCAATGGCAAGAGGCCAAAACCTGAGAGCTCAGGAAATCATCTCTCCCCTCTGTCCAGCCCCTCTAGCCTCTGTGCCAGCAGGGTGGACTGTGCTGTGTGGGGGGGGCAAGGAGTCAAGGCATTGTGACACTGAAATGGCTCTAGAAAAATACACTTCAGAAAGAGCCATTTTAATTTTTCACACCTGAAAGCTGCTGCTAGCACAAAAAAAAAAAAAAAAAAATCCAGTAGTGTTTAATCTTACTCATGAGTAAATTTCTGCTTTTTTCTCCCCACTTCATATTTTATAGTGATCTGTGACCTTAACATATTTTAATCAGATGCTTTTCAAATTGGCTTTACTCCCAGGTCAAGTCATTCAGCAGAAACAATTCCTGTTCTTTGTTTAATAACTGTTACTGGCAGACATATTAATTATATGTACATGAGAGATAGCGTTATCCTGCGGGAATAACACTGCACCTTTTCAACCACAGTCTATAACAGCTTCATGTTACGCCTTGCAGGCTTCTCCATCTCTTTTTCTGCAGTACATTACAGCCATGATTGCTACCAGCAACACTGTTTAAAGTGCAATGTCAAAGACAGCAGGCCTAAAACACAGCAAAGATGTTCTGCTTTGTGGGTACACAGGGACCTTGGTTCAAAATGTATTTGAGCTTCTCTGCGGGCAGTTCTGGGGAAAAGAAATGTTTCATTAGCAGGGAGACACTGAGTATTACAGATCCAGAGTTAAAGCAAAATACACAAAGCTCTACCTTAATTCCATCCATACTTAGTGAATCACTTAAACAAGTATTTGAACTGGCAATTTAATACAATAATGTTTATAAACACTAGTTTTCACTGTTCCTAAACAAGAGGTTTTCCAGAATCAAAGATGGACACACTGAGATATAGTAAGCTATCACTTTGTCAAGAAAAGAAATTCCATGTTTTGGTGTTTTGTTTTTTGTTTGGTTGGGGATTTTTTTAAACTTAATTTAGTCCATACAGAGATGAAAAATAGCTTCCTAATTCAAGAAGCATTGTGAAACCCCTCCTAAAGAAATAGCAGAAAAAAACCCCCACCAACATCAACTTGAAGAGGGAAAAAAAAAGGTTGTACAAATACACACACAAAGAATTTTAAATGATCACTCAGCAAGGATAAAAAGCAAAGAAATAATTTTTCCCTGACACAAAAATTACACTACAGGCTCCTCAAAGGCAAGCTAGACATAGAATCCCAATAGCTTCAAACAATAAATCCTCACTATTTCACCCTCACACCTATAACCTAGGTATTATTTCAAAAACCTGGAAACATAAGGTTTGATACACCTGCTAATTTAGTTTCTAACAAAGGCTAATTATGTTAGTCCTCCATTGTACTGTCCTTCATGTAGAATATCCAGTGTTTAGGGTTTTTTTTCAAGTTATTGGTCGCAATGAATTTCTCTGATATTCCACTCTAGTCTAGGTAGTCAATGGAAAGTGAAAAAATTGATATTACCTTCAGAATTGGTAGCTTTTTACCAAACCAATGTATCCTTGTTTTTCATTATAAGGCAGGGAGGCCAGCTGCTCCTGATGTGTCCTTTCTGAGCTATTCCTTACCTTACAAAGACCTATCATGAACTTATTTTCTCTGTGATGAACAAACAAACTTTTCCACCAGCTTTTATAGAAATATCTTCTAAGCCTTTGATTATACCCATCTCTGGTTCTGCAGTGTCATTTAGCAGGTGGAAAATGCTCTTATTGTTTTCATAATGTGTCTGATAAAACCAATTGATTTATATATGTGGACTACATTTTACCTCTTTCTCTCTGCCCCATTTGGGCCTCTGTTTTGTTTTTCATTTTTGCCAATCCATTGACCAAGATGTCAATGCACGTATCCCAAGCCAAAACAGTTAATTCAGATGTACAAAAGGTATATATTTTATCGCAGAGAGGGAGGAAAGGTGATTTTGTACTTACTATGGCTTAATGTTCTTTTGCAACTTGTCAGCACATACAGGAGTCTGTCGCTTGTCCCCATTTTTCAGGTGAAAAAAATTAATGCAGAACAGGCTCCAAATCCAGTGTTCTTTCTTCCAGTGACCCTCCTAATCCACATGCTGCCTGGTGGGTTGTGTGATGTTACAGAGAGCTCAGCCCAGCTCCCCGATGACACAGGTCCACTACTGCAATTAGCATGAATTAGTATTTTTGTTAGTAGTCTCAGCAGAGCTGTCAAATTAATTGGAAAAGAAATGTAACAAATGCCTTTCCCCTTAGAGATATTCTCTCAGGTCAGGGTTGAGGCATATTGCTTGAGCAGTCTGGGGGAAGCTTGTGTTCCTTCCACCCTTGCTGAGCTTGTTTGGTTGCAAAAAGCAAGGACTGTGACTTGCTGGGCTGTTAATCCAGTACCTGTCACAAGCAGCCCCCTGACATAAAAAAAGACAATCGATTTTTATGCTGGTTTTGGCTGGGGTAGAATTAGTTTTCTTCAAAGTAGCTGGTATGGGGCTGTATTTTGGGTTTGTGTTGGAAATAGTGTTGATAATTCAGGGATTTTTATAATTTTTTGCTGAACAGTGCTCGCACAGCATCAAGGCCTTTTCTGTCACTTCCTCCAACCCACCAGTGAGTGGTTTTGTTTTCCTTGTACATGGTTTTTGTTTTCCCTACTAAACTGCCTTTATCTCAACTCGCAAGTTTTCTGACTTTACTCTTAAATCCCCTCACACATCCCACAAGAGGATAGTGAGTGACTGGATGAGGAGGGGCTTAGTTTTCAGCCTGGTTTAAACCATGACAATTTTATAACACTGAAATATATCAGTTGCTGATACAGTAAGAATAAAAAGGCTCAATTAATGCCCAGTAACTAGAATATCTATACATTCATTTTTCATGAACTCTCACTTTATCATAACTCATAGTTCTTTCAGTTTATCTCTAACTTGCAGAAGTATCTAAAAGATAGCTCCCTGTTTCCCTAACTTTAATATATTTTAATATAATATGCAGATAAAGTATATATAAATATAATTTTTAATTCAGCCTCTGGAGGCTGAAAATACAGCTAGATGCATATAAGCCTCAAAGTTTAGGAAGCAAGCACTGGAGATGCTACACTGTCCTCCCTTACGAAAAACAACCACCACCACCACCACAACCCAAAAAAACCCCAAAACACAAACCAAAACCAAAAAAGGTGGGCATTTTTAAGCACTGAGATTAACAGGGAATGAAAGGCTAAAATTGTGTGGCTATGCCTCATTCAACGAGGGGCTACTGAATCCCTTACTGATAGTTTCCCTGCCAACCATTTGACATATTGCCTCTTCAATTCACTGGGAGGTGGTGCTGGGAAAGGGAAGATCTTAAGAAGAGAAATGGTGCTGCAGTGGCAGGCATTTAAACCTGTAGGAAAAAATCCCTTTGGTTTAAGCCACTGTCACAACTTGCTGACATAAGTCTGGGATATAAGTTAGTGTTTCAGAACAAAGCCATAATTTGTAACAGGGTACAAGAAACAGCCATTGCTTTGCTAATTATGCTGTTAATGCCACTTCATGGGTGCACCTATATAAGTATTTTAGCCACACTTTTAAAGCAAAATCCCAGTTCTGCCCTCTTGCCATGATCTGATTCACAACGTAAAGTGTCTCCAGACCACACAACTATACATATTCCAGTATACTGGAAGATGACTCCCTGCTACAGGGAGTCTATAGGACCTGATAGAGATGTTCTGGAGCAAAACCAGCTGAAATTGTGATGGTATTGGCACAGAGTCTTTCATACCAACTGCTTAACGCCAGAGATCTGCTCCTACTTGGCCACACTACTTGCTAATGTAGATTTAAGCCAGGAGTACCAGCCTTCAAATATATCAGTGCTGTCAGCATTGCTAAATTTGTTGGATATTTCCACAAGAACAAAGTTTGAAAAAGACCTGGTAATAGGAAGAGAGGATGATTTTATTATTTTCAAGCCATTAAACACATAAATAAAAATAAACAGACATTATTATCTGTATTTTACCATGTTTAATGGGATGTGGAACAGGCACAGAGAGGTTTCAGTGATTCCTAAAGCAGAAGACCAAAACATTGCAGCTTCCTCACTGTCAGAAAAACCGTTTCTCTTCTTTTGCCTTTTTCACTGACTATATTTTTATCCTTGCAGCAGAAAGCCTGAAAATTAAACAGTTATGGCCTCTGGGGACATCTGTGCACTGACAATCTTCTCATAGCTGAAAGGAAAAGCCCAAGGCTCTTGTAAAACTATCTAACCACTCAACTACAGTATTCATAAATTGTATGCTTTAGCAAAATTTTACCTGTTCTTCGTTGGTATTTTTTTCCCTTTTTAAAAAAAAAAAAAATCTTACTTAACATGCATTTTCTGTACATGTATTAAAAAAAACTCTGGCTTTGCAGGGTAAGCAATTACCTACTGAACAAAAACCCAATTAAATGTAAATTTAAAAAAATATCCCACAGTTCAGCATTTTTACTCACTAGCCTGATACCTGTGTGAATCCAAGGGGAGTATAATCTCAGCTGTTTAGAAAACAAAGAATCTGATGTATTGCATTTTACAGGGTATTTGCTACAGAATTACATCTTTCCTTGCAGAGGGAAAGCTTTAAAAAGAGTAACAAAAGCAAGAACTCAATATTCTCCAACAGCATTCACTTTGCAATGCAGAAAATTCATCAGAAGGGAGAGGAAACTAAGTTTCCAGTATTGTGTTCTCTAAAAAAAATGATATTGTGTGGTAGTATAAAATGCCACATGTTCAATTAACACTTTTCAATTCCACTGAAGCTCAACACTAGCAGCAAGTTAATACTACTGGATTTTATGAGGAAAATAATCAAAGAACAGCATTACAATATATATCATGACTCTGCATTATGTTTTACACGGAAGCTTTTGCTGCATAGACATCGTGCCATTTTCTCAATGAGGGAACAATGCTGGAAACACAATGAATTTAACTACAACATTGTTTTTAATATTCATTTTTTTTTTCACTTCTTGTTTTAACATTCAAAAGCAGAAACCAAGGAGGATGAAAGGACACATAAAAAACCTCAAAAGCTGAAAGCGTTTAGGCAAATCCACCATGACATATGAAATTCTTCATCTATCAGTACCAATTGATGCAGAATAGGGACTATGGTGGTTTTTACCCTACTACAAATATTCCCAGCTATTCCCACTGGAATCCTTTGGAGCTACGAGGTTTGAGCCATGGACTCTGCAGCTGAGCTGGAATGATTTTTCTACTTTATCCTGGAAATAGGGAAGTCAAATTACACCTGGTTACTTTGCTTAGTAAAACTCTAATCACAGATCTCTTTCTAAAAGACCTATTTTAGTTTTTCTGACCAAAATCATGCAATAAAACTAATGGCACATCTGAAAAAGAAGTAAATTATATGCTAGGATATTGAACCAAAATTGAATCTAACTGGGTCAGGGCAGTCCTTTGTTGTCTAGATTATAAGTGATATACCACCACACTGATGTATATAAAACACAGGAAATTGTTGCATAGTAATAGAACAGTGGTTTAATCAGCCATCTGAAGGATAGCCAATATATTCAAGCACAGGCATATTTTGATCTGTAATGAAAGTCCGACATTTTATCATATAATAAAGTCTTTTAAATCTTCTATTGTGTGCAAAAACTACAACAAGTTACAGACAGAGTAGAGAAAATCTCAAGACAATGAAAAAGGTTTTCTTCTTTCTAGGCTCTACCCATAGCAATAGGTAGTAAAGATGGGCAACACCAATATTTATTTAACATGGAGTATACAGTGCATTTCTGACAACAACAAAGGTTATGTTGTTCAACAAATACAGAGAAGCTAATTTCTCCAGGGAAAACAATCAAGTCAGGAAAGCCTGTTCTTGAAAAATTAACTGAAATAATTTTCTGCTTGACTTTGACCACTAGTTTCCAGCACACACAATATTGAGAGCTTTTTGTCACTAACTACTACACTTGAAAAAATGGCCAGCTCAACATACAGCAGTCAATATCACTGGGCATCCAGCATGAAACTCCCCTTTCAGACCCTATTCCTTAAATCAGAACCATGCTAAGATAAAATGAAGGTAATACTGTTGCTTGCTCTGAAGAAAAGATCCCAAGCTACACAAGACACTATTGTTTTTATAACAAACAAGATATAAAACCCAGAGACAAATGAGACCCTAAGAAGCCCTGCTGACACAGAGAGGAGAACAGGAAAAAGGTTTGTTCGTGACTAGGTGGTTACACCTCACATTCACTGGTAAACGTGCATTTCTGAGAACCCAGGATGGAGAGACCAAACTCTACACTGGATGTAAAGGCTTTGCAGATTGATTACAGATCCCATAGAAGCTTTCCAACCCTGTGCTAGGATGTTATGTGTACCATAGGTGGACCTGGACTCCCAAGGAAACCTGCTACTTGGGTATTGCTTGTCCAGAGCCTTCACAAGGATTCAGGATGGGATAACACTGGACTAGAGGTTACTTAAACTGTGTCTTTTTGCAAAGCCACGCTTCAGCAGACCACAAACTCTCATTTCACCACCAAAACCACAGGATAAAGTGTGTATCTCAGTTGAAAACATTCCATATACACTTTTTCTCCTATTTAAGGCTCTGTGTTTCACACAGAGGAATCCAGTCAGTTGAAGCATAATAGACACCTCATAACAACAGATACAAACACATTCATAAACATGCTCTGAGCCCATAATAAACCTCAGTGTCCATGTAAGTCAGTAAAGCTTTTATACATTCTTTTTAACTTGCTCCTCTCCTTGCTGCCTGTCCTGCATGTCAAGTTAGAAGTACATAACAAGTGATTACCATAGGCAAGTGTAACTGTGTTTTGAAGGTACTGTCAAAATGTATTAGTGAAACGTCCTATTATAGCCTAACTAATCTGAAATGATCTTCCATGGACATGAATGTCACCAATACTGTGGTCTGCTGTCCTGACATCATCTATGACAGCTTCCCAGAGTTACAAATCTGGCACTGCAGATCCAAAACCGTGCCACAGCAGCTGATTAAGCACTCACATCCCCACTTGGTGCCAGGAAAATGGCACACACAGCCCTTCATTTTAGCTTGATCCCACCTTATAAGTTAACTGTGCAGTGAAGCTCTTCAGGACTGCCTTCAGCGCTGATGAAATACCCTTGTCTGAGCAAGGCATGGCCAGAAATGCGAGGGCAGGTATAAGGACAGACAGTTTCCTCCAGCAGCATCACAAAGTTCTCTGTGCCACTTGGGACAGGGGTCATGAGCTGCTGTGTTCAGGTCCAGCTGTGTGAACTGGGACACTGATTTGCACTGACCAGTCACTTCCAGATACAACCATAATTCACTTTCTAACTGTTCCCTAACAAGGAAAACTTTTCTTCTACTTTAGGATTCACGGTTAAAGAATGTTTTGCTCTTTTCTCACTTCTTGGTTGCAGTGAACATTCGTTAAAAGCATGTCCAGCAAACACTTGAAGCAGTCTAGCAGCAACTACCCTTGTTATTCCTAACGAATAATGTAACTCAAGAGCTATAACACAACTGATTTAATAGCTGTCAACAGTCCCAGTTTAGAAAAGAGTGATGCAATACTTGTAAACTGCCCTTGAATCATATTAATCCTCCCTGTTACTCCCCAAGCAGTTGGAATGTTACTGCCCTGCTCTGTTGCACCCTCCTTCTGCTTTGCTTTATCTGTGGCAGTGGTTCTTCTCATGACAGACGAGAATGACTCCTTAACTTTTCAGAAGTTACTCACAGACTGACACTACCATGATCACTCCCACCCAGTTTAACAGATGTCCACTTCCAATGTTCAGAAGCACAGATTAAATTCAAGGGATGACTTTGGGGAAGAAGAAAGACCAGTTCCCAGAGCTGGCTCTTCTAATGAGCAGAGGGACACGTGGAGCACTTTCTGTACACCTTAAGATTCTTTCACTGGGAATCTGCAGGGGGAAAAACAACTATCTAAAATCCACCAGAAGAAATATTAAGGTGCCTAGTGGGCAGGGACAGAATGTTCAGACTTCTGGATTGCAGGATGATTTGTACTTCTCAGTCTTTGTATATCTGCACTACTGACAGTCCTGAAAAGAAACGTACTTTCAGACAGGTGACTTCTTAGAGAATTGAAACTCATTTTACCAATTCTTGAAAATATCAGTTTTTAATATCTACATTATAAAATCCTAGATTGGCACTTAATACCGAAAACCTCCTGCTGCCCCCTGTTTCATGCACTCTCCAATGACTCCAATAAGATATGGATATTTTTATCTCATTCTTCTTACAGAATTGTTTCTGCATCTTTTACAACTACGGCACAACAAAGAACAGGAGTTAGGGCTCAGCTGGTAGTAAAGGACAGTGTTCTATTAAAAACCATCTTTCTTCTCAAACGCTTGGCTTTACAATGTGACCACCTCAGGGGGATGGCAACCTGATTATAACCTCTGCAACAGCGTAACAATACTTCCAAAGTGGTGGGGGAAGGAAAATAAAACTCTCAGAAAATAGGATGTTTATCCATGGTGGATTCATTGTGTATGGCCAATGACAGACCATTTTAAGCAAGCTGTGACAGCAGCAATCACCGAGCAAACCCAAGCCATTTTGGCCTTTGCATCTGAAACGTGGGAAAGACTACAATAGAGCCCCCTCCCCATTTTTTTTCTATCCTGGACTACTTCAGGTTTTCTCACAGAGAACTTTTACCAAGAAAAGGTTTACAGAAGAAACTTGTGGCCCTTTCTAGGGCCACTTTTGATGAGGTAATTTCTGTCCTAGAAAAGCTTTGTACAATCAAAACAATTTGAAAATTAAGCCCGTAAACAAATATCAAGTCAAATTTTCTACTGGGCGTAAACAGAGGTAAGGAAATGTTTAAGGAGATAAAGAAAACATTGCAAAGGAGTGTTGAGGTAGTAGGCTTATTTGAAAATAATAGTAATTAAATGGATAAAATGCTAATTAAAATTTTTTAGAGTCTCCTCCTATTGTTGTTTTGTGATTATTTTCTACTAAGATACCACAGTCCAAGTAAAAAGGAGAAGTAAAACGTAATACCTTTCCTATTATACAGGGGGAAAAAATAGGTTGTTATTTTCCTAGCCAAATATTCTATGAATTCCAGATCACTAAAATAACTTGGTTTCATAAGAGATCTTGAAACCGGTCCAGCTTAAGCAAGAAAAGATTTGGCCTGGATGAGCAGAATCCATGAGATTATTCAGTCTTTATATCCACTAAATTTAACATTGGCTCTTTGGGGATGGACTCCCAGAGATGAGACAGAAAAGAGCCAGTTAAACACTGCCAAGTTCAGTGGTGAAAAACTTGGAGTGACAGCCTGGTTATCTAATTGTCAGCAGCAGGCAGCAGCAGTTTTTAAGTAGCAAATTAATATGTTCAGGGGTTATGCAAAACAGGAATAATTTACAACGAATTGGTATCAGGAGCAGGTTTAATCAGCCATAATCTGAAAATTCTGAATTCCCATTAAAATAAATTGGAATTGCATTTGCTTCCACGTAGCCTGATTTTGACAGCAGAAATCTTGAGTAGTGGAAACAGATTAGTAGAAGCTTGGATTTATCTACAGACTTTTTCTCTCTAATTATATATTCGAGACTGGGAAAATTAGTATATGGAGTAAGAGAAAAAGTTATTAAAAAGTTTCTATACAGGCCAGTTTTTTGCCCACATATGGAAAACCCAGTTCAACTCTGAGCCCAAGAGACTCCAGATCAGCTACTGAAGCAGTGACTAAGTTCAGAGGCAGATAAAGAGAACAGAAAATACAAAAGAAGAAACCGGGGGAATAAAACCAACCCTCTCCTCTGGAAAGTTTTTTTTCCAGGAGTGGCACCAGTGAAAGGGAACATGATCAGATTATAAAAGATAAATAACCAGTCAGCATGAGAGAAGCAGTTAAAATTGATCTTGCCCCTGGGGTGAGACTGAAAGTCCCCTCAAAGTCTCACTTCAGTAGCCCTGCAGGAAGGTCCTTCCTTACTCTCTCTCACCTCAAGGGCCAGGAACTTCTTGGATGGGCCTTTAAAACCCATGAAAAAGTCCTTCTGCATTAACAGATATTCGCAAATAGAAAAACAGGCCACAGAACAAGAGCCCAGGATTGATCACTCTGAGAAAGAGAACACAGGACTAGAAAACCACTCTCCTCTGTTCATTCTACCAGGACCCCACCTGTGGTAGTTCCTAGATTTCACAGAATTACAGTAAAATTGGATAAGGTGTATTTTTATCTTTCAGCAATCGCTATAGAAAACTCTGTGTATAGATATTTTTCTTAGCTATACCTTCATTCTTTTATCTGAAGCTTTGCAGTTTTATAGTTGGCAATAAGATATGATCACTCCTCCTCTGCAGCAGCTGAAACATAGTTCTAATGGACACATAACAAGAAGTGCTTTTTAAATGTCATGTTTGTTTGGTTTTTGGTAACTTCTGGTGAAAGATGGACCACCTAAACATGTGCATGTACCTATTTAGGTCCATGACTGTAAATCTCTCTGCACATCTTTTGCTTTACAGCTGTTTCTATCAGTTTATCTCAAATGGCTTCTTAATCAATTCTGGTTAAAACAAAATTAGCCTGAAATTAAGCCAGAATCTATACAAGAGTAGCACTAGCGTAAAGAAATCAATTTTAACAACCACTTCATCTAAAGCTAGAAAGTTTGCTGATGCAAACTTTATTAAATTTATTATGTTAAGAATATAAGAAGAAACCCAAGTAAGACTTTCTTAGAACAATGTCCCCATATGTGTTAGCAAGTATCTCGTTAAGCTGCTCTCACTAATCAGGGCATCAGCATATCTAACAGAAAAACTGATGTGAGCCAACAGGACTCCCTGGTAAACACAGATAACAATCTGTGCTCAAATACACATTGCAAAATGATTGATTCCGGCATTTCTGAAATTTCTGTGGGAAAATCTTAGCACACACTGGAAAGAGGCCAAAAACATAAAAAAAATTACAGCAGTAGTTTAATTATTTAGTTTCTAAATTTTAGGACAGGACTGTTGAGTCTCATCCTATTTTTAATTTTCCTCAGAGGTGATGGCTAAGAAGGATTTCCCAGTTGTACGAATGAGACTTTCATCTTCACAGCTGCCCCAAAAGTACAACTTCCATCCATCCAGCATTCTCATTTTGAAGTTGCTTTACTCACTGCTTTATTTTTCTTTATTATGAAATTTGGTGAATGTAGCTCTAAGATAACTTCCAATTTGGACAATGATTGATTTCTGTTAATTGACTGAGGATTCAAATGGCTCTTGTTAATTGATATTTGCTCAGAGCAATATAAATATACATTTACCTATTATGTATAAGTACATATTACATGTACAGATAAGGAGAAATTTATAGGAGCTAATAAATTAATGCAGTAACATTAGTTGTGGAAATTTCTTATGAGGGAGAACAATGAATATATTCCATTGTTTACTGTTTTATAATTACAATAAATCCCAGAAACATAACACAGATATTTTCAGCATTTGTATGTTGATTTCCTTTAGCTATATGCCGTTTAATTAAGCTAAAAATGCAATGCAAAGCCCCTTCATTATCCTTACCACTAATTTTCTGATTAAGATCTAACATAGAAGAAAGATAACAGCAACATTCCCTGATTTATTTTGGTGGTGAACTTTGGTGTTCATAATGGATGAGAGAATTAAAAGGAAAAAAAAAAAAAGAACAACAAAGAGAAAAAAAAGGAAAATAGTTTTGGAACAACACTGCCAAAATACAGAATTAGAACCTGCACAGGATATATTTTCTGAGATAAAGCAGTAAGCTGGTAGAACAAGCACATGAATTGACTAATGTGAAAATAAATGCAACCACATTCAGAGACATACTGGAATGTCATCAAGGCAGTCTCTGGATTCTCCAAGGACCCCTAAGCAACTCCAAGGATATTACCCATCCCCATAAAATGTTCTGGGCTAATGCTATTGCAGATGTGGCAAATACAGTTGACAAGACTAGATAAATGGATTTAAAGCTTCAGTCACTCCATATGTGGCATTTCAGAGAAATCAAGGGTGCACAGAGAAGGATGAGCTAACCAAAAGCAGACAGTACTAAACGAAGGCCATAAATAGCTGTGCAATAGGATAATTCTGCAAAGAAAAAGCCAATAGCGGGTCCGTATGTTGAATGATGTGTTGCTTCAAGATCATGTTTTTGAACTTCATGGAATAGCAATAGCGAAGCTACAACCAGAGAATCTTACATTCCTTTCCAAACTTTAAAAAAATACCATTGTCTTAAGAAGAAGATGGTGACATTTCTGTTTTGGAGCTGAAGAGCACATTTAATTTGGTCCATCCACCTGGTACCTGGTGGTGAAGTGCATGTGTACAGTGTTTCAATGAAAAAAGCCCACCAACTCTGTCCAGAACAGTACCCAGAAAGTGTCAGTAAACGAAATGCTGTATTTATGTAGAAAGTCTAATTTTTTAAAAGTGGTTTCACTGGCTAACCAGGAAAACACTGCTAAAACACAGCTAAAATTTAAACTTACATTAACTTAAAACACAGCTAAAATTTAATATTATTGACAAAAGCCTAGGAAGCATTCATAAAAAGTGAGGCAAGTGAAAGGGAAAAATGCCTGTAGTCAAGAAATTAAAGCTAACATCTTAAAAGATGAAAAAGAAACTACTAAAAACAAATAGTGTAATGATTTGGCAAAGGAGATTCTGAGATCACCATTTCAAACAGGGGTTTCAAGGCTGAATGTCAGAAAGAACTACTGTCCTGTAATAACACAAACCTAACTACAAAATTACTCCAGAAGCTCTTTTTTAAGCCCTAATATCTCTGAATCTTACTTTCAACCTTTGCCAGGACGTGATTTTGTTATAAACAAAAGAGCGTAATGACCTTGCTCCCTGTCAGCCACTAGACAGACAAGTGTGAGCACCAAACACTGAGACACAGTTACGACCCACATCTTGAGAACACGTGTTCTGGGACCTTGCACAGTGTAATTTCAGTGACTTGAACAGCTTTGTTCTTACCAGCTAAATCTCAAGTGTCTTGGCAGAGTGGTTGAGAAACGCTGTTGCAGCACTTCCCTGCCCTAATCCTGGCAGGAGCTGCTGTTGTTAATCTTTTGCTTTCCTAAGAACTAAATTCATTATTATTTTCAATAGGCATGGCAGATGCTGAACTGGTGCTATTCATGCATCCACAGAGCAATGAAGGGCCCTCCTTTTGCCCAAGTGATGCAACTGCATTGAAAGTTAATATCCTTCAATCATGCCCTTTAATCTTCATATTATCATAAATAAGATGTTTTGGACTCTTGTTAAAAAAAACAAAACAGTGTAGTTAGAAAAATATTTTAAAGGTAGATTTCAGACTGAGCAAAGCATTAGCTCCTGTCTACTATTCATATTTTCAGAGAAGACAGTGAGATGCTTCAGTCTTAACTTCTAATATTAAATCAGATAAAAACAAGAGAAAAAAAAGTTGCAAGAACAAAACAAATAAATACTGTGACAGAGTCACGTGAATTACAGCAGAAATATTTCATTTCTCGTTATTTGTTTTGTTGGCTGTGGACAGTTAAAAGAAGTTCTCTCCCTTTCTCCGATTACTTGGTTTGTGTGTTTTGTAATCCTAAAGAAAGCTGCCAAGGTAGCAGCACAGGCAACCCCAAACCCTTTACTTAGAGCTCTATCACAAACAACCCAAGTTAAATTCCCTCCTTTTAATTATCATTCTCAGTAAAGACTGAGAAAACTAATTTCCCTTTTGACATAGTAAACCCTTATTACATTGCTGCTGTACTTTAGGAAGAGGCCTCTATGATGACACCAATTCCCATTTTAAAAATAAAGTAGTAAATAAAGCCATTACTCGCTGCCTCATGACAAGCATATCTCTTGTTTCCTCTGAACTGATGCACTGTCTTTTTTGTGGTAGTAAAAAATGAACAAATGTTCCAAAAAAAATGGAGGCATTTTACCCTTTAGACATGGGAAAAGGAACATCTTAGTGTACCCACATCATAGTTATCCTAAAACTTTAGAAACATGGAGTCTGGAAATTCTACCTTCTGCCTCTATAAAAAGTTGGGCAAACACTCTACCATAGGAAGATTTCTTTTATATTTATGAAGCGTTAGTAGGGACCTGCTGGAAATTCAGATAAACAGCCATTTTGGTACTTTGACACTGATGTCTTCCTTTAATTAGGTGTTTTTCTCATGCTAGTAGGTAGCATCCTCTTGAGACTGGTGTTTCACTGTCTCTGTGGCCTTTGGATTGATGAAGCCACTATTTGATGAATATCTGGCCCAAAATGCTCTTTTGATATTTCTTGTTTCCCATGTCACCTTTCCAAAGCTCAGCACACCTTTCTGAGTTTCATCCTCACATGCTGAGCACTATTTTAATCGAAGATCAAAAGCTTCACAGATCCAGTGCTGCCCTTTGACTTCCAAAAAGCCTACATGGAACAGGCAAAAGGCATTTTGAAGGGAGACACCAACTTGCATCAAACAGTAATGAGTTGCTGCCCATTACTGTCCAGTTTGCACAAAAACACAGAGTGAGTGATCAGCAAGACAAAAATGCAGTTCAGCTTACTGTGTGTGCCATTTAACCACGCTTTTATTTCAAATATCGGTCAAATAATGAAAAAAAAAGGACAAAAAACCAAAGAAAAACTCTGCAACTTGCCAAACTGCTGCTGAATACTCAGCCCAGGAGCACTGCAGGTCTTGTCCCTTCCGAATTGGCTTAGCTGGATCCTGTGCAGGATTTGGAGTTCAAAATATATCTTTCCTTGTAACAGCCAAAAGCAGGAGCTACCACAAATAAAGTGTTGTACTCAGGTGGTCGGAAACATGTATGACTGGAGTCAGAGGGCTGCAAGGAAGAGGGTCAGCTAAAAACTGAAGGGTCAGTTGCTGCCTTCATAGTTCCCAGCTCAGCAAGCAGTGGAAGAACATCTCATACTGAAAACCTGCTTTTCTAAGAGGCAGAAATGCCAGGATTAGGGTTTCTAATCTTTCTAATTTTTATTTTTTAGGATAAATGAAAGGGTTAAAACTACACATGGAAGTAGTTCTTTTTACGGGATTTCTTGTGGCAAATAAATTAACACTACTTGGAGTGCTGAATGGTGCTATAGGATAACCAGAGTAATTAAAACAGGATAAAAAAAAATAAAAGGGAAATTTCACAAGGCTTTCCTTCATATAGCTCATTAACTCAAGCACTGGCAGGTGCCAGTATTAATTCTTCAGCTCCCTCTTCTTTATTTAGTTTCAGAAATAAGCCTGACTAAACACAGTTGAAAAGAAGCAATGGTGCAGGCTGCAAAGGCTTTGTAATTAGCACTGGAGAGAAACAGATGAGAAAGTGCTGACTACATATTACAGCATTTGAGATCACACTACACCAAAAAAGCTGCCCAACCTCTCGTGTACAGCAGAGAGAGAAAACCAGCAAACTTTGTAACAAAACATTAGTGCTGAGTGAAAAGAGCACTCCCTGATTTATTTCTGCATAAATCAATTAAAAATACTCATCTCCTCATAGAGCAGAGGGGCCTGAAGTGACAGCAAGTCTCTACATCCACCTAGGACCAAAAAAAAACACCCCAAACCCAAAAATCCATCAGATGCTATGCCTGTGGTTCAGCCTGGCTGTCAGCACATTTTTTAAGATTTCACTGCCAGCCATCTCCAATTTATCTCCACTGACTGGGCACTGACACTGTCATAGGGCAGATTGTAAACCTGCTCAAAATACATCAAACAACAAGAAGTTCATCAGGAGAAGAGATGTTTCCATATATCATGCCAGCTGGGCACCCATGTCACATAAATCAGCTCAAACTTTTAGCCACGCACAACGAAGTTCCTTTCTTTTTGCTGTCAGGAAGAGACAGAGTTATAAAGTGCAGGAAATGATCCTTGCACGTAATCTCATGCAGCACTGCACTTCTAGGTCCTCGGTGGTTTAATAATAGCTCTTCAGCCTAAGTACCTAAGTTGCCTAAAAGGTATCTTCAATGTGCAATCTTGTACTGATCTCATTATTCAAATATGCTGTAAAAAATTCCATTGTTTCCTCCCTTTTCTTCCAGGCTTGGGCTTTTGTTCAGGACTAAAAGTGCATTTATGAAATTTCCTTAAGCATCTCTGCATATACACCAAACTATTCTACATAATTAGGTTCTGTGGCTTTAGAACATCAAGATTTTTCTCCAAGCCAGGCCTCAGGAATGCCAAAGAAAACAGTTTTTTGTGTAGCTGGGATGTTTGCAAGTGCTCTCTCCTTCAGAAAAAGTAAGGATTAGTCTTCTCAAAATTATGTGCCCAGTGACTTTGAACATTAGAGATAAACTGCCAAAGGCATCTACTCATAACATGGGACCAACCAGGCATTGGTTTGCTCACCATAACATAAATAAAAATAAATAAATAAATAAATAAAATTATAAATAAAATAAATATAGAAAAAAACCCCACACCTACAAAACCAACTGCAACAAAAGTGAGTCCATCGTTGCCACTGATTCAGTCCTGGGCGTGCCACCTGGTTTCACCCATTTTCCCAGCTTTGAAGTAAGGCCTTCAGATGCCTCTGAGAAGTTATGTCCTGTTAGCGGAAGGCTTTAGAATTCCTAATATTGAAAGAGTTTGTCTGTGACAAATCTTCCTTGTGCCTAAGGTGCTTGTTAAGCTTCTGACTTTTTCAAGAGTAGTTTGATCTATTTTAACTCTGCTGGTCTTTACACACTGAATTACATTCACTTGCATGGTCAAATGACACAAATGGGATATTCTCATGGATGATGCAAAAAGGATATATTCCTTCTGCTTTTTATCACTTTGAAAAGTTTAGGAAATGTGCAGCACCCCAGGTCACAGACAACCAGGATTCCAAAAATTTAGCCTCCAAAGCAAAAACTTGCGCTGCTAGACTACATTCTATCTCACATTATATTCCTTGAAAAGCAAAAGCATTACCAAATTCCTGTGGCCAGAAGTTGAACTTTGAGAGAAGACATTACGCTTTTATATAAAAATAACTCTACTGAACCCCACCCGGTCATATACCAAAAAAATGCTGAAATATATTTAAAAAAATTTACAGATAAAATATTCAAGTGCAAACCCCAAAACCTACCACGTACATGTCAGTACCAAAAATTCCCTAATACCAAAACATCATCCTAACTTTGTCAGATGTATAAAACAACAGCATTTTTCCTCCATTAATGATGGGCACATCTTTCATAGCCAGTCAGGAGGTAAGAGGCATCTCATTAATAATATACTTTTCATTCTAAACATGTGCCTAAATGGATGGCAAATGCAATTTCTGGGCAGGTTAAGTATTTAACTCATAACATGCCTTCTACGACACAAATGAAGTCCTGTGGTACCCTGTTGGCATTTACAGACAGCCCTTTCCACAGACCATCCGACACAGCTGTGGAGCATCTGAAGTGCAGCATCCTGAAGCACTTGTGTGCAGGCAAACACAGTGGTTCTTACACAATGAACACCATTACGTTAATGAATGCTTGCACCAGCAACATTTTTCCTACAAGGAACTGAGAGACAAACAAAAACTTGCACTTAAAAAGACCTACATCTGTAATGGAACAATGCTTTAGTATCACAAGTCTGAAAGGATGTTTGCTACTAAATACTGCTTTTGTAAGCCTTTTGCATTCCTGCAAGAACATCAAACACACACTGTGGTAGTTACAATCATATAACTATAAAGTTAGAGGGGGCTTAGAAACCTGTTCCAACACTGTAAATTATACAGGGTAAGTCTGGGATTTTTGACCAGCTCTTGAGTATTATCTCCTTTATAAGGATGGAAACCTGCAAAACTACATCAATATTGGATCCTTTGCCCCTTGAAGCACAGAGATTCTCTATTAGAGAGCAAAGGAAAGGATCCTGCCCTGCTCTGGTTTCTGAGCAAGGTTTGGGCTCAGCCAAAGTCTCGAGAAGGATGTGAGGATGTGCTTTTTCTGATGTCACAGCACTACAGTTTGGGCATGTGCTCATCCAATTCAGTTCTAGTTGGATCTCTCTTCAGGACACTGTTCCAGCCTTGCACCCAGCAAGCCATAAACCCTGTTCCACATAATTAGCAGCTTGTTAAAACTAAGTCCATGCCAAATTATTTCCTCGGAGAGGTCACTCCCCAACCTGTAATCCAACATCATCTACTCATATTGATCAGGTCTAGCAAAAAAAACCTGCTTGGCTTCTCCTGTCAGAGCTAAAGCACTGAAGCTGTCAAGATACTGAGATCTTGCAAGGCACACAAAAATCATCACTGCTTGAAGCCCAGCTACCACAGATAGAGTTCTTTAAACTACAATAATTAGTCCCAGAGTCATGCCAAACTTGCTCTAAAGAATACAGATGGAGTATTATAAATCATACAAGCATAGTTTCAAAATCTATAATTCATCTCAACTGGAAGTTAAAAGAATGATTCCTCAACAGTACAACAAATACTTTAACATTTTGGCTTCTGAAAATGCACATAACACCTGCCCAAACACAGCTCTTTCTTGAATCATGGCCATTTTAAGGAGTTACATGAGGGAGTTGGTGCCAGGACAACTGGCACATTTGCATTTCATGCAAACCACTTGTGCTAAGAATATGCTCAAAAAAAAAAAAAAAAGAAAGAAAAGCAAAAATAGAGAGAAAAGAAGCAACTCATCATTACACATTAAATTACATGGCATTCAGTCTCACCACAATTAATGTGGACGTTGCTTGGTACCACAGACAGGGAACTGAGGAAGAGACAGGGTGATTCAGCTCCCAAAAGGATCTAAAAGAACCATAAACTTAACCACACAAATATCAGGGATTTAACTATGAGACTACAACTTCTCACCTCTAAAAGAGGGGAAAAAAAAAAAGATACAATAAGGCCCTTGTTAAACTGATCACCTACTTAGCCATAATAAACATAAATATTTACATATGTATTTTCCCCCAAAACTTAATCTGTGACAACACTTCACATTAGAATCTTGTACAAACCACTTCAGAAAAACAAAACACAAAAGATTTTACTGTTTCATGAGTGGAAAATACTAATCCCAACCATATTAAATTACAAAGGATGGTCTTATATCGAGCAAGATGCCAGAACCAAATATTTAAATTTATCAAAAAAATGCCTGGAGAGATGTTAAGACAACTTTCCTACATTCCAAGAAAAGTCTTAAGAAATTTACAACCAGACAACAGTGAAAACTACTTTCTGCTAAGCTTTTTCTTTTGAGCTCCTGCGGGATAAACTGGGAACTAAACTGGGAGGGTATGTTGAAAATAAACTCTATTCATATAAATAAACTTTCCAATTAATTAAAAACTGCTATTGTTCAACTCAACTGTTATTCACAATTGTGGTGGTCTTCCCATTATAAAACTAAAACCAGGATTTGAGCAAAAAAATAAACACCAACACCAAAACCCCAACTGTACAATGACTTAAAAAGCAACCTCCTTGCTCTTCTGGAGTATTTTATCAATGTTAGGACTTACTGAAAACAAGACTATCACGGTTCTTGTTTACAGACAAAGTTAGAAGTTTAAAAATATTTTAATAGCTTTTATTTCAATTACTTTTTCAATTTCAAACCATTACAGAGCATCATTGGAGAAGGAACACAGATGTAAAAAAGAAGCTACACTGGGTACTCAGAAATTCATGGAGGTGAAACTGCAGCTTATCTCACATCACTAACAGTCCTCTCATGTCCATGTTAGTCATCTTACAGCTTTTATCTTGAGAACATCATCTGCAAAAACAAGCCTATTGGGAGACTTAGTAACAAGAAACTTTCTTTTTAGTTGGTAATTGAGAAAATGGAACACCAAAAGAAAACTTGGCACACCAAGTTAGAAGCCAACCATAAAAAGCAACCATTCTGTTTCCTCTATCTGTCTTTCTCCTGAGTTTTCACAGTGTGTTCAGTCATCAAAGTCCCTCTAAGGCAGAACAACTTCAACAAAAGCCAGTGTAACTGCCCTCTTAAAAAAGCAAAAGAATATCAAAGTCAGACCGACACTCTATCAAGAAACACCTTTCCCAAAATTGTATAGTACATACAAAAAATGGAAATGGTACTCTAGTTAAGCTTTCTAACTTTCCAATTTTAAAATGAAACATCAATTACTAGTCAATCTTATTCATTTGTTACAAGACATTAATGGAAGATTTATTAGGATATTGAAATCCTAAGGTGTTTTATTATATAACTAAGAAATAAATTTGGGAACAATTTCAAGTAAATAACTTATAGGAGTACTGGGTTCCACGTATAATTTTGGAGTAGACACTTTCTGCTAAAAAAAAAATAAATCAAAAAAGTGTCATAATCCTTAGAAGCTCCATTTATCAGTAAGTTAATCACAGAATCATACAAAATCACAGAATGGGTGTGTTTGGAAAGGATCACAGTGGGTCATCTGGTCCAACCTCCCTGCTCCAGCAGGGTCATCCCAGAGCACACGCCACAGCATTGTGTCCATATGGTTCTGGAATGTCTCTGGTGAGTGAGACTCCACACTCTCTCTGGGCAGTCTCTTCCAGTGTGTGGTCACTCATACAGTAAAGAAGTTCTTCCTGCTCTGCTCATTATTTAGGAAAGATAAAACAGTGTATCTTCATGTCTAAATACTATTTTATCAGCATATATAACACATGAATCTGAATGCTTGGAAGGGAGTGATATCAGATACACAGTACTGAGGGAACACCCAGATTTTTACCAGATCAGAAGACCACAACCCAGAATACTAGGTTTTAACACTCACAGCAGCACTCCTGGGCATCTTCATATCCATGGTATCTCCACTGCTCCCTCTAAAACACAGTGAGATTGTGCCACATGTTGTAGAAGGCCAACTGCCTGCCTCTCTCAAATCTGTGTCAACAGATTCACTTCTTATCTGTAGCTTTTGAGAAAAAAACATAGTTCAGCTGCCTCAATAGATATCTTAAGGCAAATAAATTTACAGGGAGGTCAGAAATGGAATGATGCTCATTACAGACCATCAGTGAAGAAGAAGCAATACTTATAGTTACTTGTCAGTTGAGAAGAAAGAGCCCATCATGGCACTGAAGATGGAATGCTCATCAAAGCAGCAACAGGACTGCTTGGATGCCAAGCACCCTGGGTGTGAGATGAGGCTTTAAAATTTGAAACAAGGCCACAGGCAAGGAAATGGGAAGAGTACAAATAATATTACTTTGCATTTTCTGCCACCTTTCATCTGTGTGTCTTAGAGACACACAAGATGAAAGCACAAGGGGCTATTTGCTTTATTGTGTTTCTGTGGGAGCTGAAACATCACATGGATGAATAATGTGTCTGAGGTTATGCACCAAGTTAAAGATGGATTCAAGAAGCCTCTGTTTCTACTTGCCAGCTGCAACTTGTCTTTTCACCACCTTCTCCTTTTTATCACTTCTACATGTTAGAGCTAAAACTGGGTTTCTGGAGGCTGCACTAACCACTGCCAACAGCTTAACTTCATGTTTGAATATCTTACAAAAATTAGCTTGCTGCAAATAGGAGATAGCCAAAGAGTGTTTAATACCAGACACCAGAAGAATTTAAGTGCTTGCATAAAATCAGTAAATAAATAAATCAAAAAAGGAATGCCTCTTCATGCTGACTAGAAATGTAACATACTGACCTTGGAAGTTAGTTTAAAAAAACAAACAAACAGTTTTAGTGCCTGTGTCCTGAAGGCAACATTTACCACCGCCACCCAAATTAGACATTATTAATGGTATAGACCATGTAACTTCTGAGAAATACACTTGGACAGAATTTTGTATAGTTTTGGCACAGGAGCTCTGTTCAAAAATAGATTTTCCATGACAGATGTCCACATATGCTTCAAAATTCAGCAGTTCCTACAAGCAGTTCCAGTAATGAGGAGTGAAGAAGAAATGGTGTCAATCAAACACTCCATTTCAGCTATTGTAAAACTTGCCCAACATATGACTATCAGTTTACTGTGTATCAGTTTCCAAAAGTGCAGTATGTAGGATCATTTCTGCTGGGATCTCAGCTGGATTTCTCGTGCTGTTTGACACGTAGCAATTGAAACCAGCGCAAAATGAATGCAAAACAGCATAAAATAATACCAGAGTCACACTCTTCACTCTCTTCTCCCTGGAGTTCATAATGACATAAAATGCATGGTATGTGAACATCACAGTCCCACCTAGATCTCTGTAGGTTAATAATATTTTTTCCCTTTCATTTTCCTTAAAACATTACAGTGAATGAAAATCCTAATGACTTATGCACCAAATGAATGAGAGGAACAATCAAGAACAACAGATCCATCTTTTCAGATACTATTGCCCCAGTGGCCCAACACCACCTCAGAAATATTTGGCAAATTTCTCAGCCTTAAGAGGACACATTTCCATCCTGCAGAACACATCAGCACTTTAGATAACAGTGCTCATGGGTCTGGTAAAAATCAAATAGGTATAAAATTATATCATCATCTTTCCAGCTGATCTCCATTTGAAGCCCACTAGTATGGGAGACTTTCACTCATACTATCTACAGAGTAAAACCTTAAATAAAAGATAAGGACTTAATTTTTTCATGGCTGTGACCAAGCAGGAAAACAGAAGAGTGAATCTCCCTGTTTTCCTCACCAGCACATTACAACACTCAATACTTTTCTTTGTCAAAACACCAAAATTGCAGGTAGTAATTTAAACATAACAAAATATTACAAACATTCAGTGATGGACTTATTTTATTCTGTGAGTTAGAAACTCATTGATGAAACTCAAGATGCCTTTATCATGTGCTGTCTTCATCGTGTGCTGCCTTTATCATGTGCTGAAGCTGCAAAGGATTCCAACACCAAAATCTGAATCCCATTCACATCAACTACGTTTGAGTGCTGAAAATAGGTAACTGCTCCAATAAGTTGATTCAGTTGCTGTTTAACCTCCACTTTTACTCAAGCTGTTTTAACTCAGTTTTTGTTAGAGAAAAAGAAAAATCAGCTGTAGTGATGTTCGGTTTGGTTTGCTGTTTCATACTGACAAAAAAGCTATGCCGAAATTCCTGTAACAGTGAGGCCAACTGATCTCTGGATGCTGATCTGCTGTGTATTCTCCTTCTTGGAGAAGTTCTGGAGAAGGTATTCTAACTTATTAAAATCTGAGAGGGTTTACTAACTGATCCAGAAGACCATGATGGGCCAGAAGACCTCTGCTGAAAAAAGCAGTGTCTGATGAAATGACCAGTTGCTAGAAGCCAGCATACTACTTCCAAAACCAACACAGCTTCACTGTTTCCCACGTTTAATTTTGTCTTCGATTTGCATGTGTTGCTTTTGAACTTCTCAAAATTTGTTTTTGATGCCTGCCTTCAGGCAGAACCAAAGGGGCAGGTTCACTGACACTGCAAATAAACCTGTGGTTTCTACCCAATGATTTCCACATAAGTTTATTCGGTCCCTCTCTCAGGTTTTTGATGAACTAGATTAAAAACACACAGCAAGCACTGTAGGTATCAACCTGAACTCCAACCATTCCTAACAGTACTGATGGGACTCCTCATACATCTGAAACCCAATCACAGGACATCTGACACTCTGAAAAACAGCTGTTCCCTCCAGGGTGGCTCACTCAGCCGAGATCGATAGGAATAGAAACATCACTTGTCACTGCTGAAGTGCTTTGATTTGTATGATCTGTACAACAGGCACCAGAGACAAGATGACAATGTGTCCCCAGTTTGCTTCACCAGATCCTGGCAGCCTTCATATTGATCCAGGATTAAATCTGAGCTCTCCCCACACTGCTGCTTTGAGGATGCAGACATGCTGTCTAATGCAACTCTTACCCTTAGTCTCTCCCCAAAGGTCTCAACTTTCTACACATATTTTTCTCAGTTTCTGAGGAACAACTTACTGAGACTTTTGTCTCAGTAAAATTTGTCTCAGTAAAATTTCAGTACAATATAATGTTGTACTGATAGAATTTTAGAGGGCTTTCCAGAGATTGAACAATAAATAACATGAGTAGAAGTGATGTATTTATTGCCACTCCATGCATTTACATATCATGGGTACCCTTTAGATTTTTTTTTTTAGTTTGCCTTGTACTTGCCCAAGAACAAAACACAGCAGGTGTTTTACTAGTCTGGGGGATTTTGTTAATTCAACATATACTGAGAGGGGGAAAAAAGTTTTCCTTAGGGAATTGGAGAAAAACAGAGACTAGTAATTTTTAATTCTCAAATCTAAGAATAGAATAGATAAAAATAAAGTGAGAGGCAATTTACATCTGCAAAATAGTGTTACTGTCAAGAAAAACACTTGCATTGATTTAAAATGGATTAGGCACATGTACTGCATTAAGGCAATATAGTCTTCTCCTTTTAAAATATGCCCAAATAGTTGGAAAGGGGATATTTTTCAGCCTTGCACGGAATCATGCTTGAGGTGCTAAACTCCCAACAGCATTTGAATGTTGGTATCTCATCTAGTTTTAACAGGCTTTAACCCCAGTTTAAACTAAAAATTAATGAGGACAGCAGCTAAAAGACAAACTACACTTACCTTGGGTATATCATAGATGATTTTACACATAAAACTAGGCACTTTTATGGGATGCTACTGAAGATGAATACCCTCATTTAAGAAACAGTAGGATGTCACTTGTGATCAATTAGTGAAAATCCTATGTGTACAACTGGCTACCACACCAGCTTGTTTCACTGAACACTGAGCAAATTGAGCCATTTCTCTGCATTTTCAGCTCCATTTACCCCAGGCATTTATTAAACAAATCTTTGAGCCCTTAACCAATTATCTGTAGAGATCTGCTTAAAGGGAAAGTATAAAATTAATTAATAACAGACAGCTCATGATGTTTCTTTTATAAATTAGGTCTTATCTCGTACTTTATCTGTAAATACTGTAGTACAGCAATTGTACCTCATTGACCTTTTCCATCTTCTCCCTGAAAGACAAGTAGAATGAAGCTATTGTAGTAGACAGGATTGCACAACCTTTTAAGCACACAGCTTTCTGCTTAGAGAAGAATCTATACCTGACTGATAACAGTTTGCTTTTTAGCCAGAAATGGCCACTTTTAGTTCAACCCAACAGGATACATTTCATTAGGGAGAAGGTCACTCTTTCCAGTTACAAACATATAAATAAATAACATCAGAAAGCACCCTGCCCCTCTGTGAAAACCATTTAATGGACGATTTTCAAGAGGCTCAAAATGGACTGAAGACAAACTCACTCCTAATGAATATCGATGTCAGATAAACATCTTGGAAGTGCCCTTGAAAGCTGCATAAAGAGTTTCAGTTAGCTTGGGTTTATTTTTTAATAAAACTGCTGATTAAAAAAAATGGGAAATATTAAAACCTATACAAGACAGCACTTCTGATGGGAATGACCTCTCAGACCATTTCTTGCCATTAGAGAGGCCCACAAGGGCTCACAGCACAGCAGGCTGGTGCCAGATCCTGCAGCACTTTCTATCCCTGACTAATTGCAATCACAGTTCATGCTTTCAAGCCTGCGCAATGGATTTTTAGGTGAGATGCAGTATGCGTGGAACTGAACCCACCCTTTAATCCTGAGGTTCATCTGCCAGGGCCG